>JAZKJV010001346.1:600000-1178154 GCA_037367405.1 Ottelia alismoides | reverse complement strand
TAGGTGTGATAAAATAAAAAAATGTTGATCAGTGTGCGCCAACTCTTGGTAAAAGCAGTGGAGCTAGCCAAAAATACTACAAATCAATGAAATGTCAAAGAAAAGCTCTCATTCCACAAAGCCAATTATCAAAAGAGCTTCCACCAAAGGCGAGCGCTCCCAACCATTTCAAAGTGTCCACTTGGACCACCGCTATTAGGACTAGGAGTCGGGCTTGCACCAAAAAAGGGCTCTGCATCGTAAATGCTACAAGTCTGGGTATAGAAGGTATAATAGATACTCAAAAAAGACACACCCCGGTGTACTCACAGGAAAACAAGTGCAGACGGCTCCAACTTCTCTTGACGGACGGACTAATCAACACCAAAAAAATGCGTTGAGTAATAAGGCACTCGAGAGGATCCATCTTTATGTGAGGAGAGCCTAGTTCCCTGAGTTGAATCGGTGACAGCGACGCAACCGCGGTCGAGCGACAAAGCCCTCTCTCCGGTGAGATCCGTTGGCTTTTTGGCCAACATCGCAGCCGCAACCACGCGCTGCTCGAGCTCATCGCTCGCCGGCGATTCGAGCGAAGACCGTGCTCTTGTGAGCACACCATAGGCGACCCGCGTTCATCTTAGGTAAATTTTCCCTTCAATTTATCATCTTATCATTTTTGAATTTTTTTTAGTTCATCAAAGCACCACTCATCATCTTCCATTTGTTCTACTCCATATTACCATCATCACATTTTTTCCCATCATGTTCATTCCCTGTTTTAACAAAATTAAAAAAATATAAAAACATTTAAAACAAAAAAAACCCTTTTTATTACAGTAGTAAAAAAAGTTAAAAAAATCAAAAAAAGAAATAAAAAAAGAAACACACAGCAGCGCCGCCCGCCGCCCCCCTTCTTCCACGGGCAGGCGGCGCCGCCCGATCTCCATCGCACACCGCCACGCTCAGCGCGGCCGCGCCACCCGTGCGCCCCCAGCCGTCCGCGCCTCCTCCGGCCCCGCTTGCCTCCTCCTACGCGCGGCGCCGCCACCCCGCGCCTGCGCGCGGCTCCGCTCTAACGCCGCCACCGCGACCTTCATGTGCGGCCGCGTCCCGCGCCCCGACCAGCCTCCTTCTCCGCCGTGCTACCGCGCCCCGACCAGCTACCCGCGCTGCCCGGTGCTCCTCCGCCACGAAGCCGCCATCACCATCCTGTTGGGTTCATCTCCAGCCGCTGAAGAAGAAAGGGTGGGTTTATTTTATTTTTTTTATTTGTAAAATTGCATTTTCTTTATTTATAGTTTCTGTAATTGCATAAAAGTCCCTGTACATAAGTTGCATTGTATATATTGTTTTCTATTTTGCACAGAGACCCCTGTGTTTTCATTTTAATTTGGACTTCAATTTGCATCATTTTGATCAATGAAAAATATTCTATTATGTTGAGCAACTAATTATCTACGTTCTCAATATTTATTTGTATTTTTGAGAGATATTGTGAATTAATTAAAATTTTGCAACTGAACTTTTGCATATTTTACCCAATCTGGACTCTTAAATTTATATCTCAGACATAGTTGCTCTAAAAATTCTATAAAAATTATATATGATGCCTTGATATGTGATTAACTTAGAGTCCAAATTTCACGTCCATTGGAGTTGTCTTGTGCCTGAAATAAATTTTGTAGTGATTTTAGTATTTGATTTTTAATTAAATCCACATATATTTTTTTGCGAAATTTAAGTCTCCTGTATGCCACATGAACATATCTACTTGAGATAATTTGCACTTTGATTAATTTGATAATGTGGATTAATTAGGAATTATTTACTCACTGTCACTCTATTTTCACTAAAAAATCCATAAAAAATTCATAACATGTCAAAAAATTCCAAAAACATTACCCGTAGCTTCCTTGCATCATGTTTATATTTCAGTATTTTTTTCATATTTTTTGCTCACTGTTTGTGTGAAAAATTGCGAAAATACCCATAAAAGTGTGCATTTTTCATTATTGCATTTTAACCCCTAAAATTCTAAAAAATACCTTGCATTCATCTCTGGATTAGGATTCTAGAAAAATATATTTTGGCTAAATTGGACTATTTTGACATTAAAATTAATTTGGCCTATTGTATGATTTCTTAGTGTCTTGATTCATCATCGCACGCCGGCGATTCGAGCGAAGACCGTGCTCTCGTGAGCACATCATAGGTGATCGTCTCCATCGTAGGTAATCTTCATCCCATTTTATCATCTTGTTGGTTTTGTATTTTTTTAGCACATCATATTTCATCATCATCATCATCATCACTACCATCCTTCATTTGTTTTATTCCATCATATTACCACAACATCATTTTGTTTCTCATTTGTTTAATTCTATTTTATTAAAAAAATTAAAAAATTAAAAAAACATAAACAAAAAAATCCTTTCTTTTACATCAGTAAAAAATCAAAAAAAATAAAAAAATAAAAAAATATAATGCAGTAGCAGTGGGGGAGACTTCCCACCGCCGCCGCCCGCCACAGCCTCCACCAAGCGGCCACGCCGCCGCCCCTCTCACCAACGGCGGCCGCATCGCCGCCCCCTCTGCCTCACGGCAGCGCGCGTCCGTGCCGCCCGCCACCCCCCACGCCACAGTCGACTGCCGTCGGCCCTCTCCTCCATCGTCGCTCAGCCAGGCGTCGTGCCACCCGTGCCGCCTCTCCTCTCCGCCTCCACCGCGCGTGGAGGCGCCTCCGTCTGACTCTACCGCACGCGCACCTCTTCCGACCTCAGCACAGCCGCCGCCGACAACCCCCTCTTTGGGTTCTCCTTCTGCAATCCGAAGGAAGAAGAAGAAAGGTCATTTTCCATTATTTTTTTTATTGTAAAAATTGTACTCTTGTCCTGTTAAGTTTATGTAAATACATTTCAGTCCATGTTCATGTTTTCTATTGTCAATTCCGTTTTGCACAAAGACCCCGGTCTTTATAGATTAATTTGGATCTCAATTTTGTGTCATTTTATTCAAGAAAAAATACCATTGTGTTGAGCAACTAATTGTGTACGTTCTGAATATTTATTTGGATTTTATATTACATGGGTAATTAAAAATGGTTAACTGAAACTCTGCATATTTTAACCAATCTGGACTCTTAAATTTATATCTCACATACGATTGCTCTACAAATTCCAAACAAATTATATATGATGCCTTGATATGTGATGAACTTACTGTCCAAATTTCATCTAAAATGGAGATGTCTTGTGCCTGAAATAATTTGTAGAGTGAATTTAGTGTTTGATTTTTAATTAAATCCACATTTATCCTTTTTGCAAAATTTCAAATCTTCTGGATTCTACATAAAAATATCTTTTTGGGATAATTCGCACTCTGATTAATTTGATAATGTGGATTTATTAGAAATTATTTACCCACTGTCACTCTGGTTTCATTTAAAAATCCGTAAAAAATTCATACTTTGTCAAAAAAAATCCAAAAATTTTACTGTAGCTTCCTTGCATCATGTTTAATTCCAGTAATTTTTTCATGATTTTTGCTTACTGTTTGTGTGATAAATTGCGAAAAAAACCCATAAAAAGTGTGCATTTTTAGTTATTGCATTTTAACCCCTAAAATTCTAAAAAAAATGTTTTTGTTTTCATCACTGGATTAGGATTCTAAGAAAAATATAATTTGGCTGAATTGGATTAATTTAACATTAAAATTAATTTGGCCTTGTTGTATGCTTTCTTAGTGTCGTAATTCAACTGCATCTTGCATTGGCATTTCTTTTTGCATTAAAAAAATCTAAAAAAATACCGCACTGAAATCTAAAACTTAATTTTCGAATTAACCCCAAAGTTGTTCCTTTGCCTCCCTGAGTTCGACCCCGGACTTGCCCGGGATATAAATTAAGCCGAGACACTCTTCACGGAGATTCTTTTCTCGATTCTGACTGATTCGCTAGGTACACGTGCTACAACATGACCGAAATAATTATCGTATTTAGCGACTCGTAACTGACCCGTCCTCAGGGACATTCTCAGGGTCAGAACATGGGCAACATGCCCTACCACCAGCAGCAACAGGGTGGGAGACCCTTCCAGAACTCCTACCAATACCAGCCTCCATCTCACGATAACACTTGGAGGCAGAATTACCGGCATGGGCCTCTGTAGTCCGGATACCGTGGACAGGGATATCATCAGCAACCGACTGCTCAATACAATAAACAGAATGCACCATATTCCTCTAACCCTCCTCCTCACCAATCCTCACAAGGTTATCAGTCGCAATCTCAGCTGCCATATCAGCATTCTCGACCTCAGCAGGGGGACTCCTCTGAGATTGTGCCAGTCAATCCGACCCTGGCCTGTTTAGAGCAGTTAATGAAGAATATGGCTGAGATGAACCAGAAGATCGACGACCTGACGGCAACCAAGACCGTCATACCAGCCCAGGTCGAAGCCAACCCGAACAACTTCCGACGCAAGGAGCAGGTAGCCGACAGTGTCCAACCAGAATCAGGTGAATTAAATTGTTTTTATCTAATGTTGTTACTCTCAGGAGCGGTAGGAAACTCCAGCCATCGGCGACGACGAAGGGAAAGCATCTTGCATCTGATGGGGAATCGTCAGTCCAGCCAACACCAGGGCCAGTCAATATTTTGGGAGCAGCACCAGCATTCAGAAAATCACAAAAAATGAAGAAAATAGCAAAACACAAAAAGTTAGCAGCAACCTCGGTGGAGATTAGCCAGCATTGGAGACGCCTGCACCTGCCTCACAGCCAGTTCCTGACAGGAGGAGCACTGCACCTGCAGCAAGTCCAACGCCAGCACCAGAAGCCGAGCCTGTCATTTTTGGTCCACAAATTGTAGATGAATCCATTCCTTTTTGCCATCTACCTGTACACAACAATATGGACACTATTTTGAATGAAATTGGTGAAGATTTTGTAAATATTCCTTTTCCAGAAGCAATGAAAAACACAAAAAATGAAGAATTTGAAAAATACTTTGTCTGATCCTGCCATCATAGAAATCATTCAGAATTTGGTGCTGAATATGCCATTGATGAAAGCTCTTGAGTACATACCAGCCGTGAAGAAAGGATTAAAAGAGGCATGCACGACCAAGCGCAGGCCGCACCCCTACAATTCCAGAAGCAAGGGTGGCATGTCTGAAAAGCATATCCTCACAATGGCCACCGTGAACGCCATTAGCAACCTCCCGGATAAAAAGCCAGATATGGGAGCACCTCTTGTACGTTGTCAGATGTTTAATCAGGAGTTCGAGCGAACACTTCTCGACAGTGGGTCTTCTGTCAATTTGATGCCAGCCTTGCTACTCACGGAGTTCAGGCTAGGACCGCTCCAGCCTACAAAGATGATTCTGCAGTTTGCAGACAAGTCAGTCAAGCGGCCTAGGGGCCTGTTGGAGGACGTGATCGTTACGGTTCAGGGGAAGTTATTCCCGGCCGATTTTGTGGTCTTAGACATGGACGTCCCCTCTCCATTGCTCCTTACCCTGATCATACTTGGAATACCAATTCTGCGGACATCAAACGCAGTAGTGAATTATTGGACGGGAGAAATCACTTTTGGAGCTAGCAACGAAACAATCAGAGTAGAGACCCTGTCTGAGGGGACACCCGTTGACCAGACATCCATATCATGTGCAAGGGTGATTGAGTGTACTGACGACTGCGACTTTCTAGCAAAAATTCAAGATACCAATTTATTTTTGGATGACAATGAGATCCATGAACTCCTTTGTCCCGAGGAGGAAGTGGAGTCCGCAGTCGAATTTCCCCTTATCGATCAGGATGAGGAACTTGCTGATGTGCTGCAAGAGACGGTCGTGGGCGTGATGTGCCTTCAGAACCAAGAGCAGAAGTTTGAAGAATTTTCTGATGAAGAGGACATCATTGAGGAATTCTGTCAGGATTTGAGAGAAGAACCGATTATGGTGGATACCGAACAGTTGAAAGAATCACCACCTGCACTAATAGCTGAGGTCACCGCAGAAGCTGCTCAGACCCCGCCAGAGCTAAAACCCTTGCCCTCCAACATGAAATATGCCTTCCTTGCGGGAGAACCAAATATATACCTGATTATCATCAATGCCCATCTGACCGAAGACCAAGAATCTCGTCTGATGGAGGTTCTTGAACGCAACCGCAAGGCGATAGGCTGGCGAACTTCTGATCTCCATGGGATCAATCAGTCATTGTGCTCGCATCGCATCTTTGTAGAAGAAGATTGCAGGCCCTCTCGAGAACTTCAGAGAAGATTGAATCCTAATCTGCATGAGGTTGTTATGAAAGAGATCCAGGAGTGGTGTGACGCGGGATTTGTCTATCCCATCTCCGACAGCAAATGGGTGAGCCCTCTGCATGTTGTTCCCAAGAAATCAGGGATCACCATTGTGAAGAATGACAAAGGAGAGGAGATCACAACCAGAGTACCCACTTCTTGGCGAGTATGCGTGGACTACAGAAGACTAAATCTCGCTACCAAGAAGGATCATTTTCCTCTACCCTTCATCGACCAGATCTTGGAGAGATTGGCCGCGAAGGAATATTTCTGCTTCTTGGATGGATACTCTGGGTATAATCAAGTTGCTATTGCCCCTAAAGATCAAGAGAAGACCACGTTCACCTGTCCTTTTGGCACATATGCCTCAGACGGATGTCGTTCGGGCTTTGCAACGCCCCAGCCACATTTCAGAGGTATATGCTTGCAGTTTTTGCCGATATGGTGGGCAACTTTCTCGAGGTCTTTATGGACGATTTTTCGGTCTACAGGGATTCATTTGACCAATTCCTGGATTATTTAAAACGAGTCCTACGGAGGTGCTGCGAAGTCAATCTTGTGCTCTCGTGGGAGAAGAGCAACTTCATGGTGACCGAAGGAGTTGTGCTGGGTCACGTTGTTTCTAAGCGTGGAATGGAGGTTGACCCAGTCAAGGTGGATGTGATTTCCAAACTTGAGCCACCTACAAACATCAAGCAAGTCCGGTCATTCTTGGGCCATGTCGGTTTTTACCGACGATTCATCAAAGATTTCAGTAAACTGGCCAGACCGTTGACTGAGTTGCTCGGCAAGGACAATGAATTCATTGTAGATGACCGTGTGCTCCTCGCCTTTAATCAGTTGAAAGACCTCATCACACAGGCCCCTATCCTACAGCCACTGATTTGGACTCAACCTTTCGAGATCATGACCGATGCGTCAGATTATGCCATCAGAGCTGTGCTGGGACAGAGGAAAGACAATGTACTATTTGCGATTCACTACGCTAGTCGAACGCTCGATGAAGCCCAGCGGAACTACACTGTCACTGAAAAGGAGCTGCTAGCGGTAGTCTTTGCCTTGGAAAAGTTCATATCCTACGTCCTTGGGTCTAAAGTAATCATTTACACTGATCATTCGGCCATTCGGTACTTACAGCAGAAGAATGACGCCAAACCACGTCTCATTCGGTGGATCCTTCTCCTCCAGGAATTTGACATGGAAATCAAAGATAAACCTAGGGTAAAGAATGTAGTGGCCGATCATCTGTCAAGGCTTCCTGAACCGGAATCTCCTGAGCTGAACCTGCAGCCGATCAAAGAGACCTTTCCAGATGAGGCAATTCTGTATGTCACCTCACTTCCTTGGTATGCGGACATCGTGAACTACCTGGTGGCCAAGAAAATCCCACAGGACTGGCCTAAATTGAAAATAGACAGATTCTTGTCTAAAATCCATTTCTACCAGTGGGAAGACCCGTATTTGTTTCGTGAGGGAGCAGATTGTATCTGAAGAAGGTGCATTCCTCAGGAGGAAGTTCCAAGTGTCCTCGCTTTATGTCACGACCAAGATTATGGAGGACACCATTCAGGAAAACGAACGGCAGCAAAAGTTCTTCAAAGTGGCCTCTGGTGGCCTTCATTATTCAAAGATGCAGATGAGTATGTCAAATGCTGCACTGACTGCCAGAAGATGGGAGGAACCATAGGAATGAGAGACACGATGCCGCTAAAATACATTCAGATTTCAGACGTCTTTGACGCATGGGGCATTGACTTTATGGGCCCGTTTCCCAACAGTCAGGGTTATGAATATATTCTGCTTGCTGTAGATTATGTAAGTCGATGGGTGGAGTCTATTCCTGCCCGAACGGCCGACAGTAGGACTGTCTGTCGATTCTTGAGAGATCACATCATAGCACTGTTCGGGATTCCCAAGATTCTCATATCTGACGGGGGTAGTCATTTCATAAACAGAGAGGTGAAGTTGACCCAAGAATTCTGCATTGAGCATCGTGTTGCTTCACCCTACCACCTGTAGTCCAATGGCTTAGCTGAATGTTCAAACAGGGAGATCAAGACAATCTTACAGAAGCTTGTGCATCCGGATCGCAAGAACTGGTCTCAACTGCTTGATTATGTTCTTTGGGCTTATAGAACGGCGTACAAGTCGCCCTTGGGAATGTCTCCCTACTGCCTTGTATATGGCAAGCCATGTCATTTGCCCGTTGAACTTATTCACAAATCTTTATGGGCCATTAACATCTGTAATTTGGACTCCAAGCAAGCAGGAAAGAACAGAAAACTGGATCTGAACAGATTACTGGAATTCAGAGATTATGCATGTGACAACAGCCTGATGTACAAGGAGAAGGTAAAAACATGGCATGACAAGCATATCTGCCGCAAGTCCTTTGATCCAGGTCAGAAGATGTGGTTGTTCGATGCGGAATTGAAGATCTTTCCAGGCAAATTGAAGAGTAAATGGACTGGGCCGTTCATGGTTAGGCAGGTGCGTGACAACGGAAGCGTATTGATATCCAATCTGTCAGCTGACGCACAGGCATTTGTAGTCAACGGACAGCTTCTGAAGCCATACCTTGAACATGATACATTCATGGCTGTCGTTGACTCGGTTCAAGTAATCTATGAGAATGAGCTGAATATTTCCAAAGAGGCAGAGGAAGGCGAAGCATAGAAAAACATTTTTGAATGATTTTTCTTCTTTTCTTCTTTTCAATTTCTTTTATCCTCTTCTACCGATTGATGCCATCCCTTTCATCAGTGCTACACTTAGGATGTTAGGGGGGATGCGCATCCCGAGTTGTTTATATCCACTTTCATCCCTTTTCTTCTTTTCTTCTTTTCAAAAAGGTGTTGCCCTTATAGACAGTCTTCCATACTTAGGACGTACTTTGTCCTAAGTATAGGGGGGTGCGCACCCCGAGTTCTGTCATTTCTTTCGATCCTTTCCATTGTCTCCTCTTCTTCTCTATACTTAGGGATATCTTACCCTAAGTATAGGGGGAGACAATCTGAGTACGATCTGTTCATTCCCACCCTTGACCCTCCCTGCTTTGTGTACAATTTGCTATACTTAGGATTATTTGATCCTAAGTATAGGGGGGACGGTCCACTTCTTATTTCATTAGTTATGTATTCTGTAGACTTGCCTATACTCCGTACGAGTTATGTCTTCTCTTTTCTCTCCGATCTATGAGGACATAGCTCAAGCTAAGTATAGGGGGGTCGTATATACTGCGTATATACTTTAGCCATAACTCGTACTTTCGTATTTTCCTAATAATATGGTTAATAATTCTTTAAAATTCATTAGATACCTTAATAAAATGATTATTCCTCAAATTCTTTTTGTATTTACTGATTAATAAATCAGGTGAAAATGTTTTTGCAAAATGTTTGAAAAATAGTTTGAAAATCTTCGTGAACATTTATTGAAAACTATTTTGAAAATATTTTGTTACATGTTTTCAACCTTTGTAAAAATGTGTCGTTTGTAAAATTTCTTTTCTTTGTGTGAAATAAAATGTTTGAAAAATGATTTGCAAATGGTTTGGAAAATGGTTGCAAAAATGTTTGAAAAACCTATATATACTGTTTTGAAAGCCTTTGCAAAATGATTTTCAAATGTGTGTACATGTTTGTAAAAATAATTGTAAAAATTATTTTGGACTATAGTTTTCAAAATTGTTTGAAAAACCTGTGTCAAATAAGTTTGAGGAATACTTACATCACACCAAAAATTCACTATATATACATCTTTATAAAATTGACCACTTACCCTTGTAAATGCTTGAAATCCATTTCTTGTAAATATAAGAAGCACTCCCGTGTACATATTTTGTACCTAGCTTTTAGCCAAAATCTTTTATTTTCAAAAATTCCAAAAACATTTTCAAAACTAATATCCAAAAACATTTGAAAAATCTTTTGAAAATTACAAAAAAATTGCATATGCATCATCATCATCTTTTCAAAAACCCATAAAAAGTTCAAAATCATTGAAAATTGCATCACAAAAATATTTTCTGCATTTGCATAGCATAAGCATTTTTCGGATCGAGTTTGATAGTTGAACGAGTCTAAGTAAAATCCAAAGATTGGAGCTTGATTGGACCTTAAAGATACCTAACTAACAAGAACCTTATAGGAACTGGGTTTGAGGTACTTCAGGTCTAGTTGACTTAATTCTTTGAGGATCACGGGACTTGGGTTCAATGGACTCTTGACTGCCTAAGTAGAGTATTTCAGAGCACACGCACGACTCTTGTTGATAATGACCTAACTTGGACACTTGCACCTTTCACATGGCTCAACTCAGTTGGAGTGGCGAGGGGGTTGGATTTGCCGGTATGAGACGCATACAGGTGGAAACACTTGTCCTCCTCTAGGGAGGGAAGTGCGCCCCAACCCGTCCAGTAATGATGAGTTTCGAGAATAGGAGATCGTGGGTTGCGATAAAGCTTCAAAAGAGGGATAGTCTACTGGGTCAAGAGGAAAAACTCCCTATGTAAATGTTGCTGTATATAGTATTCAAAAAATGCAAAAGCAAAAACTCCAAAAAAGTGGACAGGCCTGTACAAAAATAAAAATGCATGCCGGAGTGTACATATGTTGTAAAGTAAAAATAAGCAAGCTTGAGCTTCAAAGTCAAAATACGTGAGCCTACAGCAGGATGACTTGACTACACTGGTCTTGCATCCCGGGATAGGTAGCTACACTGGTTACCGTCCATTCTTCTCTTCACCCCCTCTTCTTGAGCTGGTTGCCACTTGAACTTAGAAGGGAATACCCTGCTCCTTGAGGAATGAGTTGTTGGATTGGGGAATCATTGGGTTGTCGTATTGGAGAAGTCAGTCTCTTTGTCATTTCAGTTGGGGAGAGCCACCATCACTTACACTATACAAGTCAGATTGATAGTCGTAAGGGTTTGCGTATGAGTTGAAATATTTCTGACCTGGCTATTGAGGAGACTTGAGCAGAGTTTTGGGATTCTCGAAGGCTGTTGAATTTCAAGACCGGTTCTCATTAAGGTTCCGCCCGCACTAAAAATCCAAAGGTCCGACTTAAGCTCCAAACTTTGATTTTGTGAAGACAAGTTTGATAATTAAACTTCATCCAATTTTCTTCTTTTTCTTTTCTTTGTTTTTCTTTTTCTGCACTTATTGCATAAGTGTTTGCTAGGGACTAGCAAAGGTAAAGTATAGGGGGATGATGAAGCTACGTTTCATCATCTTTATTCTATCATTTTGGACTTAAAAATCTTAGTAAATGCATGTAAATAGAGCTAATTCATGCATTTTAGCATTCATGTATACGTGTGTAAATATTGTATAAAATGCGGTTTTTAAAGCCAAAATTATAGAATAAAGAAAAGAAAAGAAAAAGAATAAAATATTGTAAATATTTTATAACCCGAAATCCCGAGACCTAGGCATCTCGATGTCTAGGTCGACAAGGAATAAAGTATGGGGAGATAAGGGCTAATTACCTATTCATTTTATTCATTCTTTATTCATTTTGGGACCTATTTTTGGTTCCACTTTTTATACCTCAAATAAAGAAACTTTGTACATGAAAGTTGTAGATAATTTAATAAGGAAAAATACAAAATTGATTTCACTGAAAATAATACACAGATAAAAAGATATGGTCTGAATAAGATTCCGAAACTCCAACTTCCCAGACCCGTATCTTGCAAATAAAAACTCGAAATGTACCAAACTCACTTTTAATTGTATATAGCATAAAATAATCTATTTAATGGAGGTGGTTTCGTATTCTTCGGAGTTACGGTTTGAAAGTTGAGTTTTGGACCCTTGTAGTATACATGTACTGATTAAAATATTCAATTTATTCTTTATTCAGTATTTTTTGTATTTTTATATTTTTATAATTCTGTAAATATTACTTATAATAATTATGTGTATTAAAATTAGAATAAAAACCTAAAAGAAACACAAAATAAAAATACATATAAATAAAATACATAGATATCTTACCTATATTTATACCTGTACATATTATACTTACATTTTATTAAATATACAAAATACATCAGAAAAATAAAATAAAAATGTATTTGTATGTATAACAGTATTTTATGATTTTATAAAATACTAAATAAAATAATAAAATTAAAATACACAAAATAAAAAAAGAATAAAAATATATAGGTATTATACCTATATAGGGCAAAAAAGACAACTTGTAAAAATATACTTCATAAAAATAATTTAAAATCACTATAAAATAGTTTATAAAATAATAAACATTTTTTATTTTAGCACCTAAAATTAAATAATTCATTTACTATTTTTAATTCATTTTCTAAAACATTTGTTCAGGGTTTTTTCCTGATTGGTCCACGTGGACCAATCAGGGGACGGCCCCAGTTGACCTAGGTCAACTGGTCGTCCTACCCTCCTGTAGACCTTGTCAGAGCCGCTGCTTCCCCTCATTTCTCGATTTTTTCTCCGCTTGTGTGTTGCTCGAGGAGGGTTGCTTCCTTCACGAAAGTTGTACCTGGTACCTCCTTGATCCTCACTGACCTATGAGATCCACCAAGATCTCCTTGGCGCACCCGTGATCGTGCCTCGAAACCCGTCACCTCGCCACCCTTCAAAACCAAACCTTTCATCCCCTTTTCGAGTTTGATCCTTCTTCCGCCAAAACTACCCGTAAACCCCTAGCCCATCGTGATCCTGGTGACAGCAGGCGTCGATTCGAGCCGGGGTTCACATCATTTGGTGTTGAATCGAAGAGATCCAAGCCCTCGCCGGAGCTGCGCCGCGACCTCCATCCCGACGTCTCTGGTGAGTCTCACCCCCCTTCTCTTTCCATTTTCTTGTAGCTTTAGCTTATTTTAGATTCGCCTAGTAACAGTTTTGATTGTCTTCGCGTCAATCGCCGTGAATCATCGATCGAAGCCCACGGCGGAGCTGCGCTCTGCCCATCGTTTCCGGTCGCTCCACGCATCCATCCGATCACCTGTCACCTCCATCTTCTTCCCCTTCACTCCGTCGCTTGCTCCACCCCTCCATCCACCTCGATCTCGCCCAGATCGAGCCACCGAGTTCCCCTCTCCGCCGCTCGCCGGAGCTCATCGCTCGAGCCACCTTCCGCTTCCATCGCCTCATCAGAACCCACCAGTAGCTTCGCCTGGATTTTGTGCGACTAACCTTGCAGGTCGGAGCCAAGGAGAAGGCTCCATCGACCCTCGAAGACCGCAGGAGCAGCTGCCCAGGTCGCCTCCGCCGTCTGAGCACTCCACGTCGTCTCAGCCTCGCCGGAGACCACCTTCAGACGCGGAGAGGCCCCGGGATCGTTTTGCCCTTGATCCTAGGGCCGGAGAGGCCGTGTGTCGGCCGCAATCGCCAGCCAAAGCTCGCCGGGGGAGGTGTTCTTCGTGAACCTCTCCCCGCCGTTGGATCAGGAGCCCCTCCAGACGCCACAGCCGCCTTTGGATCTTGGCCTACCATCACCGTCCGATCGCACCGCCAGATCTGATATGGGACATCCACGTGAACCGTCATCAAGCCACCAGCGCCTGCCACATGGATAAGTGAAGCTCCCTCGGCCGCACGATCAGCTACGTGGGTATTTTGCATCTTAAACCCACGTGTTTTTGTATTTACGTTTTAGCCCTAAAACTTTCATATGCGTTTTAAAAGTTTTTTATAATAATTGCACTTAGGCCCCCGAACTTATCTCATTTGCACTTTAGTTTGCACCACGTCATCTCACGTGACTGGGGAGTGTGCCTTTTGGGTATTTTGCATTTTTGAACCTAGACTTTGATCTATTTGCAATTATACCCCTGTGCGTAGTTAATTAAATATGTTTTTGGGATAATTGCATGTTTGCCCTGCCGATTTTTATTATTTGCAAAAATGCCCCTGTGAACGACAGAACTGTGCTTCGCGCGTGTCTTTTGGTGAAATTTGCACCTAAGCCCCTGTATGTTTTTATAATTGCATATATACCCCTGCCAGGCTTAGGATTTTTGTGTGCTTGATCCATTTATTTCACGCATCATTTTAGTGCCAAAAATTCTCAAAATTTCAAGTTAAGCTCCTGTACGCTTGTCCTTTAATGCCATATTTTTTATTTTTCATTTTTGTCGCATTTTTTATTCATTAAAAATAAAAAATAGCTATTTTCCGTACTGTCTAGCTTAGAAAATACCAAAAAAATATTAAAAGACCTTAAAAAATTCCAAAAAAATTCCCTACTGTGTATTTTGACATCCTTTAGTGTCAGTCCAAAAATCACTAAAAGTTTTAAAAGAAAAACCTTAAAAATTCAAAAATACTTAAAAACTTCAAAAAAATATAAAAATTCTAGAAAACTCCTAAAAATTGTAAACTCAAGTTCTGTAGTCTCCTTTTTTTATTATCTTTATTTGAAAAATAGTTTAGAAAAATTTTGTGGCTATTTGCTATTTTTAATTCCCATTTTACCCCCAGCCAGTAGCTAATTCCCAGTTTAACTTTATTTTGCTATTTTAAAATACCAAAAACAATCTGAAAAATACCCAAAAATCATAAAAATAGTAAACAATTATAAAAATAAAAAAAAGATTTTATTTATGAAGTTTTGAATATTTTTGTATATTTTTATAAATAGTTTATCACCTCCTTTCTTATATAGCTTATATATTCCAATATTGAAAAAGAAAATAGAAAAATATAAAATATAAAATATAAAAATCAGAAAATAAAAAACCAAAATAAAAAAATTAAAAATTAAATAAAAAATATATAAAAAATATAAAATGAAAAACCCACAAAAAAATTAGATTGGCTAAGTAGTTTATTAGACCTAGGTTTTGACTTTTGTCTATACTCTGCACCTTTGTTTCCTGTGTTCGACCCCTACTTGCTTGCCATTGTACATTTTTAGTATGGTATAATAAATTTTAATCCTTGCTATTGATTGCCTTATTGATTGTGTGGGTTAATTGTTGACGAACGGGAAGGCTTGAGTAGTCGCATCAGCGACAGTGAGTCTGATTTGTCAGACTACTATTTAGCGGCTCTCGCAATTCTCATTTTTCAGAACCACCGTTCATAGAAAGAAGAGGCATCATAATCACTATTCTGAAATCCATGTGTTGACCAAGGAAACCTGTCACACCATCACAAATTGTCTCCCATCCAAAAGATAAGACATGGGAGCATCGTATCTCTGATGCGAGATCCTCGATCAGACTTTTGATCTTACTCTCTTAGATAGCGGATCATCGATTAATCTCCTTCCCTCTTCCTTACTCGACAAGTTCAAGTTCGAACCTCTTAGACCAAGCAAAACGGTCTTGTAGTTTGCTGAAAGATCGGTCAAGAGGCTGAAGGGATTAATCGAAGATGTTATCGTCACTATTTAGGGTTTGAAATTCCCCGTAGACTTCGTCGTGTTGGATATGACGGTCCCCGAATGTGTGACCAATACCCCGATCATATTAGGACAATATTTTCTGGCCACAACGAAGACTGTTTCTGATTATGGTACAGGGAAGGTTTACTTTCACATCCATGGCAAGAGTATACATATAGAAACGATCCAAGATCTCAAAGCTAAATCAGAAGAGTTAGAGCGAACATCTGATGATGGAGTCGATAGTCATCAAGACTATGACTTCTGCTAACAGATGATGAAGTTGTTTGGGTCAAACCGAGCATACATTCTTTCATCATGCCTTCAGGAGAGTCTAAGTTGCAGATATTAGATGAAGACAAATTTGATAGCACAGTCTTGGAGCAGACACAATCACATGTTAAGGCTGACGATTTTGATGATGATCTTTCTGATTTTTGATCTTGTTGTTCTGATTCTGATCCCTCTTATATAGACGTGGATTTTGATTAGAAGATTTTTGATGAGTATGCTCCGCGTCTAATTTCAGATGAGCATATAACCCACGTGGAGACCAAGCCATTACAACAGAGTCAGCAAGCAGAAAAGCAGTCTCAAGATCTTTCTGAGTTAGAGCACGCTGAGCTTTCGCATATCGGTCTGGTAGCCTATACTCATGCCCTAGTCAAACACACTCTTCCTGTTCCTTCTCGCCCTAAGCTTAAACCATTACCCCAGTCTATGAAATACCGATTCCTTTCCGGCAAATGTAAAATGTTCTCGGTCATCATCTCTTCCAATCTGACCAAAGATCAGGAATCCCGTCTGATGGAGATTCGTGAGAAGAATTGCAAGGCAATCCGGTGGTCAGCAGCAGATCTCCATGGAATTAGTCCGGCTATGTGCTCCCACCACATCTTTCTCGAGGATGACGCCAAGCCATCTCGTGAGTTTCAACGTAGGTTGAGCCGAATCTTCGAGAGGTGGTTACGAAGGAAATATTCAAGTGGTGGAGCATCAATTTTATTTATCCCATCTCCGACTCAAAACGAGTTAGTTCTTTACATGTTGTTCCCAAGAAGACGGGTATCACTACAGTGATCAATGAGGACGGAGAGGAGACCGCTAACCGAGTACCGACTTCTTGGCACATCTGTGTGGACTACAGACATTTGAATCAGACGACCAAGAAAGATCACTTCCCGCTACCATTTAGCAATCAGATTATCGAGATATTAGCCGGGAAGAGTCATTATTGCTTTCTTGATGGGTACTCGAGATATAATCAGGTGGCTATGGCACTTGAAGACCAGGAAAATACGATGTTTACCTGTCCGTTCGGAACATATGCTTTCCAACGAATGCCCTTCGGATTATATAATGCACCGGCTACATTCTAGAGGTGCATGCTCTCGATTTTCGCGGACATGGTAGGTGACTTTTTAGAGGTCTTCATAGATGATTTTTCAATCTACGACGACAATTTCAACTCCTATCTTTCTAGCATAGACCGAGTGCTTCAGAGGTTCACTGATATAAACTCCGTTCTTTCTTGGAAGAAGAGTCATTTCATGATGACTCAGGGGATGGTTCTTGGTCACATCATCTCCAGCAAGGGCATAGAGGATGATTCTGCCAAGGTGGATATAATAAAGAAAATCAATCCACCGTCCAATCTGAAGCATTTACGGTCTTTTCTGGGACATGTCGGTTTTATCGACGGTTCATTCAGGACTTAAGTAAAATTGTCCGACAGTTATCTACACTTCTCACAAAATACATTGAGTTTATTGTCGATGATAAGTGTCTTTCAGCATTTGAGACTCTCAAGAATATAGTTGTAGAGGCTTCTGTCCTTCAACCACCTGATTGGTCTCTCCCATTCGAGATCATGATAGACACCTTTGATTTTGCCATTGAGGTTGTGTTGGGACAGAGGAGGGATGGCATGGCTTATACCATACATTACGCTAGCAAGACTTTGGATTCCATGCAGCAGAATTACACTGTTACAGAGAAAGAAATGCTAGTTATAGTGTTTGCCTTAGCTAAATTTAGATCCCACATCTTAGGATCAAAAATCATGATTTTCACTGATCATACAACCATCTGATATCTAATGGACAAGAAGGATTCAAAGCCGCATCTGACCAGATAGATCCTTCTACTCTGGGAGTCTGACATCAAAATCAAGGATAAACCTAGAGTCAAGAATGTGGTGGCGGATGACCTCTCCCGACTAGAACTCCCCGAGACTTATGAGTTTGATGCACCTATCACAGAGACTTTTCCAGACGAGGCGATTTTTGTTGTCACTTCACTCTAGTGGTATGTCTACGTTGTGAACTTTCTTGTTGCTAAGAAAGTCCCGCAAGATTGGTACGTGCAGAGACTCGAGATTTTCCTCGCTGAAGCCAAGTCTTACCATTGGGAGGATCCAATTCATTATCATGAAGGAGCGAATTCAGTCTAGCGTCGGTGTAGTCCTTAGGAGGAATACCACAGTGTCCTCACTTACTGCCATAAATTCAAAGCTGGAGGATACCATTCAGGGAAGAGGACAGTACACAAGGTGCTTCAGTCTGGTCTTTAGTGTCCTACTATCATTATGGATGTCCACGCATTTGTAAGGAGATGTACTGACTGTCAGAAAATGAGCACTTGCGGACATAGAGATATGGTGTCGATGCATCCGATTCACTTCTGTGAGGTTTTCAATGCATGGGACATCGACTTCATGGGCTTGTTTCCTAAAAGTCAGATATTCGAGTATATTCTTCTAATTGTGGATTATGTGAGTCGTTGGGTAGAGGCTATTCCTGCTTAAAACACAGATGCAAACATGGTTTGCAAGTTTCCAGGGAAACACATCATTATGCAGTCCAGGATCCTTCGAGTTCTGATCTCAAACAGGGGTAGCCATTTCATCAATGATAAGGTAAGGGCTCTTGCTAACGAGTTCGGCATAGATCATCGGGTTGCTACTCCGTATCATTCTTAGACGAATGGTCTAGCCAAAGTCTCGAATAGGGAGATCAAGACAATCTTGTAGAAGGTTGTTCGCCCAGACCAAAAGGATTGGTCGTAGCTTTTGGACTTGGTTATCTGGGCCTACAGAACATCCTTCAAAACTCCATTTGGTACATCTCTCTTTTGACTCATTTGGAAGAATTAAGAGATGAAGCCTTCACGAGTAGCATGCACTATAAATAGCAAATGAAAGAATGGCATGATGCTCACATCAGCCACAAGCAATTTGAGCCTGATCAGATAGTATGGCTATTCGATGCAAGATTGAAATTATTTCTAGAGAAACTACGGAGTAAATGGAAAGGCCCTTATATTGTCAGAAAAGTATACGACAACGGTAGCATAGACATATCTGAGTTGTCTTCTAAATCCACCTTTCGAATCAATGGTCATCGATTGAAACCTTTTCTCGATCATGATCTGCCGACCATTGAAGTTGCCCCGATGCATTTTGTGTGAGATGTGCTCTTCATTCTTTGTATTATGTATCTCATACATGTTTTTCACGATCTATTATGTACATATGTGTTTCCGATTTTATCCACTCCTTCCGTTGTCCTACACCCTTAGGTTCATATATCCTAAGTATAGTGGGGTATAGATACCATTGAATTCATCCCGTTCTGTTCTATTACTCATGTTGTTGCTTATACTTAGGGTGCACTTTATCCTAAGTATAACGCGGTAATATCGCTCATGTCATCTTTTGATTGTCGTCAGTTTTCTATATCGTCTGCTCTCTCGCTTGTCCCTCACCTTTTGATTTTCTTCTCTATGCTTAGGGATATTTTACCCTAAGTATAGGGAGGACCAGCCGAGTCATTGAGTGTGTACATTCTCTTGACCTCGATCATCTTCAGTTTTGAGTATGTTATCCTTATGATTACTTGATCCTAAGTATAGAGGAGATGATTGGTTTCTATTCATTATTTGTTATTCTTTGAGTTATTGTAGTATAGATTTTTTTCTCTGATCTATACTTAACCTGAGTTATGTCTTTCTTTGCCGCTTCTTTGGTCACTATGTGGACATAGCTCACGCTAAGTATAGGGGGTGTTGTGTGTGTGTGTGTGTATATATATATATATATGCTATATATACTTTAGAAGCCATACCTCATACTTTATTGTATTTTTAATAACATGACTTTCTAAAAGTATGGGTGTATATTTTGGATTTCTAAAAGCCACAAGAAAATCGTAAATATGACTTATTAAAAAATAGCTTAAATTTTGTATACAAAAAATGTTATAAAATTCTCTAATAAAACCCTCAAAAGTGGTAAATAAAATCCTTGTAAAATCTTGTATAAAAGTCGTATATCATGTATATAAAAACTTGTATAAAATCCTTTATAAAAATATACATTTCTTGTAAAATTTGTGTAAATTGAACTATTCCAGTAAATCTTTAAAAAAGACTCTAAAAATTGAAAAGTTTTAAAATTCAATAAAATATACAAATTTTTTTTAAAAAACCACTTAAAACATTTAAGCTGAAAAGATTTACTTCATAAAAAATGTTGCATTCATTCGTATTTTTCATAACAAGTTTGATTATTGAACTGAATAGATCTATGTCCGAGAGTTGGAGCTTGGTTTAGGCCTTAATCCACTTAATTCTAAAGAGACTTTATTAAGAATTGGAATTAAGACTCTTCAGGTCTTTTAAACTTAATTCTTTGAGTTCCATGAGACCGTGTTTGGAATTCAATTTGAAAGTGCCTAAGTAGGACACCTAATGTCATCCGTTTAACTCTTCTCCATTTGAACCAATTTTGAACTCATGCACTTTACACTTAGATCGACTTGCATGGAGATGCGAAGGGCAATCCATTATGGTGGTGTGTTTCCATCCTTGTCTGGCGATGATGATGTCTTAAGATGGGAAAGATTGGGGTTGAAATAAAGCTCCGGATGAGGGTAGGATCTGCTGGCACAATTTTTTCTAGATCGTAAAAAATGGGCGGAATGAAAAGATGCTATATCCGTCGGGGCATAAAAGACCTATGTAGTGCAACAATCATTACTACCAAAAAGAAGCCGAATACACTA
This sequence comes from Ottelia alismoides, assembly GCA_037367405.1. Taxonomy (NCBI): domain Eukaryota; kingdom Viridiplantae; phylum Streptophyta; class Magnoliopsida; order Alismatales; family Hydrocharitaceae; genus Ottelia; species Ottelia alismoides. Next base: position 1,157,435 of record JAZKJV010001346.1, on the reverse strand, counting down.
AATACCAAAGATGACCATAATAGTTTGAGCTTCAGAAAAGCGTGCATGTCTTAGTAGAGACCTGGCTAAACTGGACAGGCTTCACAGGAGATGTGATTACACTGATCACACTCCAGCTCTCCTCCCATTTCTTCTATCTTCTTTCTATACTCGATTGTGGACAAAACATGACCTGACCTTAGAAGGAAATTCCCCCCACCCCCCCTCGAGGACTGAGTTGTTGAATGAGCATTTAGTGGGAGTGTATAACTGGATGGGCGGATTCTTCGCTTCTCTAAGCATGAAGAGCTAAAACCTTTCACACATAGTCAAGTTGCTTTCAAAGCTGAAAAGTTTGCGTGATGGATAGGTAGATGTAAGATGGATGTTAAGGTGAACATGGATAAAGATTTGTGGAACTTGAGGGCTGTCGAGACTTAAATCCTAATTTTAATAGAGTTCTGACACACTATTAATCCAAAGGTCTAAATCCAAGCTCCAGATTTTGGGTAAGTGATATTCGATTTTAAAGAAACAAGCATGTTCTAAGTTCTTTTATATTCTTTTTACTTGCACTTATTTATAGAATAAGTGTCTGTTAAGGGACTAGCAAAGGTAAAGTATAGGGGAATGATGAATCCGCGATTCATTGCCTTTATTATTTCATTTTGGCTAAAATCCTTGATAAAATACACGTAAATAATCACCAATTCCAACTAATGATCATTCTAATCATAATTTTTAATATTATATATTTAGTACTTATTATATCCAAAATAAAAATAAAGATAAAAAGAAAAATAAAAGAAAAAATGCTGTAATAAGTAGGGGGAGATAAGGATCCTAACTATAAAAACACTATATTGACCTGAGATCAGGTTAATATTGACTTGATCGACAAAATAAATAAGTAGGAGGAGATACAGATCCTAACTATAAAAAAATCAAGAAAATCAAGACCAAAAATATAAATTACCCATTTTACATAATGTAAATAGTTCATCTATTTTATTTATCATCAATACTATCCCAAATCAAAAAACTTCTTTTATAAAAGTTGTTCATAAAAATATATATTATTTTATAAAAATATTAGAAAAATAATTCAATACAAAAATAATTATCTCTAATGGACCAAAAAAGAGGACTTCCGAGGTTCATAACTATTTATAGAAAACTTCAAACGGATCAAATTCACTTTTAAAATCCATTTTATACTTAATACTATTTATTAAAAATATCAAAAAATATTTGAATAAAACTGGTGAGTTTTGGCATTTGTGACCCGTTGTTTATATGTAGTATATGTAGAATCTTCCCGGATTTTTATTTAAATAATCTAAATCCGATTAACCTAATTTCTTTCCTAAAAATCTTATAAAATTGTATATAAAAACATAAAAAGTATAATTTAAGTCAAAATACCAATAAATCCCGAGGCTCGAATCTGCTACCTAAATTGTCTAGGCCTAATAACTCGACCATACGGTCTCCGAATTAAGCAAACTTAGTTTTATATCTACAAAATGACACTGATTTCGCTAAAATCAGAGTTTATATGAAAAATGCGGGCTTCGGGACCATATTGATGTAGTATACAATGTACCGTAATATATTACTATTTAATATATGTGAAATAATCATATATTTATATACTTTATTAATTATTTAAAATCAAATTAAATTAAAATTAAAATTTTGTAGTTGTTTAATTAGTTATTAATCTATTAATTAGTTTATTTGCTTATTTATTATTTAATTATTAATTATTATCTAATTATTCATTAAGTTATTAAGTTAATTCATTAAGTATATTTAATTAATTAATTATTAATTACATTATTAATCCCTTAATTATTTCTTAACTTAATTTTTTATTAGATTATTTAATTACATAATTTATATAATTTTATTTTATTTATTTTTCCTCTCTCTTACTTTCCCCCTTTTTCTTCTTCTTCCTCTTGTTACCTTCTTCCCCCAACCCATCTTCTTCACCATTTTCCTTCTCCACGCACGCCCCCAACCACTCCCAACCGTTCTAATGACCGGTTGTTCCTCCAACCGTCCCAGTGATTGGATCTACGGCGGTTCCCACACCTATTCTCCTCTAAATAAACCCGTCAATCCCCTCTCCAAGCTTTCCATCTGCCATTTTCCACCTTTGTTCCAATGAGCTACGACAAGAGAGTCATGACAGGGCTTGGTCCCGCTGTCGTAGCGAGGATTAGGGAGAGAGTACGACGAGATCAAGTCGATGGCATGAGCTGCTCCGCTGCACGACAAGCCTCCAAGACTGCCGATTGTTGAGGCGAGAACCACAAGGCTCAACAGAGCATCGTTCCCAGGAAACACCATCCATAATCTATTCCAGGTTAGGCCCTTACTCTCTCTTCCTCTTCCTCCTCCATTTCTCTACTCAAACCTTCCATTCTCTCCTCGATCCCTCCATATTTCCTTAATTCTCCCCTCAATCTCTGTTCTTCTAAATTTTTCACGTTGATTTTCACACAAAACCATCGTTGATTTCCATTCCACTCTCAAAATGAGACATGCCTCCCTTGATTCCTATTCCTAGAGTTGTCGTGTATTAGGGAAGAGCCACTTTTGTCATTCGATAGTTTCATTGTAGATCTAAACATCTGGAACCTCTTGCCCTTTGCTTTCAGAAGACCTGAAGTCGCGCATAACCTCAACTCCAATGGCACCATTGTCTCGAGGAATCACCATCGCTCCTAGGAAGAACATCTGAATCGCCAGCAGAATAAATTGGGGAAGAATACCTCGACTACCATATTTGTATGGAGATGTACGATTCAATTGCATCGAACGACCTTCCTTTAGCCTCATACCTCGCCATGCGTCACTACGTACGCAAATGTTCCCTTCATCTTTATCGCTTCACCACTCAACCGACGACACGTGCATTGAGAGTGAGGTACGAAAATATTGAAGGCTTTTTGCATGCATACGCTCATAGCTCCTCACTGTTGTAAGCAGGTCCAGCTTCTAGAAGTGTCGCGTGCAAGGCGCGTGACCCCGCTGATATTTTGGGATTATTTGCAGGCGTGTCCTACGAGCTTCATCATTTTGTGAACAGGTCCTCCGCAATAGCTTCTTTTGAAGGTCGCATGATTTCTGACAACTTTTGCACAGAGCCCCCTGACTTCCTGTTATTTGCATAACCATACCTAGGTTTTCTAGATAACACAAAAAGACCCCTAACTGTATAAAGATTTTATATAACAATATATTACATCATAAATAAAATACAAAATATAAAGATACAATAAAAACACATAAAAATACCCTATACTATTTACAGTATAAAATCATATTTTGAAAATAATAATACTTTCTAGCATTAAATACATCATTAAAACACTTAAAAAATATAACAAACTTTAAAAATCCTAAAAAAATATAAAAATGCCATTAAAAATCTAATAAAAATTATCTATAGTATATTTTATTGTATTTTACATAATAAACTAAACACAAAATAAAAATCAAATATTAAAACTAAAAAAAATACGAAACTCATTAAAACTTGTAAAAATCATAACTAAATAAATAAAAATCCCCTCAAAATTAACAACATATCATTTTAGAGATAGTTTCACCTACATTCTAATAAAGATAAATAAAAATATTTTTGCATTGTTTGCATTTTTAAAAATCAACAATTCCTCCAGGTTTCAATAAAAAAACCTTATTTGCAACCCTAAAAATAAATCAAAATTCATAAAAATAGTAAAAACAAAATAAAACATAAAAAGTAATAAAATAAAAACCATTAAAAATTACAAAACATTTTCTAAAATACAAAATTCATAAAATTCGTAAAAAAGTATAGAATTCATCAACAATTAAATAAAAACCAGAAAAATCTTAAAATATAATAAAAATTAGGAAACGTATTAAAACTTAATTTCTATAGTTTCGCTTTAGTTTCAAAGAGTTTACCTCCCTGAGTTCGACACTTCGGTGCTTAACCGCTATACACTTAAGTTTAAGAGTATAAATAAATAAAAGTAGATTAACTAAAAGTTAATCTTTTTATAACAAAACTCACCTGGTCTATACAATGATCGCGACTGAAGATTTTCTCTGCTCCTTTTACAAGATTTAGAAGCTGATCAAGTGTGGTTTTTCATATGTCATCACTCACAAAGTCACCAGGAACATGCTCCCTTACCCGAAGCCGTGTATGACCCTACAAGAATTTATCGAATTTTATAGAGATTCATCTGACGAGGAAGCCATAAATGCCACATCGGTTACTCACGATTGGGAGAAGAATTCTATCCATTTTGCTCCCAATGCTTCTCATAGAAACAAACCAACAAAGAAAGTCACCTTTGACCTTAGAAACCAGGTGATTTCTGAAGAATCCTCGTCTGGTCCTGAAGTGGTTCATCATGTAAGTGCAATAAGTGCAACTATGAACAAGGGATACTTACCTTTGGTTGACAATAGTTGGAGATCCTCCACGTACGACTATTATTCTTTTAAGGATGATGTTGAAGATGGTTGGTCTTCTTCATCCTCTCCCTCTTCACCACCCCTCACATATCCATACTATCTTTTGCCACACTCTCGCAAAAAGGTTCATCACAAACCTCCTTGACCTTGTATATCCATAAATCTAATCGATTCCCAACTTGTGATTATCCAATCAAACTTAGGATAAACTAAGCCTAAGTATAAGGGGCATGATACCATTATGTATGCATCACTTCTTTTCTTTTCTTCTCACCCTCGACTACCCCGTATCATGCTTTTTTGCTATGCCTAGGCCATCAAAATCCTAAGTATAGGGGGAAAATCGACTTCTTTTCTTTTTCGCACAATAATACTCAGTACAAGCTATATGTACAGTTTAATTTGTGCCATGAGGACATATCCCAAACCAAGTATGGGGGTGTTTGTATGTATTCTATATATTTTATCCATAGCTCGTATGTTAATTATTTTCATTGAAAATCAGGTATGGGTACAAGTTGTGTATAGTATGTATACTATACTAAATTTATTGTATAAATAATACTTGTTTTAAAAAAGGGGGTATAAAAAAATCAAAAAATAAACTAAAAATCTTTTACAAAAACAAAACAAATACAAAACAAAACTAACTAACTTAAGGTTCTATCCATGACTTTTTCACAACAACTCAAGACTTGAGGAATGAAAGAAACTTGGATTTTTAAGGTCCTTTGATTCAGAGTTAATGGGCCTTAGTCATTAGGGTTATAGACTTAATAATCCACACTTCCCTAGTTTGAAAGATATGAGCGCTATATTGCACTCTCAATCTCTACCTTTAAGAGTATGATCAGCACTTCACTTGCATAACTGCATGAATGATGAGATGAGTTAAGATTTCACGTGGGATCGTGACTTGATATTTGAGTCTAGATCTGATTTTATGATGCTAGAGGATGGGATAAAGTCGATGAAAGCATCAAGAAACTTGAGTGTCAGCAAAATCCTAGCCAGTAAGTGAATAAGTTCGCATGCTATTGTTTTATATTTACCTATGTGCCAGGGTATGATGAAACTTAAACAATTGTTGATCAGTGTGTGCCAACTCTTGGTAAAAGCCTGGAGCTAGCCAACCAATGAAATAAAATTCGAGAGAAGTTCTCTCATACAAAGAAAAACTCTATCACTATGATGAATCTGTGATTCATTACTCTAAAAGTTGAAAATAGAGTCTTGCTCCCAAGTAATTAGTTGCATATTTCTCCTTATCCTACATAATTAACATTCATACCTTCATGCATAATATCTACATTCTAGCATTCATATTTGCATTAAATAAGAAGTCCAATTCTCTTGTAAATATTCACCTACATATTCACCATTATTCACCTATTTATCTGTATTTTATACCCACTCCAAAGTCAATAAAACCATATGTATATAATGTATTATTAACTAATAATACAAGGGAAAAGGGGTATGATTTCTAACTTGTAAAATTACCCAATAAAACCCCAAACTCAGTTGGAGACCTCAGACCTTAGAATGCAAATATCTACCTCATAAAACCTCCGATCTAGGTCTACTCACTTTTAGAATAATACATATTCATATACCTTCAAAATGAGACCAATTTCATTTAATTCGGAGCTCGTATGCAAAACTTGGGTTTTGGGACCCCTTTGTACGTTATATGTATGTATATTTGTACTCTTATATTTTTGTATATTATTTGACCTCATCTCCATTTTTGGTCAACATGAAACTTGTAGATCTCATCGATATCTACAACTTTCATGTTTTGAGTTTTTCCAAATTCAGCCATTTTTTCTCCCTAAATCCACATTTACTTTCGACCATTCAGATTAGGCCACGTGGCGCCCTCTGATTGCACCACGCGGCCCGCTCACATCGCACCACATGCCCTTCGTCTTCCACCATCTGATCCCTTCCACTCTCTCCTGATCTGAGCCATCCATTCTCGCAGCTCGTCTCAACCGTCCGATCTTCTCCAGATCGCATCACCTCAAACCATTAGCGCCTCGCCCTCGGCACGCCACGTGTTGAGCTGCGAGCCCTCCGATCTTCGTCAGAAGCCTTCATCCTGGCCACTCATCTCACGCTAAATCTGAGCCCCTCGATCAGATCCTCCAGATCCTATCTTCGTCGTTCGCACCCGCCTCAACCATAGACCTCCACGTGGAATGCACATGGCCATTGGATCTTCGTTCTGATGATTTGATCCCACCCTCTCACTCACGATCAATCACAACCCTTCGATCCATCGCCTAAATCTAATCCCCACCGTCCCTTAGTGCTGCACTCCCATGATGCCACGTGGCGCTTCCCTAGACCTTCGATCTCACCACTCCGATCAAATCCAGACCCTCCTTTCATGCTCTTCTCCTGACCGTTGGATCACTCGATCCAACGGTACAGAGGTCGTCGTCTACCTCCTGCAAGACCCTCGCCCATGTCGCCCATCTCGCGACGGCCCCGCCCCCTTTCTACTTTTGGCTCCACTCCTGCCATCCTCTCTGCCCCCTGTCACCTTCACTTCGTAGCCCATTACACCCTCATCCTTGCCGACCTCCACAATCTCCATGAGCCTCGCCCACATTGCTCCACGACCTCCACAAAATTCGTCACCCCATCACCTGCAACCTCACCTCTGACATATAAATACTCCGCTTCCATCGACCTTTGATCCCATCCGCCACCACGGGAGGTACCTTCGAGCTCTTAGCTCCTTATTTGTGACAGAAATAGAGGGTCGAATCGAGCGACGATGACTGACCACCTCCGGTGAGATCCACAGCTCCGTCGTGCCGTGCCGCAACTCCTTCAGCGAGCTGCTAGAGCTCGGGCTTCTACCGGCCCTCGAGCGACGACCGGCGACTCCATCTCGAGCACCAATTCCCAGGTAGATCCTTCCATCTTCTCCTCCAATATTCATCTTCTCCCCTTTGATTTTCTCTTATTTTTCCCGACTTCTCCGCGCGACATCACCTTCCGCTGACCATCGCTTGAGCTCCACCTTGGAGCTGTCATCTTCGCGCCTCCTTCCGTTCATCGCCACGACCTCTCGAGGTTACCGATCACTCCGACCATTGCTTCACTAGTCATGGTGGAGGATCACCACCACTCGTTCACTCACCTCCCCCCACAGGCCTCGCACCACTCACTTCCTCCATGCGAGCACGAGCACCATTTTTGGCATTCACTAACCTTGCAGGTGACATCTTTGACATTGGTCGGATCTTCATCAGACCTTCTTCGCCAAGCTCCGTCTCCGGCTTACAGACCACCCTAGCCCCTTCCAGAACCTACGGCGGCTCCGTGAATCTTCCACGATCGCGACCAACCGCTCAGGAGTCTCCGGGGATCAACACCGAGCACGTTAGAGGGCGACGGAGGTAGCCACCCTTCGTCAGAGCCCAACCACATCCGCCGCAGGAGGCGGAGGATCGGAGGAACACGATGTACAACTGCCGTTCGATCCTCTCGATCAGAAAATTTTGATTGAGCCACGTCGCTAGCGCCCTGCCTCCATCGGATCAAGAGGATCCAACGATCACTATCCTGCCGCGTCGCTCTCGCCTTCGACCTACAACCGCCGTCCGATCTCACGAGGATCATACGTCGTGTAACATGCCACGTTGTCTGCATCACCTGTCGTTGGATCCATCGTGATCTGACAGATCTCAGACTGCCACGTTGCTTCCTCCGAGCCTCCTCCCTGACCCTTAGGCTCGGAGCTGCTGAAGCTAACCCGAGCCTGTAGAGCACCCGAGCCACAGTCCAAGCCTCCGACACCTCCCGAGCCTAGCACCTCACGTGTTCCTCACGTGCGGTCTGGGCATTTTGCACCGAGGCCCTTGCAAGTTTCCCAAATTGCAATTTAGTCCTTGCCAGGAGCATCAGATGAGGCGCATGTGTTCACTTGGACATTTTGCATACATACCCACAACATTATAGGTAATTGCATTTAGGTCCCTATCAGCATATTTAATTTCAGTAATTTTATTTTCTGTATTTTCAATTTAGTCCATGTCGTTTCATGCATATTTAGGTGTCCATTTGGCATTATTTTTCAATTCCAAAGATTGCATGATGTAGCTTATCTAGTCCTCTATCTTAGTGACACATGTTTCCATTTTGTGACATTCTCGAAATTTAATATTATTTATTTGGTGAAATTTGCCATATTTTGCCTACTGTGTACCTTTTAATTCATATTAAATTCCTCGTTGCTCCAAAAATACGATAAAATAACATTTAACTGAGGATAATTTATTCTACCCCGTGCCTAAAAATCATCACATTTGCACGCATCATGCGACTGAATAAATTAATTAGTGATTTCCTTAATTGATTTTTAATAGGTCCAATTCACATAGAATTTTAGGTTCATTAATTTTCCTGGATTCATCATACTTAGATCTATCTAAGATAATTTTTCTACCTGAAAATAATGTGTTTTGTTATTTATTAAAATTAATTTTGTAAAAATAACCTTGCATTCATATTTTATTCGCAGCAAATTCATAAAGTGTCGGAAAAATAAAAAAATCTGGTAGCTTAATTTCATTGCATATCATGTTCTGGCCAAGTTTCATAATTTTTGGAACTCGTCTGATCATATTTCTGATATAACTTGTAAACTGGCCAAAAAATTGCATTCATTTTTCCTTTATTGCATAAAAATTGCTAAAAAATACCAAAAATAATCTTCTAAAAATCCGACCTCTGAATTCATTTAAAATTTACCTAATGAGACAGTTGCTTCCCTGAGTTCGACCTTGGGATTGCCCAGGTAAAATAAATCTGCCACTCGTGATTAACTCAACATTAATTAAAGTGGTTTTTTTATCAGTCCATTTTTACCTGACTACAATGAACGATACAATATTTATTTTAATCATTAATTTGATTGAATTAACAAGGGTAAACACAGAATTTTCAAATGGCGTCATTGCTGGGGAGGCACGGCTTAGGTTAATTTCTAGAGAATTTTTGAGTGCCTGATTTTTCATCCCCGGGTAGTCTGATTCCCGATTTTCCTGTTAATATTTTTTTATCATTTAATTTTGAGTATTTTGTGTTGTCCTTTATCTGACCTCAATTTGTTTTTGTGCGAGTAACATGAGTTGGCAAAGGCGCTTCGAGGAGCTTGCATTTTGAACTTTTTGAAAGATTGTGAGGACTTGTAAATTTTATTATTCGCTATTTTTGCATTCTGTCCAGCGGTTCCTGTTTGTGTTCTCGCATGTGTAAAAATAGTGGAAACGTGTCCTCGTGTGTTGTATGGATTGCTTTTTAGATTAGGCTTGCATTAGCGGCTCCTCGAGCTACTCTAAGATTTGCTTGTGCTCGTAATTCTTTTAGGACCACACATTACACCTAAAAGACGCACTTAGACCACAGATCTAGTCAAATTTAATCGGTGCTTCACTCACTAATAGAACTGCATGTCTAGGAGCGGATTTTATCGTCTGCATTTGCATATAGTGTAAAACGTTTTCAATTCTGTTCTGCATCCTGCATAAAAGTGAAGGGATCACTGTAAGTCTTCTTAACTCAGCATAGCATCATTGATTTATCGTGCATCAGCTTTTCTCGACTCCTTTCTCTTTGTTTTTCAAACTTAGGTAAAAAGGAAATTGAGATTGGACGATAGGCAAACTTTGTGGTTGGACTAACTCAGTGATAACCTAACTTAAAATTGGGGCTTCTTAACAAAATTGACCAAAAAATAAAATCGGAAATCTTGCTTGCGGGAGATTAACCCCGACCTTGTTTTCAAGCTGAGTGAGGGTACTTGAGTGTGTGTGAACACCTTAAGGCAGAGCCCAAATCCCCGCCTTCCATATCACGTACCGACTGATCCTAGCAAATATCACGAGTTAAATTTTTCAGGTTCACTGACTAGTACCAAGTAACCTCCGCCTGTTCGCAGATAGTTAGGGGTGAACCAGCGGTACTTCGTGACAAGTTGCTAGTAACCCCCAAGGTGAAGTTCCAGCCTTGTCAGCCTCTGCCTGCTTGCAGGTAGATAGGGGCAGGTCTTTGAATCCGTCAACTTGGGATAGGAGCGAAGAAAGGAAGGGCATTGGTATCTAAGGCGACAGGTTAAACAGGGGAGACGCATCTGGCTTTTAGCCGACTCCCCTATAGGCCGTGTAACCGTTGCTATTTGTTTGATAAATTCACACTTAAAATCAACCAGATTAATTGGACTTGGTTTCGAGTCTTTCACCATGTTGAGTGTGAAAATACAGGGCTTTGATTCAATTGCTTGTTTCAGGTAGGAGTAAAATCCTATCTTCACTTAGAACTCCCGATTCTTCTTCTCGATAATTCAAGATAACTGGCTGCGGGGATATCGACTCCCGATTTGCCAATTTACTTTGAGCCCCCCATGAAGCTCATCTTCACCGGCCCAAGCGCAACTTGGACCAACCAGAGCTCATGACCCTCTTGAGTTCTGGATCCCTCAAAACCAGGGTGGTTACTCTCAAACCAACCCTTTTCTCTCCTCTGATCTCACCGAGGAAGACCATCGCCTCGATCAGAATCCCTTCCTTGATATGTCCTCTAACCAAGACCATCTTCTTTACCCAGGGTTAGAGGACAAGATACCACCTAAGAGACCCCCGGATGATGAGGAACAAAGAGATGACCCAATACAACAAATCCTCGCTCGCCTCGCCACAGTCGAACAACAGAATGTGGATCTTACAGCAAGGATGGGACATATCATTACGGCAGGAGGAATCGACCAACCCATGGTCGATGCTTACAACCCAGCAGAAAATGAGATGCATAGTTGATTGGCACCAGGGGTTCCCCCTAAAGCGTTCGAGCTAAAGCCCCACTTTCTGAGCCTGCTACTGAAGTTTAATGGAAATACAAACGAGGAATCATATGCCTTCCTCAGAGACTTCGAGCTGGTTTGCAACGACCTTAGTCACCCTAGGGTTGGGCAATATTAAATCAGGCTGAAGGCCACCCCGTTTGCTTTAGGAGATAAGGCAGCTCATTGGCTGAAAAATCTTGGGGTGAGATGTACAACCTGGATGTAGTTCAAGGATCTTTTCTTGAAGAAGTTCTATCCACTCAGTAGGACTAATCAAATGAGAACAAAGATCACGAGTTTCCACCAAGGACCTAATGAACCATTCCATGAAGCCTGGGATAGGTTTAATGACCTAATTCAGAAGTGCCCTTGAAATGGCATTTCAAAAGCGATCTTAGTCCAGACTTTGTTATGTGGCATGACCCCAGAGATGCAGGGGTTAGTAAGTGTCATCTGTAGAGGAAGCTATCAGAACAAAAATGAGAATGCTATATGGAAAATGCTGGAGCAGATGGAGGAAACATGCAGGTCGCAGGCCACCAGGGCTTATCAGTTGTCTCCCTCAATCCTATCCAACGAGACAACTAGGAGGACTATAGCGGATCTGACAGAGGACCTCATTCACAGCATGGGGATGATAGATGACAAGTTAACCATGGTCGAGAAGATTCACAAGAGGGTCACTGACCTTGAGTCACTCTCGTGATTGCCGAAACAAGCGGAGGAACTTACTGAGAGGGTGCCAAGGTATGGCTACCTGCCCCTTATGCATCACATGAACCTGTACACTGAGTTCATCTTGTACAGGAACAGGCACTGGGGCCTCAGAGTAGCTGGGTAGAAGAGCAGACCTACACTCAGCAGGAGCAGCACACACCCCCACAAGTGGAGACAGGATACGAGGAGCCTCCACAGGTGTTCGAGATCAACGGGCTGTGGTACAGCCATGACCCCGTCGGCAGACAGTCGGGGATGGGGAACGGTCAGCCTCACCGACCTTCCCTAACTTACCAAGAAACCAGCTCCGTCCCCACACTGCGCTTTGTACAATCCCGTTCCGGACAAGGGTACCATCCTTAGCAGCACCAGCAACAGCGCACTTTCCACTCGGGTCAGCAGGGCCCTCCACCACCGTCCCATCATCATCAGCAGTAAACTCTCGCCATCAACAGCATCTAAAAAGATTCATACCGTGATCCTTGTATATACCCATCACTCCTATACATTCTCCCTCTCCCTCCCGCGACTCTAATCACTCACCCCAACTTCATATATTTTCATCTACGACTATACTTAGTATGACCAAATCCTAAGTATAGGGGGGGAGAGTCCCCTGAGTCCATTCACTGTACATCCTCCAGATCACATCGGTCCTCATACCACTCCAGTCCTATACTTAGGCTGACCTGAGCCTAAGTATTAGGGGGGGAACCGAGGCCCATCTTGTACATATATTTATCCACTTCCCCTCTCGACCTCGTCCGCTCCGTTTTTGAACTTCCGCTACACTTAGGCTGCCAGAGCCTAAGTATAGGGGGCAGGATGACTTCTATACATTTTTTCTCTTTTGGCTCTCCTACGCTTAGCACGAGCTATGTCTTCTTCCTCGCTTTTCGTGCTCTGAGGACATAGCACATGCTAAGTATAGAGGTGTGTATATATTATATATATACTTTAACCATAGCTCGTACTTTCGCGTATTTTCACGTATTTTTGTATGTATTATACAATAATTATGGGATGGATAAAATGGAGAAAATTTTTTGTAAAATATACGTATACTTGTATAACACTTGTATAATTCGTATACCACCTATAAAACTCTTGAAAATTTTGTTGTAACATAGGACGTATACCAAATTTTGAAGAAAAAAATGGAAAAATCAAAATCAAAGGCTTCTTATTTACTCTTGCACATCATCTCTGCATCTGCAAAGAAAGAAAGAAAAAAGAGTCTTGCATTCATAGCATGTCATATGCATCTCATCTGCATATTTTGCATATGCAAGGTGAAAAGCTAGTGGGTTCTGAACCAAGTTATGAGTAGATATTGAAGATGGACTTGATTTGACATTAATCCACCTAATTTCAGAGGAACCTTATAGGAACTAGAGTTAAGATTTCTCAGGTCAAGTGACTTAATTCTTTGAGTCCGCAAGTCTATGTTCACATGTCATCTTGATTAGTCTAAGTAGAATATCTCGTGCACACGCATGATTATTATGGATAGTGACCTAACTTTCACAACCACCATGCACGTAGCTTTTCATGGATGAGGTGGTGAGGAGGTAGAATCCTTTAGCTTGGAGTAGCACACGGGTGGAAACATCTGTCCTCCTCTAAGGAGGGTAGTGCATCTCAATCTAGTCTGGTGGTGTTGACATCTGAGGACGGGATGTTGTGGATTGCAATAATGCTTCAAAAGAGGGATAGTCTATTGGCTCAAGAGGGAAAACTTCTGATGTAAATGCTCCACCTTGTATATAGTTCGAAAAAAATGCAAGAACTCCAAAAAATAGACAGGCCAGATAGAAAATAAAATACCTGTCGGAGTATGTATATTAGCAAGAAGTCTGCAGCTGGATGACTTGGCTACACTGGTCAGGCATCCCGAGATAGGTGGCTACACTGGCTACCGTCCATTCTTTTCTCTACCCCCACCTCTTGAGCTGGTCGCACTTGAACTTAGAAGGAAATACCCCGCTCCTCGAGGAAAGAGTAGTGGATTGGGGAATTAGAGTTACCTTGTTAGAGGAGGCTGGTTCTAAGCCATTTTTGATGTGGGGAGCTATATTTCACTTACATAGTACAAGTAAGAATCATAGTCATCAGAAATTTGCGTTTGAGGATTTGTTCTGACCTGACTATTGAGGTGTCTTGAATAGAAACTTGAAGTCTGTTAGGTCTTAAGTTCAGATCCTAATAGGGTTCCGCCACATAATTAATCTAGAGGTCAAGTTAAGCTCTATTTTCAACTTTTGTTCATGACCTTGGTATGGAACCCAATCTCATTTCACTTTTGCATTTCATTTTAGTTGCTCAAGGACGAGCAAGGTTTAAGTATAGGGGGTTGATGAATCTGTGATTCATCACTCTAAAAGTTGAAAATAAAGTCTTGTTCCTGAGTAATTAATTGCATATTTCTCCTTATCCTGCATAATTAGCATTCATACTTGCATGCATAATATCAGCATTCTAGCATTCATATTTGCATTAAATAAGAAGTCCAATTCTCTTGTAAATATTCATCTACATATTCGCCATTTTTCACCTATTTATCTGTATTTTATACCCACTCCAAAGTCAATAAAACCATATGTATACTGTGTATTACTAACTAATAATACAAGGAAAAGGGGTACAATTTCTAACTTGTAAAATTATCCAATAAAACCCCAAACTCAGTTGGAGACCTCAGACCTTAGAATGCAAATATCTACCTCATACAACCTCCGATCTAGGTCTACTCATTTTAGAATAATACATATTCAGAGACCTATAAAATGAGACCAATTTCATTTAATTCGGAGCTCGTATGCAAAACTTGGGTTTTGGGGCCCCTTTGTACATTATATGTATGTATATTTATACTCTTGTATATCTTATTTGACCTCATCTCCATTTTTAGTCAACATGAAACTTGTAGATCTCATCAAGATCTACAACTTTTATGTTTTGAGTTTTTCCAAATTCAGCCATTTTCTCTCCCTAATTCTACATTCTCTTTCGACCATTCAGATCAGGCCACATGGCGCCCTCTGATTGCACCACGTAGCCCGCTCACATCGTGCCACGTGCCCTTCATATTCCACCATCCGATCCCTTCCACTCTCTCTTGATCCGAGCCATCCATTCTCATAGCTCGTCTCAACCGTCCGATCTTCTCCAGATTGCATCGCCTCCATCCATTAGCACCTCGCCCTCAGCACGCCACGTGTTGAGCTGCGAGCCCTCCGATCTTCGTCAGAAGTCTTCATCCTGGCCACTCATCTCACGCTAAATCTGAGCCCCTCGATCAGATCCTCCAGATCCATCTCCGTCGTTCGCACCCGCCTCAACCATAGACCTCCATGTGGCACGCACATGGCCATTGGATCTTTGTTCTGATGATTTGATCCCACTCGTTCACTTACGATCAATCACAACCCTTCGATCCATCGCCTAAATCTAATCCCCACCATCCCTTAGCGCTTCACTCCCATGACGCCACATGGCACTTCCCTTGCCCTTCGATCTCACCACTCCAATCAAATCCAGACCCTCCTCCACTGATCTTCTCCTGACCGTTGGATCACTCGATCCAACGGTCCAGAGGTCGTCGTCTACCTCCCGCAAGACCCTCGCCCACGTCACCCATCTTGCGATGGTCCCTCTCCTTACTATTTTTGACTCCACTCCTGCCATCCTCTCCGCCCCCTGTCACCTCCACTTCGTATCCCATTACACCCTCATCCTCGCCGACCTCCACGATCTCCATGAGCCTCGCCCACGTCGCTCCATGACCTCCACAAACTTCGTCACCTGCAACCTCACCTCCGACTTATAAATACTCTGCCTACGTTGACCTTCGATCCCATCCTCCACCACGGGAGGTACCTCCGAGATCTTAGCTCCTTATTTGTGATAGAAATAGAGGGCTAAATCGAGTGACGACGACTGACCACCTCCGGCGAGATCCACGGCTCTGCCGCATCGTGTCGCAGATCCTCCAGCGAGCTGCTAGAGCTCGGGCTTCTACCAGCCATCGAGCGACAACCGGCGACTCCATCGTGAGCACCTATTCCCTGGTAGATCCTTGCATCTTCTCATTTGATCTTCATCGTCACTCCCCTCGATTTTCTCTTATTTTTCACGACTTCTCCACGTGACATCACCTTCCACTGACCATCGCCTGAGCTCCGCCTTGGAGATGCTGTCTTCGTGCCTCCTTCCGTTCATCGCCACGACCACTCGAGGTCACCGATCACTCTGACCATTGCCCCGCCGGTCACGGCGGAGGATCACCACCACCCATACACTCACTTTGCCCCCACAGGCCTTGCACCACTCAATTCCTCCACGTGTGCACGAGCACCATTTTTGGCATTCACTAACCTTGTAGGTGACATCTTCGACATTGGTCGGATCTTCGCCGGAATTTCTTTGCCAAGCTTCGTCTCTGGCTTACAGACCACCTAGCCCCTTCCAGAACCTACGGTGGCTCCATGAAGCTTCCACGATCGCGACCAGCCACTCAGGAGTCTCCGGGGATCAGCATCGAGCACGTTAGAGAGCGACAGAGGTAGCCACCCTTTGCTGGAGCCCAACCACGTCCGCCGAAGGAGGCGGCGGACCGGAGGAACACGAAGTACAACTGTCGTCTGATCCTCTCGATCGGACGGTTTTGATCGAGCCACGTCGCCAACGCCCCGCCTCCGTCGGATCAAGAGGATCAAATGATCACTATCCCGCCACGTCGTTCTCGCCTTCGACCTACAGCCTCTGTCTGATCTCGCGAGGATCGTACATCTCGCAACATGCCACGTTGCCCGAATCACCTGCCATTGGATCCATCGTGATCTAACGGATCTTAGACTGCCACGTCGCTTCCTCCGAGCCTTCTCCCCGACCCTTAGGCTTGGAGCTCTCGAAGCTAACCCGAGCCTGCAGAGCACCCAAGCCACAGTCCGAGACTCTGACGCCTCCCAGGCCTAGCACCTCACGTGTTCTTCACGTGCGGTCTGGGCATTTTGCGCCGAGGCCCTTGCAAGTTTCCCAAATTGCAATTCAATCCCTACTAGGAGCATCACGTGAGGTGCACATGTTCACGTGGACATTTTGCACACATACCCCCAGGATTGTAGGTAATTGCATTTAAGTCCTCGTCAGTATATTTAATTTTCAGTAATTTTATTTTCTGTATTTTCAATTTAGTCCATGTCTTTCCACGCATATTTAGGTGTTCATTTGGCATTATTTTTCAATTCCAAAGATTGCATGATGTAGCTTATCTAGTCCTCTATCTTATGTGATACATGTTTTTATTTTGTGACATTCTTGGAATTTAATATTATTTATTTGGTGAAATTTGCCTTATTTTACCCATTGTGTACCTTTTAATTCATATTAAATTCCTTGTTGCTCCAAAAATCACCATAAAATCACATTTGACTGAGGATAATTTATTCTACCTTGTGCCCAAAAATCATCACATTTGCACGCATCACGAGGCATGAATAAATTAATTAGTGATTTCCTTAATTGATTTTTTATAGGTCCAACTCACATAGAATTTTAGGTTCATTAATTTTCCCGGATTCATCATACTTAGATCTATCTAGGATAATTTTTCTTGCTGGAAATAATGCATTTTGGTATTTATTAAAATTAATTTTGTAAAAATCACCTTACATTCATGTTTTATTCGCAGCAAATTCATAAAGTGTCAAAAAATCCAAAAAAATAGTGTAGCTTAATTTCATTGCATGTCATGTTCTGGCCAAGTTTCATAATTTTTGGAACTCGTCTGATCATATTTCTGATATAACTTGTAAACTAGCCAGAAAATTACATTCATTTTTCCTTTATTGCATAAAAATTGCTAAAAAATACCAAAAATAATCTTCTGAAAACCCGACCTCTAAATTCGCTTAAAATTTACCTAAGGAGACAGTTGCCTCCCTGAGTTCGACCTTGGGATTGCCCAAGTAAAATAAATATGTCGCTCGTGATTAACTCAATACAACGAATGACACGATATTTATTTTAATCATTAATTTGATTGAATTAACAAGGGTAAACATAGGCTTTTCGTACTACAAGTACAAATTCAAAGAGATTCCACCAAAGGCGAGCGCTCTAAAACATTTCAAAATGTCCACTTGGACTAAAGCTATTAGGACCAAGGAGTAGGGCTAGCACCCAAAGAGGGCTTCACACCGTATAGTGATACAAGTCTTGATACAAGTCTGGGTGTCGAAGGTATCTTAGATACTCAAAATAGACACACCCCGTGTACTCCCATGAAAAGAAGTGCATACGACTCCAAGCTCTCTTGACAGACACATTGATCAACAAATAAAAATATACATGTGTTGAGTAATAATGAGACAATTCTTAAAATCCACACATGCACAATCAGAGATTTAGCCTTCTTATTCACTAAAATTTTCTTGGGGACAAGAAAAAAGCTAAGTATATGAGTGTGATGAATCCATGATTCATCTACTCTATATGGATGTTTTAGCAAAATCCCCTTAATATTTCACTAACTAAATTCCTTTAAATCAATTAATTAACCTTCACTAATCATGCTTAAATTAGGGGGAAAATATGTAATTAAATAAGTCTAATTTTTACATGAATTAAGTTTATTATTTTATGTGTAGATAATCTTTATTTTATCCTAATGTTTTCTCCAAATTATTCTGTGATTAATTAACTAACATGTCATAAAGAATAAAACCCATAAAAATCAGAAACCAGAAGAAAACACAAAATTCTAACTTCTTATATTTTATAGTGAAGGATATGGTGAGATCCTTAAGCACATCATGGAAGCGTGAGGATCACATCGTATGCATCGGGAGCGACTAGTCGCACTAGTGCTCGAGGCAGCGAAATTTAAAAAAAAATCATGCGATAAAACCACACGATCCAAGAACACTTCTCGGATCATTTTGTCTAAACCACAAACAAGTGTTAGGGTTACCTCTTGAAGCATGATTGTGATCGAGTTTCTAAACGAAGAGATCTCCAATCTCAAGTCCGATCCGACGGAGGAGATGCTTGCAAGCGTGTTGATGAAACATGTGCTTCTCACAATCCATGTTGATGATCCAAATAATGAATATCCTGATCTCATCACACGAGATATGATGTCTTCTTCACGAGCGAGGTGCACCGAAGGAAATGAGATCCACGAACAAGTGATCCGATAGCATAACAGTGATGCTGCGGTGATGGAGACTCTCTAGAACATCAACGTGGATGGCCACAAGAGAGTGAGGGAGATATGGTGTGTAGAGAAAGAGAGGGAGAGAGAGCATTGTGTTCTCATTATTGTTGTAACCACAAGAAGAGCAAGGGGTACCTCTTCTTATATAGTATTTTGTGAGTCCATGGATCGCAATCCATGGACTACACAAAATTAATGGATGAGATTAATTTGTGCTTCTTTCAATGGCCAAGATTTTGTTGGAAAAACACAACAACAATCAATTTAATTTAGATAAAATATATATTGATAAATAAATATAATTTAATCCTAAAATTAAATCAATCAAACTTGGAGATAATAGAAAGGAGATAGCCTCCTTCCATATAGGTGGAGTGGACAACCACCCTTTCCTTATAGGAATTGGTGGTCGTCCCACTCTCCTATTAAGAAAGGGAAAATCTTCATGTAATCTCCAAGATTACATTGTTCCATGTATCTACAATATTTACAACAACAATTGTTGTAAATTATTCTACAAAAATAATTCATAATTATTTTGTGAATATTGCAATCTCGTCATTGGAACTTTGTGAATCACATTCACAACCCAAAATAAAATGTAAAATACATTTTCAATTAATTATCCAATGTGAATCCAATTCACATAAACATTTAATTAACAAATGTAAATTATAATATGCTCTCTCTTCTATATTATAAATCACATTTATACTATACATGATTAATATGGATAGTGTTATACATATTATTCATATCCATGATAATTAAATCACATTTAATCATCTTGGATCTCTATTCTCATGTGCCTAAATAATATGAATCACATTCACATTATTCACATATTTGATAATTAAATCACATTTAATTATCTATGACAACTCTCCTTATAATATGAATCAAATTTATATTATACATGACAATTAAATCACATTTAATTATCAATTTTCTCAATGCTCATATTCATATATCAACAATGAAATTCTCCTTGAACTTTTTCACGGATAGCGTGCTTTCTCCGTAGATATTTGGAGATAAGGACAAGGTGATTGTATTGTTCCACGTATAGTGACTTGGATATTAATATCACATCTCAAATCCATATTTTGCGGACCTCTCATAGATGCTTCATTAAATCAAGACCGCAAATCTAATCTTCTCATAGCATCTGAATCGCATTCAGATCATTGTCTAACATTTGGACCAAGATCAGAATCTTCTCTTCTAAGAGGAGTCACTAAAATCCAGATCTGTTTCATCACTCCCTAAGAATGGAAGCATCATGGTTATACAATCGTTTATGATCACATCACCCTCAGATATTCCTAATATATGTACATCATGCATAATGGAAGGCCCAGAATAAACCCGAAGTATTAGATCAATTTTGCACTATCTACTTCAGAGATTTATCATTAAGTTTCTCATTCGATCATTGGGAGTCGGTATCGTTCATATACTTTACAAAAGCATATATCATGCCTAGGTGTTGATCATATACGTTCCAATAACATATATCAAACCCAACAAATTCAGTCAAGCTTCTAAAGAGGGTCGACCGCGCGTAGAATTTTATTCTTCCCAATATCTCATGAGTGAGCTCATGTCTTCCGCTTCAGTAATGAACACGTATGATCCCTTTGAGAGAATGCATTACTCATATACCCTTGCGTGCACACCAATGCGTCGGTGTATAGACCTTGGTTAGGTCATTAACCTATTGGTCTGCCAAATGTACATACTTAGACATATAGTAACACATTTGTCTCTGGTCAGAGGATGCGTGCCTATATCATGACAGCATACAACATAGGACTTTGGTTATCTCGATCTCGTTAAGTCAACTCTTTGACCTAACTAATCTGACACCTCTGAATCTCTATTCCTATGCAAAGGACATGCATCAAGAGGTAGGTCAGATATCAGTCTTTATAGAAAGGATTGCCATCTTCTCGGGCTAAAGATCCTCTCTTAACAATCATTTCATGGTGCTTGGTGAGTCCTCAATTTAACTCTTTAGATATTCATCCAAGCACCAGCCTCTAAGATTCAATAATTGAATCAACAGTTGTATGATCATTAAGATGGTCATGGTACATAACCCTAATTGTACTAAGGGACCTATTATGCAAATTAATTAATCTTCATTTCAGATTTGGGAATGATATTTGCAATAACATTTATTGCATAATGGCTCGTCGTGGGCTTGTGATGAACTGATAAATCCCACAAAATCCGGGTAAAGGTAAAAACAAGGGTCGTTGCGACCCAGATCTCGCGGTTCCATCAATCAAGAAGATGTAGGACCACCAAACAAGGTGTAAATCAATAAAATCTAAAAGCGGTCCCCGCTACTTTTATTAACCAGGTATAGCGACCAGGGTTGGACTCAGGGAGCATGTGATGGCCTTGCAACCTACGAAGTAGTCAAATCTAAAATAAAATAAAGAGAAAATATTTTGGTGGATTTTTAATTGTTTTTAATTTTTTTTGGATTTTAATTATGAGAGAAAAAATAAGAAAAGGTAAAAACAAGCAAACACAACAATTTATTTATTCAACCAAAAATGCTCAAAAAATTCAAACAAAAATGTTTTTATGTTTTTTAGGCTTTTTAATATTTTTAGTGAATTTTTCAGAATTTTCTAATTTTTATATAATTTTCTAAAACTCAAGAAAGGTGAAAACAGGAGATCATTGTACAGCCCGACTTGAAAGGTCCATTAAAAATATAAAATGAACTATAAAAGTCTGGAGGCAATTTTTGTGAAAAGTATAAACAACAAATAAGATTCTGAAAAAGAGTTTGTATTTTTTGGATTTTTCTAGAAGTTTTTAGAATTTTAATGAGGTTTTTAGAGTTTTTCATATTTTGAGTTTTTATAAATCCAAAAAGCACAAAAGTTGGAAAGAAATTAAAACACAACTAAACTAAATAATCATAGTTTTTTTAGAATTTTTAGACAAATTTTTATATTTTTCTTTGATTTTCTAAGTCAGACAGTAAGAAAAATCATTGTTCTTGAATTTTTAAAAATATCAAAAAGCCTCAAAAATGTACCAAAAATTTAGGGAAATTTTTACACAATAGCAGGAGCCACGTTTCCAAATTTCACCTAATTTGCATTTAATTTGATATTTTATTTAATTAAAACAAGGCACACAACAGTTAGGGACCTAAATGCAAGAAAACATAATTCAAGGGCCAAATGGTAACAAACTCATAAACTCTAGGGGTCCTTGTGAAAAAAGTCCACAAAATCACACGCGTGGTACGTGAATCAGACTCGAAGGGGTATAAGTGTAAATCCTATTTAAATAAATGCAAACAGTAACATATAGGAAACAAAGGATAAAAGTGCAAAATATCCAAATCCTCACGTGTCGACGCACATGGCTCACACACACAGGGACTATAATGCAAATAAAAGAAACATGAAGGTCCAGATTGCAAATATTCAAAATTAAAAACAACTAGACTAAATATTTACAAGACTAAACATTAAACACAATAAACAGAGGGGCCTACAAGAAATTTACCCCTTATTGAGATCTTCAGCTGGAGGCACAGCACGTGTGGGATCGAACGGCTGAGATGCGTTGATGCCTCTTTGAAGACCGACGTCTCGGATCTGACGGTCGAGAGTTCTCCACGTGTAGGATCTGACGGTGC
Organism: Ottelia alismoides; assembly: GCA_037367405.1. NCBI lineage: Eukaryota > Viridiplantae > Streptophyta > Magnoliopsida > Alismatales > Hydrocharitaceae > Ottelia > Ottelia alismoides. Next base: position 1,134,503 of record JAZKJV010001346.1, on the reverse strand, counting down.
TGGAACATGGGAAACCCTTCGCTAGATGGATGGTCCTGATCAACCCCCAAAAGGATCGAACGGTGGCTGAAACTCCTCAAATAGACGGCGATGATCGAATCTGGAGCGTCGGGGCTGATCGAACGACAACGGGGGATCCTCCAAGAACAGACCTCCGACGAACTTTGCCGGATCAATGTGCGCGGTGGAGTGCTCCGACGATGCTGCTGGGATGTGGAAAATGATCGCTGATGTGTTCCGCAGCTGATGAGCTCCTCCGATGGGGCCGGGAAGCTCCGAGGAGCTCCGGCGACGAGGGAGGAGCTGAGCCTCTGTGCTCGATCGACTCGACCCTCAGATGGGTCGCTTAGACCTGCAAAACACCACAGAAAGGCTCCTGGGTCGAGGGCAAATTGCCTCGACCCGTCGGGGGGTGAAATGGGTGGTCGAGTGCGTCGAATGGGTGACCTCCGGCGAGGCGACGGTGGAGGAGGTCGACTCTTGGTTCCAGGGCGAACCAAAGTGAGTGAGTGGGTGCAGAAGGTAGAGGGAAGTCTCGTGAAGGTGAATCAGCGGTCCGATGATCGAGAAGGTGAGCGGGATGACGTGAATTAGCCGGCGACTATCGGCGGCACGATTTGGGTGAAAATGGAAATTGGGCGAAACTAAGGTGATTCGAGGTTACCTGATGGCTGAAGTCGACTGGGGATGAGCTGGAGAAGCTCTGGAGGTCTTGGCCTCAAGGAATCATCGGGTTCCGAGGCTAGGCGAACCTCGCGACGGCGCACGGTGATGAAGGTCGTCGGATCAGTGGCTGGAGGCACCTCCTCCTCTCTTTGACACCACGCTCGGATAGCTGTCACTCTAAGGGAGCTGATGGAGGTCCTAGGATGAAGGGGCAGAGCCAAAGATGATCTAGAATGTGCGGCGGAGGAGATTCTTTATAATGGGAAGGGTCTCGCTAGATGGCGATCGGGCGAGATGGTCGGAGCTCGGATCCCTAGAAGGAGGATCGGGCGAGGGTCTCGGATGTACGAGGATCAACTGGAGCCTGGGGTTTGGATCAATGATGGTCGGATCAAGGCACGAAAATTATGAGAAGTCGGTTCGGGGCGCAAAGATCCGGGTTGAATGGTCCAGGGGGAGTTGACTGGGGGTCAACATCCCCCGTGGACTAATAAGAAGCGACCATTCAATAAATATTTGTAAATTCAGTTAAAATTAATAAATGACCTTATTTCGAATTAAAACATGAAAAATGTTTATTTATTTTCAAATAATTTTCTTGTTATTTTTATTTATTTTTTTGAAAAATAATTTATGTATTTACATTCTATTATTATATATAGGTATATACATGTATGTATTTTTTATTTTTATTTTAGTTATTTATTTTTATATAATTATTCCAATTTGATGTTTTATTTATTTATAACATAAAATTTTGAATAAAAAGGTATTTTTATTTTATTTTTGTGATGTATTTACATGGAGTAAATAAATAGGGTTATATACATATGTGTATGGTATATATACAAGGTGGAAATTGATTTTATTTTTTTCTTTTTATTTTATTTTATTTTCATGATTTTTATTTTATTTACTTACATCATGAAATATGGAATATAAAGATAATTTTATGGGATTTTTATTAATTATTTACAAGGACAAAATAAATAGGGATGTTATTTTATATACATGGTCTATATACACTAATGATAGAGGTTTTTTATTTGTTTTTATTTTTGTTTTGTTTTTCTCAATTTTATTTTAGTTTTATTTTTATAAATATGTACAAAATCTAAGAAACACTTTTTAATTTTTATTTTGAGGAAAATAAATTTTATTTATTTACATAGAGGTACGTACATGTATGAATGACCTTATCTCTCTCTACTAGGGTTCTTTTGCGGTCAGGCCCATGTTGAGCCCTTCCTTGGGATTAGGTCACTCAATATTTATTCTAAATATTTCCCTCTTTTTCTTGTATTTCTTTATTCCTTTATTTTGGCACAAAAACATGCTAATTATGCATATTTACAAGATGCATGTGTTTTGGCAATTTATGATATTTACACATATTTACATGGTGTTTTGCTCAAATTTCTAGCTAACATAAAGGAATAAAGAGTGATGAATTGGTATTCATCACCCCCCTATACTTTACTTTTGCTAGTCCCTTAGCAAACACTTATTTGAAAAAGAAGTGCAAAAGAGAAAGAAAAAGAAAAAGAGGCGAAATCAAGGTTTATTATTAAACTTTCCTTCATTAAATTGAAATATGGAGCTCGGTCAGACCTTTGGATTATTAATTTGTCGGAACCTTATTTGGACTTAAGCTTAAAACTCAACAGCCTCTAAGTTCCACCATGCTATGGTCAAGACTCCTCAATAATCCGGGTCAGAACAAGTCTACATACACAAACTCTAATGACCATGAATCTTTCCTTGTACGGTGTAAGTGATAGGTAGCTCCCCACCTCAGAACTAACAAATAAACAACCTCCCTTAACCCGGTAACTCTAATGCCTCAGTCTAGCAACTCTTTCCTCGAGAAGCGGGGTATTCCCTTCTAAGTTCAAGTGCAACCGGCTCAAGAAGAGGGGAAAGAAGAGAATGGACCGTGGCCAGTGCAGCCATGTATCCTTGGGAGCTCAAACCAGTGTAGCTGAGTCTCCCGCTGCAAGCTTAATGAGATGGATCATGTACACCATAAGCTTTTGCTTTATTTGTCTATATACACTCTTGTGGGATTATTACATTTTCAATCCGACCCACCACTTTTTTGGAGTTCTTTTCTTTTTGCACATTTTTTCATGTGCATCTGTACAACATATCTACATGGTGCAACATATATACAAGGAATTTTTCCTCTTGAGCCAGTAGACTATCCCTCTTTTAAAGCTTTATAGCAACCCACGACTTCTGTCTTTAGACTTCATAACCACCAGACCAAGTTGAGACGTACTTCCTTCACTAGAAGAAGAAGAGAGGTTCTGCCAAGAAGTAGTACCCTCATATGCTACCCCAAGCCAAAGGAAACTACCTTCTCACCACCTCAACCGTGGAGAGCTATGTGTAAAGTGCTGGTGCAAGTAAAGCCATTGTCTCTGAGAGTCATGTGTGTGTTGTTAAGTGCTCTTCTTAGGCTCATCAAGATGACATATGCTCATAGCCTAGTGGACTCAAAGAATTAAGTCCCAATGGACCTGAAAAGTCTTAATCCTAATCCCTATAAGGTTCCTCTTATTATTAGGTGGATTAAGGTCTTAACCAAGCTCCATTTGTCAATTTAATTCCAGTCCAGTTTAAATGTCAACTATGATTTATAAAAACTATGCAAGTATTTACAAAGATGCTATTTTACAAAGATGCAATTCACAAATATTTACAAATGTGCAAAATTTTTGAAAAATGTTTGAAAACATGGATGTATGCGTGAACGCAAAGTTTTGCAAAATATTTACAAAAATTTACACAAGGCTTTTGCAAACTTTTTGTTTTCAAAACATTTTACAAAAATTTTGTACTATATAAATAATTTTTGATATGAAAATATTTACAAGCTATTTACACAAAAAGATTTTACAATCATTTGTACAAAAATAATTTGATAAATAAATAGGTATGTGCAAGAAGAATTTTATGTACAAGGGAAAATTTTTTTAAATTTTTATGGATTTTTAGCTATTTTTATTTATTAACACACTCACACAAAGTACGAGTTATAGCTAAAGTATATATGAAATATATGCACACCCCCCTATACTTAGCTCGAACGATGTCCTCAGAGTGATCAAGAGCGATGAAGAAGACATAACTCATGCTTAGTATAGGGAAGTGAAAAGGGCTGGTATGTACAAAGACGAATCAAAGAATAGAATAAAAAGGACTCGGTGTTTCCCCCTATACTTAAGATCAAGTAATACTAAGTATAGCGAGCTGTACATGAAGGGAAATCCGAGTAGAATGATGAACAGAGTCTACCCCCCCCCCTATACTTAGGGTGAAATATCCCTAAGTATAGGTAGCAAAACAGGGGTAGAAAGAATCAACAGCATACCCGAGAGTCCTACATCCCCCCAATACTTAGGGTAAAGTACACCCTAAGTATAGCATAATCATAAGATGAGAAAAGGGATGTGGGACTAAAGAATAGAGTGATATGGACAACTGGATCTATACAAGTCGGAAGAACGGTGATAATCAGGAGAGAGATGCGATAGATGTGAGTCAAGAGACCACATCTCACGCAAAGTGAATAGGAGCAACATCAACAACCCGCGGCTCATGATCTAGATATGGCTTGAGCCGCTGGCCGTTCACTCGAAAGGTAGCATCAGAAGACAACTCAGATATATCAATACTCCCATTGTCATAAACCTTTCTAACCAAATACGGTCACTTCCATTTGCTCTGTAGCTTCCCTGGAAATAGACGAAGCCTAGCATCAAACAACCATACTCTCTGTCCTGGCTCAAACTGCTTGTGGCTGATATGAGAATCATGCCACTCCTTCACTCTCTCCTTATAATGTAGGCTGTTTGAAAAGGTGGTATCACGAAGCTCCTCCAGGATTGTTAACTCTACCCTCCTCTGATCTCTTACACTCTCTGGATCCAAAAGTATATCAGTGACTGCCCAAAGTGACCTATGTCTCAGCTCGACTTGTAAATGGCACGGCTTGCCCTAAACGAGGCAAATGGGAGATGTACCCAAAGGAGTTTTGAAAGACGTCCGATATGCCCACAAGACCGAGTCCAAAAGCTGTGACCAATCCTTTCGGTCAGGGCGGACGACTTTCTGTAATATAGTCTTGATCTCCCTGTTCGACACTTCAGCAAGATCATTCGTTTGAGGATGATATGGAGTGACAACTCGATGGTCTATGCTGAAATCGCTAGCAAGGGCCTTTACCTTGTCGTTGACGAAATGAGACCCCCCGTTAGATATCAACACTCAAGGTACCCCGAACCGTGAAATGACATTCTTCCTCAAAAATCTGCAAACAATCATAGCATCTGCGGTTCGGGCGGGGATGGCCTCAACCCAACGACTCACATAATCCATGGCCAACAGAATGTACTCAAATCCCTAACTCATAGGGAATGGACCCATGAAATCGATGCCCCATGCGTCAAAAACCTCACAGAAGTGTATGGGCTGCATCGGCATCATATCACGTTGTCCATAAGTGCCCATCCTCTGACAGTCAGTACACCTCTTCACGAACTCATCAGAGTCCTTGAAGAGAGTAGGCCACCATAGGCCGGATTGGAGCACTTTCTTTGTCGTTCTCCTCCCTGAGTGATGTCCTCCTACCTCAATCTTGTGGCAGAAAGTAAGGATGTTGTGATGCTCCTCCTGAGGAATGCACCTACATCACATACTATCCCTTCCCTCGTGGTAAAGGATGGGATCCTTCCAATGGTAAAACTTGACCTTCGCGAGGAAGGTCTCAAGTTTCTGTCCGGGCCAATCTAGTGGAACTTTCTTGGCGACAAGATAGTTCACAATATCGGCATACCATGGGAGCGAGGCGATAGCAAGGATCGCCTCATCTGGAAAGGTCTCACAAATAGGCTCAATCTGCTCAGAATCCTCAAGATACTCCAATCGGGAGAGATGATCCGCCACCACATTCTTGACTCCAGGCTTATCCTTAATCTCTATGTCAAACTCCTGGAGTAGAAGGATCCATCTGGTCAATCTAGCTTTGGCATCCTTCTTTGCCATGAGGTACCTGATGGCGGTATGATCAGTATATATGGTCACTCTAGATCCAATAACGTAAGATCTGAACTTATCTAGGGCGAAAACTACGGCTAGCATCTCCTTCTCAGTGACAGTATAGTTCCGTTGCACGGCATCCAATGTACGACTAGCGTAGTGAATGGCAAATGGGACTCCATCCCTCCTCTATCCCAGCACGGCCCCTATGGCAAAATCGGAGGCATCCGTCATGATCTCGAATCGGAGAGACCAATCAGGTCGCTGGAGAACAGGAGCCTCTATAACACAGCTCTTAAGAGTCTCAAACGACGATAGACACTTATCATCTACAAGGAACTCGGTGTCTTTCATCAACCGATCAGTCAACGGTCGGGCAATCCTGCTGAAATCATGAATGAAACGTCGGTAGAAACTGACGTGCCCCAGAAAAGACTGTAACTGTCACAAGTTGGACGGTGGATCGAGTTTTCTAATGACATCCACCTTGGCCGGATCAACCTCCATGCCCCTGTTGGAGATGATGTGGCCAAGCACGATCCTTTGAGTCACCATGAAGTGACTCTTCTCCCAAGACAACACAAGGTGAACCTCTATGCATCGCTAAAGGACTCGGTCTAGGCAGTCAAGACAAGAATCGAATCCGTCGCCGTAAATCGAGAAATCATCCATGAAGACCTCCAAGTACTCCCCCACCAAGTCCGAAAAGATGGACAGCATGCATCTATGGAATGTCGCCGGAGCATTGCACAATCCAAATGGCATGCGTCTGAAAGCATATGTCCCGAAGGGACAGGTGAAGGTAGTCTTGTCCTGGTCCTCGGGCACGATGGCCACCTGATTATAGCCGGAGTACCCATCCAAGAAACAATAATAGCTTTTCCCTGCCAACCTCTCAATAATTTGATCAATAAAGGGCAGGGGGAAATGATCCTTCTTGGTGGCCTGATTCAGTCGTCTGTAATCTACATAGACCCGCTAAGAAGTGGGTACCCGGGTAGCGATCTCCTCTCCAGACTCCGTGACAACTGTAGTGATGCCCGTCTTCTTGGGCACCACATGCAACGGACTGGCCCACTTGGAGTCGGAGATGGGGTAGATAAAATCGGCGCTCCACCACTTCGAGATCTCCTTCATGACAACCTCTCTAAGATTCAGGTTCAGCCGCCATTTGAACTCACGTGACGGCTTTGCGTCATCCTCGAGATAGGTGTGGTGGGAGCACAGAGCCGGACTGATCCCCTGGAGATCGGCTACACTCCATCCTATAGACTTGCGGTTCTTTTCAAGAACCCCCATTAGACGGGATTCTTGCTCTCTAGTCAAATCAACGGAGATAATGACTGGGTACATCTCATGCTCACCCGCAAGGAATCTATACTTCAGCGATGCTGGTAGTGGCTTCAGCTCTGGACAAGTAGGTGCTGGCAAATATGGCTTCTGAAGAATCCGAGTGTATGTTGCCAAATTTGCACGGGAGAACGAGAACTCTCGCTCACAAACTGGATCTGGAGAAGGCTGCTCGACTGGTCTGTCTCTGTTGTGCTCAGAATCAACCTCCTCTCTAGCTGTAGGCTCAGTGGAAGTCAGACACGATGTCAAATCATCAATCTCTGCCCAATCAGTATCTGATTCTGAGGGATCATACTCACAAAAATCTGTATCGCGATCAAGAATCGAATCTACGGCCTGAAAAGTATCCTGGACCAGGAATGCGCTCTTCAAGCTCTCCTCTGCTCTCATCTCTGTATCAGCAAACTCTGAAGGTGAGAGGATGGCATGTGCAACTGGATCAGCCCAAACTGCCACATCATCTGTAATCATGAAGTCACAGTCCTGGTGGATGTCTCGTCCTGCCTCTGTCATCTGCTCTGAATCTGTGGTCGGCTCTGAGCAATCTGAATCTCTATCTCTAGTCTCCTCGACCGTCTCTATTTGTATACTCTCGCCCTCGACGCGAAAGTATACCTTCCCACTATCATGGTCGGACACTGCCTTGGCTGTGGCCAAGAACGGGCGTCCTAAAATGATGGGGGCATCGATCACAGACTCAGGGATCTCCATGTCCAACACAATGAAGTCCACGAGGAATTTCAGACCCTGAATCGTGACAATAACGTCCTTCACCAACCCCTTCGGCCTCTTGACTGATCGATCAGCAAACTGAAGGACCGTCCTGCTCAGTCAGAGAGTGCCCAACTCGAAATGGTCGAGAAGGGCTGCCGGAAGTAGGTTGATCAAAGAACTGTTGTCTAATAGAGTGTGGTCGAACCTATGCTCATGAATGTGGCATCTGACATATGGGGCTCCTGCATCTGGCCTCTTGGCTGGCAGACGGTTCTGTATCGCGAAACAAGTGGCTCTGGTAAGCACATGGATCTCATACTGATGGTTCCTTTTCTTCCTCCTAATTGTGGTCCTGTCTCTGAGTGATCTCTGGAGTAGAGGGATGTGCTCCAAGGCCTCCTGAAGAGTCAGCTGAATATGGAATCGATCTATCATCTGTTGGCTGAACTCTATCTGGTGCTTCTTTTTGGGATTTTCTATTTTCTTCCCCTTTGCCATGTGAAGTGCTCGCGGAAAGGGGATCACAGGGTCCTTCTTAGATGAAGGACTAGGAGAGGGTCTGGCATGCTCATGAACAGCAGAATCCACACAAACATCATTAATCAACACATGTGGATTCAAAAATAACATACCCTTTCCTTTATTTCCAGAAACGTCCTGAGATACATGTACAAATGGAAAGACAACAGGACTAGCAGAAGTAATGGTGGCCTCAGTACCACCCTCGGCATGTCTCGCGGCGTCAGTACCGCGCTCTGGCTCAGCAACTGGGGTGGCGTCAATACCACCTCCTCGAACTGGAGAATAGACAGCCTCAGTACCGTCGGCTGGATCAGCGTCCATGATGGCATCAGTACCACCGTCGTCATCTCTCGCGACCTCAGTACCGCACTCCTCCTCGTCTGGCGCTCCTGGTGTGGCGTGGGATCGTCGCTCAGACGAGCCGTCTGCTGGCATCCTACCGCTCCTAAGTGTGACAAAATCAGCATCAAACATGTATGCAGACAAATAACCAAAAGAATCACTAGGAGTGGTAATCTCTGTAAACTCTACCTGCTTAGACTTCCTCTTGAGACTGTTCAGGATCGGCTCAATCTGTGCAGGAATGGCGACCTTCCCTCTCACTATCTCCCGCATCTCCTAGCGGAAATCATCCATCTCCCGTCTGAAGGTAGCCTGATGCTCAGTCATGAGGCGGGCTAAGTCGTCTAGGGCGGGGTTCTCATAGGCTGGCCCATGAGAACCTGATAGGTGGCCTCTCTGGTAGTGAGGTTGCTGTTGTGGCTGGTGCGACTGAGAGGGGTAATACGGTGGGTGATGCTGCGGCTGCTGAGGCTGATCACGCCTCAAAGAATGTCCCTGCTGATAGGGACGAGAACCATACTGGGATGACTGCTGCTGCTGCTGCTGTATTGGCCACACTGAACTGGAGGCTGCTGCTGGGAAATGGCACCTTCGGCCACCCTGAACTGGAGGCTGTTGCTGGGAACTGGCACCTTCGGCCGACCAACGGAATCCGTGATGGTCTCGTCGGATATCGGGCTGGGGTCGATCGTACCAAATCCCGTTGACGTCCATCAACGGCTCCGACTCGTAGAAGGGTGGCAGGAGTACTGCCAGAGGCTGATCTGGCTGGTAGACCACCATCTGAATGTCTGGGGATGGTGGTGTCTGGTAGTACGGTTGTGGCTGTTGGTACGGCTCCGCCTGTACAAGGTGAACCTTTCTAGGCTGAGTGGAGCGCTAGGACGAGCTGCCGCTGCTGCTCGGATCTCCTCGTGTCTGAAGACGGGGCTGAGAAGCCGTTTGTGCCTCCTGAAGACACATGACATGTGTCTTCAGATCACTCAGTAATTGTGCCATCTACTCCATCTGCGATATGCTCTGGCACTGTTTCTTCTCGATCAGCTCCATCCGATCCAGCTTCTCGCTGATAATGCCCATGTCGGTGGTTATGGACTCGACTTGTACGGCTGCCGCTGACGAAGTAGAAGGACCGGCGTCGACCCGTGCTATCCTCTGAAACTGCACGGTTTGTGGCTGAGACCTGATCCTCATCCTTGGCGAAGTAGGAAACACCACAAGAAGCGTTCACCAAGCCCTACAGCTCTGGTGTCAACCCGCAGAAGAAGCTCTGAACTAGGTTGGGCTTCGTGATGTCGTGGTGCGGGCATCTATCAGTCAGCTCTCTGAACCTCTCCCATGCCTCATGGAACTGCTCGTTGGGGAGCATAGAGAAGTTGCTAATCAGGACCCTCGCTGCATTCATCCGCCCGAGTGGATAGTACTTGTTCAAGTACTCGGTGCGGAGCTGCTCTCAGGTGTAAACAAATCTCCCTAAGTACTTCAGCCAGTTGGCTGCTCTGTCTGCCAGGGAGAAAGGAAAAGCAATCATCCTGATGGTATCCTCGTCCACCTAACGGTCATGGACGGTGCTGCAGATCATCTCAAACTCCTGGAGATGAAGATGGGGCTCCTCAGTGGCGAGCCCGTGGAAGAGGGGTAGGACTTGTAGTGTGTTCGGGGGGAACTTGAAGTCCCCCACGATCGCCGGAAGAAACACCCACCAATGTGTCAGTGTCGATCCGGGGTTGTGCAACTTCCGCATCGGTCTCGGACCTGCTGCCGGCTGGTCTGGTTGAACTGGCTGGTCTGGACCTCTCCGTCCCTCGGCTCTCGACATGTCGGCTCGCGGCTGCTCTCTCTGCTCTCTAAGCTGCTCCATCTCTCTCCTCATCGCCACCATGAATGTCTCCTGGCCCCGTATCTATCTCTACATCGTCTCGAGGGAGGCTAACATGGTGGTGTTGATCGCTTCCTGGTCCAGAACGTAAGTAGTCGTCTCTGGTCTCTGACCCTCGGTGTGATCCTCGTTGCTGGCCATGGTCTCTGCAAAGGCAAAAGACCCAAACTCAGGTGCCGAAATATCATATGTTTGTCGACTCGCATCTGGCACTAACATCTCAGGATAAGAAGAAGGGTGGTCAAGGGGGAATAGGGTGGAATCGAACTTGGGTTCAGAGAGCGGGTCTGAGCTCTCACGAACCAACCTAGATGAACGGGTGACGAATCCAAAAATGTCGAGTTAAGAAGTTGTTTTTATCGTTCATGCGTAAAAATTAACGTCATGCGTAGTAGGCGGCAATCGAAAACAGTCAAGAAAATAACCACACAAAATATTCGTCAATTTGATTAATGCGGTTTTATGTTTATTTTCCTTGGGCAAGTCCCAAGGTCGATCACAAGGAACAACCTAGACTTAAGTCTATCAGAATTTGTGCGCGGTTTTCGAGGCGGTCTTTTGTTTGGGATTTTCAATGTAATAAGGGGTGCAATATGCAAAGTCGACCTATTTTAGGGACTAAAATGTGAATTACGATCAAATGATGTCCGAAAAATATGAAACTTGGCCATGATGTAAAATATGATGAAATGAGTGCACTGTAATTCTTTCGGAATTTTTGGATGCAATATGATTTTTTATGAATTTTAAATGCAAAAATAATAAATTTCAATATTTAATTTTAATAAATACTAAACCTAATTATTTTCAAGGAATAAAATTATCTAGGATCTATCACTAGGTGATTGATCTCAGAAAAATCCTAAACCTCGAAAATGTGAGATTTAATACTTATTAAAAATAAACACTGAAATATGCAAAATGATTTTTACAGGGCAAATTATATATGCAAATGTATTTTTTTTGGCACAATGTTTAGCATAATTAACTCTACAATGTGTAATTTTTCGGGGATTTTTAGAGCAATGGTTAATAAATTATAAATTTGAGAGCAAGAAATGGGAAAATTACGCAAATTTCCACAAAATAATTCTTTATTAATTAACAATCAATCATAAAAATGTCTACAATATGTCAAAACCTAGAGCATTGATTAACAAACATCATGCTATTTTTGTATTAATAAAATAGTGTAAAGAAGAGGTACAAAATAAAGGGGGAATACAGGGGTATGAATGCAATAATTAAGAAAATAAAATGCAGAGCAGGGACCTAAATGAAATTACCGATAACTGGGGGTAAATTGCTGCAAATTTCCCAAGGGGGCACGTGCGTGGCACGTGCCCTCTGGCTGTCTGGACTCGATGGCAAATACGGAGACTCCGGGGGTGCTCCTGCAATGTGTCCCTGGGGTGAAGGTGCTGAGGACGTACTCCCCCGCCGCACGTGCCTCACACGTGCGTGGGGAGCCTCGGGCTTCGTGCCCGGTTGATGAAGGCGGTGGTGAGGCGGTGGGCCGGCAGGGCTACGACGGTTGCGAGCGGCAGCGTCGAGGCAGAGCTGTGGCTTCGTAGGTCGAAGATGAAGCACCAGAAGTTGAGGGTGAAATCGCAGGAGTCGTGGGAGTTCCGGTGGAGGGCGGTGAGGCGTGGCTCCTAGAGGTGGTGCTTCTCGCGACTGGTGGCGGTGGAGATGTCGGGGAAGATGGACATTGATGGAGATCGTAGTTGGTGGTCGTTGGTGGCTCGACGAAGCGAGAATGTTGGCGGAAGGGGTAGTAGGTAGCGGGCGAAGGTTGCTGAAGAAGGCGGTCAAAGTCGACCGTAGATGAGTAGCGGGCTCAGCGGCGACGAAGGCCGGAGCATAGCAGCAAGGCGGCGGAGGAGCTGCTCCTGCAACGAGGGCCGGGGAGGTCCTCGGATCTTGTCGAGGTTGAAGAGGAGGGGGTCGGGCTGTCACCACCGACCTCCTCCTTGGATTTAGTGCAGACGGTGGATACGGGAGCATGAGGATCGGCGAGGTTTAAATAGGGTTGAGGTGCATCATCGGAGATGGCAGTAATTAGGGGTTTGGGTTTAGTCGGGGGTTTGATTGGAGGCGGCGAGATCTGGGATTGATTCGAAGTTGAGGCCGTGTGAGAGATACGCAGAGAGATTTGGGAAATCGGAGATGGCGAAATCGCGGGGATCTTTTGGCGGCGCGAGATTTGATGGAGGCGGCGGAGAAATCCACGGAGGAGGTGGGCTTGCGCCGGCGAGATACACGGCGGCGGAGGAGTTTCCAAAAGAGGGAAGGGTGGCCTGGGAAGAAGATGATCACATGCCGTCCGATCGGCCGAGATCGGACTGCCCAGTAGGGGCCATGTGGCGCGTATGGCTAGAGGGAAAGGGGCACGTGCGGAGCACGTGCCTGGGAGGCACGTGCGACGCACTTGCATCCCTTTTATTATTTTTTATTTTTTTTATTTTTTTATTTTTTTAATAAACGAATATATAAATATGCAGAAAATAGCTGACACGTGGCGGCACCAGGTGCGGCCACGTGTCAGCACCACAAAATTCGAAAATAAAAGATTTTGTAAAATCGATATAAAAAAGTAAATGACCTCGGATCAAAAAAGTTTCTTTACAAAAATTGCTCGTCTCGATGAGATCTACAACTTTCATGAAGACATCAAAACCAAAATCGATCATTTGCACAAAGTAGTATTTTTGGGGTATCCCATGTACATAAAACACCTTGATTTTGGGGTTTTGTAATTTTTATATCATTTTTAGATCAGATAAAAATCTGGAAAAAATGATAAATCAGAGATAAATAAATACACATTAATCTAATTTTTTTGTATTTTTATTAATCAATAAAATATATACTTAAAATATTAGGTCAATAATCGCTAAAATATACAATATACAAAAGAGGCCCAAAACCCAACTTTCACATATGAGCTCTGATTCAGTTGAACTTGGTCTTGTTTTGAAGGTAATTGAATGTGCATTTGTTCAAAAGTGAGTAGGATTCAATCGGAGACTGGATGAGGAAGATATGAGGTTTTTAGTCCGGAAATCCTGAAACTAGGATTTGGGTATTTGGTCCACTTATTTGGGTTAGTTATTTTTTTTTGTATTTTTCCTTTATTCTTGTGAGTGATATGTATACAGTGGAGTGGTTTTGGGTCATTCGGAGTTAGCATGAATGAGTTAAAAATCGGGGAAGTTAGGCTATTTATAGGTCAATTTGGCTGGGATTTTTGGCTTCTTATTTTATACAGAAATTTATGCTAAAATGCCATTCTTATGAAAACATGCATGAATGCTAATTATGCAGAATAGATGTCGAAATGCTGTTGATTTTAAAGGATTTGAGCTTAATAAATGAGATTTAGAATGATGAATTCAGGATTCATCATCCCCCTATACTTAAAGCATGCTCGTCCCTGAGCATTAAAAAGAAATGCCATGAAGTGAAATGAGATTGGGTTCCATACCAAGACCATGAGCTGAATGTGAAAATGAATCTAAACTCAACCTTTGGATTAATAGTGTGTCAGAACTTCTGTGAGACTTAGAATTTTTAAAATCAATAGCCCTCAAGTTCTACACATCATTGCTACAGTTTCGGCTCAGAATTCATCTTAGATCAATTCTCTTCCCAAAGCATACCCTATGAACATTGAACAATTGACTCGTGTGTGTGAAAGATTTTAGCTCTTCCCACCTAGAATGTCGGACTACCGCGCAAACCACCTCTCCAGTAACTCGTCCTCGGGGAGTCAGGTATTTCCTTCTAAGGTCTGTTGCGTTGTGTTCACAATCGAATTGGGGGGAGAAGTTAGAAGAATGAGAAGAGAACTGGAGGGTGGCCAGTGTAGTCACCTTGAAGCTTGGACCTTTTGGTCAGATATTTTTTTGGTAGAATGCTTCTTTGTATTTAGAATTTTTGGTGGTTCTGCTTGGATCTTGTTGTGCCCCTACGGATATAGAATCTTTTTTTATTTCGTACATTTTTTAGGGTCTTAGAAAAAAAATATGCCCAGCCGTCCATCCCTTTTCCGAAGCTTTATTTCAACCCGTACTCCGGTCTTTAGATTTCCACGCTAACAGAAAAGAAACTTACACAGTCTTCCAACATCCCGTCTGAGTTGAGCTAAGTGCATAGTGCGAGAGTACAAATTAATTCCTTATTCAGATTTATACCCCAGAATGAAGAGACCAGGTTAGACCACTAAGAGTCAAACACTGCACACTGTCAAGTGGAACTCAAAGAATTAAGTCAAAGACCTGAAGCTTCTGAAATCCTATTTCTCGGTGAAGTTCCTCTGAAAATTAGGTGGATTAAGGTCAAGTCCAGGCCACTCTCGATTTCGGCTCATAACTTGGTTCAGAACCCGATGACTTTTCACAGATGCAAATGAATGCAATGCTGGATGAAGTGCAGGTGTGTGGAATGCAGACACGTTTTTTTATGCAATAATGAATAAGAAGCCATTTTTTTCAAAAATTTTGGGTATAGTCAGTGTTAGTAACAAAACTCTTTTTTCTTTTTCTTTTATTTTGTAGTTTTTTTGCATTAATACCCACCCCGTAAATACATATAGACTTATGCGCAAGTACGAGGTATGGCTGAAATATATACACAGTATATATACAGACCCCCCTATACTTAGCGAGTGTTGTGTCCATAGAGCACAAGAAGCGTAAAGAAGACATAGCTCGGGCTAAGCGTAAGAGAGTAAAAATCTGATATACAATGGCTCGCCCCCTATACTTAGACTGAGAATAGTCTAAGTATAGAAGAAGAGCGCAAAAAGAGGCGGTCGGGATATGTAAATGAGGAGAGTATATACAGGTGGTTGTCGATTCCCCCTATACTTAGGCTCTGGTCAGCCTAAGTATAAAAGAAAGGTGGAAATGGAGCGATCGGGAGAAAGAGTGTGATGTGGGAGAATGGTATATACATATGGCATCGGTCCCCCCTATACTTAAGCCTTCGCCTAAGTAGAGGAAGAAGTTGTACAAGAAGATCGATGTGGTCGGGAGGGAGGGTGGGTAGCCGATGATTAAGGCGGTAGCCGATGCTCAGTATCAATGATCGTGAATTCCATTTTGAGCGGAGCACCTTGGAATATCATGATGACAGAAATGATTCCTCTCGGCCGCTTTATTGATTACTCCGCCAATTGAACAATCTCTCGTATTTTCCTGATTGGTCCGGGTTTAAGTTCATGAAACACAGAGGTTGAGAGGATATTGATCGGTGAATCGTCATCAATCCTAGCATGGGTGAAAATTGTATCTTTGATTCTACAGTCGAATCTGGGCAACCGCTTCACTATGCGGCTTTTGGTTTTTTTCTCCTCATCACCAAGGAGGAGGCCATTGATAAGATTTGTCTTTCGATTTTTGTTCTAATCCTTCCCGACTTTTTGATCATTAATTTGTCTATTAAAAATTTCTTAAGGTCGGGGAAGTGTTCAATGGCCTTTATAATGGGAAGTTCAAAAAGCAAGCGTTTTTCCAGTGCTTCCCGGACAATAGGATCCAAATTCTTTAGATCATCTTCAATTTCAATTTTTATGAAATTTTCTGGATTTTCGATTTTTGTAGTTTTCAAAATTTTCAATTTTTGGTATTTTCTGTGTGTTGTGCTGATGTGATGTCTTCCAGAGATGAGAAGGGGTCTTGATATTCAGAGTATGGGTCAGCGGCATAATCATTTCTAGGGGAATCATAGGCTGAAGTGTTGATGTTAGAATCATCCCTAGGTTTTTGAATATCCTCAAAATTTTCATCATGAGATCCAATCCTTTCCTCATTCATTTTTATATCCGAGCCACCATAGAATGAGATTACTCGGTCGGCAAATTTTTGGAATCTATCCTCCATCAATTTAAATCTTGTTTTTATCCTCGAAACATTATTCTCAAAATTCTGTTCATGATCAATCATGAGAGCAGTAGGTATGTGTTCAATAATTTCGTCTTCCATTTTCCTGTATGTGGTAGGAGGAGAGTTTCTTGGAATATCCATCATATGATTATTATTTTCTGAAAATTTCTCCTCAAAAATTATGGAAGGAGGCTGCTCACATGGTCCAGGTATTTGCAATTGATCTGAGTAGAGTTCAGTCCTTTGATCATGATTGGTCAGACCTTGATATTGTGGAGCCGACATACATGATTTATGTGTGTCTAGGAGGTCAGTCCAGTCCTCTGTATGAGTATCATGTTTGAAGAGGAGTCTGTCATGGTCAATCCAATGTTGATGATCATTAAGTGCGTGTCTTTCCATCTGGGGTTGGTTTTTCTGCCAGTCATGAGACTTAAAGGGATTTTGATCTTGAAATGTTTTATTGGCGAGAAACTGAGAATGAGGCGGTTCAGTCCAAGATGGTAGGTGGTCATGTGCGGTTGGATGATTTGAGAAAGGATTTAATGAGGTGGCTGAATTCATCCGCGGGTAGTTTTCCGTGAATGTTGGAGGATTATTGAAAAAAGAGGATGTAATGGATTTGGGCCTAACCGAGACAGAATTATTTTCATAGTGATGTTTGGTCATTTTTGAAAGAAATGAAGGGTTTGATCTGAAATAGTTTTTGGTCAAAAGGTCCATGATGAGAATTAAATCAAGAGATGAGAGAGATGTTTGCACGGGATAGTCAAGTGTGTGGCTTTTGATCTTCAAAACGGTTCACGCACATCAATGCAAACACAAATCAAACCCCAGGTTCACCAACTCACATGATGAAGCCGTAAGAGTTCGGCTATTATCTTTTCAATTTAAATTAGTGATAAAACGATCTTGGAAAAAATTTAGCGAGTTATTAGGTGCCGAAATTTTCTTAAAGACTGTCTCGAGTTCGTACGACTAGTTGCATCCACATTCAGCCAGTATAGGTGTAAATACGGATCGTAAAATGGATTCCTGTGTTACTTAAGGACGGAGCCTTGTGCGGTGTCCTTTAAACCACCCACTCTGCTAAGGAAGTCTGGACCGATAACCGACTACCCGTATTCCTCACTGAGAAGTAGCTAATCGTTTTTAAAATCAGTAGTCTGGATGAAATTATCGGAGCTTGGTTCTAACCTTAGTGTCGTCTCTCGCTCACTCAAAAAAATAAAAACATCCAAGGTCAGGGTTACTCTCCCGCAAAAATTCTTGATTTTATGAGTTAATTTGAAATCGACTATATTTAGCAGTCCCAATTTTAGTTAGGCGATCACTGAAGATTTTAAGTGAGCAAAAATACATGTCTACCATCCAGTCCCAATTTCCTTTAGAATTATGTGATAAAACAAGAGGGAGAAATTCGAGAAAAGCCGATGCACGTGAAAACAATGATGTATGCTCAGTTAGAAGTAGGGTTGGGCATGGGCCCGGGCTCGGGCCGGGTTTGCCTTGGCCCGGCCCAAGCCCATTTTAGAATATGGGCTAACGGGTCGGGCCTAGGCCCATTTTATTTTCAAAAATTAGGCCCAAGCCCAAACCCAGCCCAAACAAAATGGGTCGGGTTCGGGTCAGGCCGACCCAATTTAACACCTGTGTATACCAATATCTTATCTTCCATTCTTCTTGCATTTGTGTGGTTGTTTCTTATGCATGTGTGCATGTTTAAAACTATAAAGCATGCTAACTAATTTGTAATTTTAACATTAGTGTATGTTGGAAATACAAATGTGGTAAAATATAGCAACTTAAACCACCATTCAATTCACCATTACATTTTCTATTATAGATGCAGGCACTATGACCTAATACATATTGGTTACTTATAGTTGTACATGATGTAACACTTGAAGACACAGATTCCATTCTTGCATATTAATGTAATAATCGTGTATATTAATGTAATAATATCCTCAATCCATTAATGGATATGATTATTAATGTGTCTAAGCATTTATTCTACACTCGAATAAGGATATTAAAGTTAGAACATGGTATTTGGAATGAACATGAATATAATTGATATAATTATACTGTACTAGATATGAATATACTTGCTTTAGAATGGGCCGGGCTAACGGGCTAACGGTTTGGGCCTTCTCAGGCCCAAACCCGGCCCGATAATCAATATGGGCTCATTTTAGGGCCCACGGCCCGCCCATTAAATTTCGAGTTCGGGTTTGGGCCGGGTTATACGGGTCGGGTTTTGGGTTGGGTCGGGCCGGCCTAGTCCAATGCCCAACCCTAGTTAGAAGACTTACAGTGAATCCTCACAATCTCCATGTGGGATGCTAGATAGAAATTGAAAATTATTCTATATGATATGCAAGCCGATGAAAAATCGCACCTAATCAGAAAGTTCTATTAGCGGGGAAGAAATGAGTTAAATTTTGGCTAATTTGAACGATCTAAGTGCGTCTCAATTAATAGTACAGTGTGGCTAAAGATCCTACGAGCACAATCAAAAATTAAAAATGCTCTGAGAGCCGTATATGCAGGTCTAACCTAATCGCCACTCAAGTCGGGCCCCACCTTCACCGGAGAGTGAAACAGGCCACGACACACCACAAAATAAAGTTAGAGGTCTTTTTACACACACAAGAGTCCAAGCGGACACCGCTATAAATGTATAATTAATTACAGAAATTAAAGTTCAGAAAAATAAATCCTAAACTCTACGCTTTCTCACGACTCGACTATATCTTAATTTTAGTTGTGGCTATTACGGAAGTCGGTGAAGTTGCGTCGGTTCTTGAGAAACCGCTCCACGTACGCCAAGTACCTCGCAAGAAAAATAAGAGAGAGAATGTAAGAGAGTGGCTCAAAAAAATGATAAAATAAGAAAATAAATGCTGAAAAAAATGTGGGATTTACAATGAAAAATTCGGGGGTCAGACTACCCGAATGCGAAAACCGAATGAAAATTTTAAGACAAAAATCTAAGCCGTTTGCCTTCCTGGAACGGCACCATCTGAAGAATCCTAAAATGCCGAGCTGAGAAGTTGTTTTTATCGTTCATGCGTAAAAATTAATGTTGTGCGTTGTAGGCGGCAATCGGAAACGGTCAAGAAAATAACCACACAAAATATTCGTCAATTTGATTAATGCGGTTTTATATTTATTTTACTTGGGCAAGTCCCAAGGTCGATCACAAAGAGGCAAAGGAACAACCTAGACTTAAGTCTATCAGAATTCGTACGCGATTTTCGAGGCGGTCTTTTTTTTGGATTTTCAATGTAATAAGGGGTGCAATATGCAAATTCGACTTATTTTAGGGACTAAAATGTGAATTACGACCAAATGATGTCCGAAAAATATGAAACTTTGCTACATGTAAAATATGATGAAATGAGTGCACTGTAATTTTTTCGGAATTTTTGGATGCAATATGAATTTTTTATGAATTTTTAAATGCGGAAATAATAAATTTCAATATTTAATTTTAATAAATACTAAACCTAATTATTTTCAAGGAATAAAATTATCTAGGATCTATCACTAGGTGATTGATCTCAGAAAAATCCTAAACCTCGAAAATGTGATATCTAATACCTATCAAAAATAAACACCGAAATATGCAAAATGATTTTTACAGGGCAAATTATGTATGCAAATGCAATTCTTTTTGGGCACAATGTTTAGCACAATTAACTCTACAATGTTTGATTTTTCGGGGATTTTTAGAGCGACGGTTAATAAATTATAAATTTGAGAGCAAGAAATGGGAAAAATACACAAATTTCCACAAAACAATTCTTTATTAATTAACCATCAATCATAAAAATGTCTACAATATGTCAAAATGTAGAGAATTGATTAATAAACATCATGTTATTTTTGTATTAATAAAATAATGTAAAGAAGAGGTCCAAAACAAAGGGGGAATACAGGGGTATGAATGCAATAATAAAGAAAATAAAATGCAGAGCAGGGACCTAAATGAAATTATCGATAACTGGGGGTAAATTGCTACAAATTTCCCAAGGGGGCACGTGTGTGGCACGTACCCTCTGGCTGTCTGGACTCGATGGCAAATATGGAGACTCCGGGGGTGCTCCTGCAATGTGTCCAACGGGTCACGTGCCCTGGGCTGAAGGTGCTGAGGATGTACTCCCCCGCCGCACGTGCCACGCACGTGCGTGGGGAGCCTTGGCCTTCGTGCCCGGCTGATGAAGGCGGTGGTGAGGGGGTGGGCCGACAGGGCTACGACGGTTGTGAGCGGCAGCATCGAGGCGGAGCTGTGGCTTCATGGGTCGAAGATGAAGCACCAGAAGTTGAGGGTGAAATCGCAGGAGTCGTGGGAGTTCCGGTGGAGGGCGGTGAGGCGTGGCTCCTGGAGGTGGCGCTTCTGGCGACTGGTGGCGGTGGAGATGTCGGGGAAGATGAACGTTGATAGAGATCGTAGTTGGTGGTCGTTGGTGGCTCGACGAAGCGAGAACGTTGGCGGAAGGCGTAGTAGGTAGCGGGCGAAGGTTGCTGAAGAAGGCGGTCGAAGTCGACCGTAGATGAGTAGCGGGCTCAATGGCGACGAAGGCTGGAGCGTGGCAGCAAGGCGGCGGAGGAGTTGCTCCTGCAACGAGGGCCGGGGAGGTCCTCGGATCTCGCCGAGGTTGAAGAGGAGGGGGTCGGGCTGTCACCACCGACCTCCTCCTTGGATTTAGTGCAGACGGCGGAGACGGGAGCACGAGGATCGGCGAGGTTTAAATAGGGTTGAGGTGCATCATCGGAGATGGCAGTAATTGGGGGTTTGGGTTTAATCGGGGGTTTGATTGGAGGCGACGAGATCTGGGATTGATTCGAAGTTGAGGCGGTGTGAGAAATATGCAGGGAGATTTGAGAAATCGGAGATGGCGAAATCGCGGGGATCTTTTGGTAGCGCGAGATTTCAGGGAGGCGGCGGAGAAATCCACGGAGGAGGTGGGCTTGCGACGGCGAGATACGTGATAATCACGGAGATCGATGTGGTTATATCGACTCACAAGGCGAGTCAACAGTCGGTGTTTGACCACACAAATTCCGAAATTAATCAACAATTAACCCACACTAAAGATCAACAAATTAGAACTAATGTGGAGTTAAAATTTATTTTTAACTCTGCACAAATGGTGTATAGTGACAAGTATGCAGAGAGTTCGAACACAGGGAGCAAGCAGGGTAGTTCAAGCAAATGTGTGCACAAGTGTGTGTATATGTGATGTGTCTACACTAAGCAAGCAACTACAATTTTTGTGGGTTTTTAATTTTTATTTTTTTTATTTTAATTTTTTTGTTTTGTATTTTGATTTTTAATTTTCTGATTTTTATAATTTTATATTTTATATTTTTCTTTTTCTTTTTTCAATATTGGAATTTAAAGACAATGGAATAAAAGACAAGATAGAATATTTATAAAACTAAGTAAAAATTACCAAAAATTTAGAAACAAATTGTTTTTAGTCTTTTTAGGGTTTTTTACTGTTTTTGTGATTTTTAGAAAATTTTCAAGGTGTTTTTGGTATTTTTAAATACTGAAATAAAGCAAAACAGTGCAAATAAGGCTGGCTGTGAATAAAATGAGATTTAAAAATAGCAACCAGTAGCTCAAAATTTCACACTATTTTTCAAATAAAAAGGACAAAATAAGGAACAAACAGAAACTGAGTTTTTGATTTTTGGAGTTTTCTACTATTTTATATATTTTTTTGACGTTTTTGAGTGTTTTTAAATTTTTAGTGTTTTTCTTTTGAACTTTTTAATGATTTTTGGATTGACACTAAAATAGGATAGAATAGACACTAGGTGATTTTTTGGAATTTTTGGAGGTGTTTTAATATTTTTTTGGTATTTTCTAATGCAAACAGTGAAATAAATGCATGTTTTTGATTTTTTTATAAATATTAAAAAGTTAGAAAATCAAAATCTAAAGATATAGCGTGAAAGCACAGGATAACAGGAGCATAAACCTATTTTTGTGGAATTTTTGGAGTTAAAATGATGGTTTAACTAATTAGAGCAAACATCCAAACATTAAACAGTCCTGGCAGGGGTATAAGTGCAAATAATAAAACATCCAGGGGCATACATGCAATTTTCCACAAAAGTTTACACTAAAACTTGCATTTACTAGATTAAAAACAAATTACAAATCCCTGGAGGGCCTGAGCGCAAAATGTCCAAGCAAAGCACGTGTGAACCACGCGCTTGGCAGGGACTTAATAACAATATCCAAAAAGGTCCGGGGTCTGTATGCAAAATACCCAAAATATTTAACGCTGATATGAAAGTTCAGGGACTAATTAGAAATAGCAAGACCCTAGAGGGTCCCTCAGCAAAATGCCCACACCTCACGTGAACTGGTTCACGTGAGGTGACGTGGCAAGGGACCTGGAGGCAATATTTAAAAGCTTGGGGGTCTCTATGCAAATATTACAAAAATATTTAAACTACGCAACACAGTTTTTGGACTGAATAGAAATTACAAAATAAGCGGGGGTTGACTGCAAAATACCCTCGCTTAGGCGATCCGACGGCTGATGGCAAGCCACTTAGACACGTGGCACTTGATGGACGGCCGATGTCGTTTCGCTCGTGGACGTCTGGGATTAGATCTCGGCTGAGATCGACGGTGGCTGGGTCTTCAAGATCGGACGGTCCACGATCTGTCTGGAGCTCCGCCTCGATCCAACGGTGACGAAGGTCGGAGCAAGAACCGCGACGAACTCCGGCGAACCGAAGTTCTCCGAGGTCAAGCTCCGTCTCCGATGGGCTTTTTGGCTTCAAAATGGGGCTGGAGGCTCCTCAGGTCTTCGTCTATCTCCTGGGGGTGTCAAAATGCCGCGGCGGCGACCGAGGTGCTCAGGCGAAGGTGGCGGAGCTGGGGAGCCCGGCCAAGGTCCGGCGAGCGTCAAAACTGCACCCAGGTGCGATTCAACTGGCGTTGAACTGCAAAAGGTGGTGAGAAGGCCCAGGGCAAATTGCCTGGGCCTCGCTAGGACCTAATCTAGGCGCGAGATGGAGTGAACGTCGGTGGCCGGAGGTGCGCTCCGGCGATGATGCTTGGAGTGGCGAAATACGTGATGGAACTTGTAATTTTTTTGGGGTTTTTGAAGCTCAAGCTACCAGGATCTAAATGCACGAAAGAAATAAGCGGGGTGGTGCCCTCGATGGCCGGAACCAGAGGAAGACAAGTACCTCGACGCCGGCTGTTGGCGGAGGTGGTGGAGGCTCCCTCGACTTCGCGCGCCTCGGCTGAAGGGCTGGCGATGGAGCTGTCACCTCCACGGAGCTCAGGAGCACAATGGTGGCGCTGAAGGGTGGACCGAAGGGACTCAACCGAGGGAAGGAAGTGAGGGGTTGGTATTTGAAGGGAGTTGAGGGCGTGACTTCGAGGCGCGATCACGGGTAGAGGAAGAAGATCTAGGCAGATCTGAGAAGTCGGCGATGGAGATGGATCAAAGAGGCACAACTTCCATGAAGGAAGCGGCGGCAAAGGAGGGACGAGTCGGCCTAGGAAAGTCCACCAAGGCGGGCAAAAACCCAGGCGCGACAGAGCTAGAGTGGACGAAGGACGTCCAGTTGACCTAGGTCAACTGGCGCCTTCTCCTGATTGGTCCACGTGGACCAATCAGGAAAAATCCCCTAGAAATGTTTTATTAATTAAATTAAAAATAGAATTAAGCCGAATTAAATTATTATTATAAAATAAAAAATGTTTAATTTTTTATGTAGTATTTTATTCCGATTTTTATTTATTTTTATGAATGATATTTTTACAAGTTTACATTTATACCCCTAATAGGTATATTATCTATATATTTTAGTATTTTATTTTTATTTTGTGTATTTAATTTATTTATTTTTGTTATCTATTTTCTAAAATTATAGGATACTTTTATATACACAAATATATTTTTATTTTATTTTTATGATATGTTTTGTGTATTTAATAAAATATAAAGGTGTTTTATACAGGTATAAGTATATGTAATGTATCGATGTACTCTATTATACCAGTATTTTTATTTTGTATTTTATTTAGGCTTTTATTCTTATTTTATTGTACATAATTATTATAAGTATTATGTACAATATTATAAAAATATAAAAATATAAAAATAATGAATAAATAATAAATTGAATATTTTGATATGTACAAGTATACAATGTGGGTCCAAAAGCCAACTTTCAAACCGTAGCTCTGCCAAATGCGAAACCACCGCCATTGGATAGATTATTTTATTCTATATACAATTAAAGGTGAGTTTGATACATTTGGAGTTGTCGTTGTGAGATACGGGTCTGGAAAGTTGGGATTTTGGATTCTTATTCAGACCATATCTTTTTGTCTGTACATTCTTTTTCTGTGAAATCAATTTTGTATTTTTCTTTATGAAATTATCTACAACTTTCATGTACAACGTTTATTTGTTTGATGTACAAAAAGTGGAACCAAAAATAGGTCCCAAAATGAATAAAGAATGAATGAAATAAAATAGGTATTTGACCCTTATCTCCCCCTACTTTATTCCTGGTCGACCCATTCATCAAGATGCCTAGGTCTCGGGGGTTTTGGGTCATAAAATATTTACAATATTTTATTCTTTTTCTTTTCTTATTTATTCTATTATTTTGGCTTTAATTACAGCATTTTACACACTAATATGATGCACATGCATGGATGCTAAGATGATGAATTTAAGGGTATTTACAGGCATTTGCTAGGGTTTTTGGTGCCAAAATGATAGAATAAAGATGATGAAATGTGGATTCATCATCCCCCTATACTTTACCTTTTCTAGTCCCTAGCAAACACTTATGCAATGAGTGCAAAAAGAGAAAAGAAAGAAAAGAAAAAGAAGAATGTGGATTTTATTTGATTGTCAAACTTGTCTTCACAAAATCAAAGTTTGGAGCTTAAGTCGGACCTTTGGAATTTTAGTGCGGTCGGAACCTTAATGAGAACCAAATTTGAAATCCAACAGTCCTTGAGAATCCTAAAACTCTGTCCAAGTCTCCTCAATAGCCAGGTCAGATATACTTCAACTCATACGCAAACTCTTACGACTATGAATCTGACTCGTACAGTGTAAGTGATATGTAGCTCCCCACCTCTGAAGTGACAAAGGAACAACCTCCCCCAACCTGGTAACTCTAATGCCTCGGTCTAGCAACTCTTTCCTCGAGAAGCGGGGTATTCCCTTCTAAGTTCAAGTGCAACCGGCTCAAGAAGAGGGGGAAGAAGTATAGACTTTTGGGAGCTCAACCAGTGTAGCTAAGTCTCCCGCTGCAAGCTTCATGAGATGTGAAATGGGTACCATAAGCTTTTGCTTTATTGAACTATATACACTCCGGTGGGATTATTAAATTTTCAATCCGACCCACCACTTTTTTGGAGTTCTCTCTCTCTCTCTCTTTTTTTTTCAATTGCATCTGTACAACATATCTGCATGGTGCAGCATATATACAAGAAATTTCTTCTTGAACCAGTAGACTATCCCTCTTTTGAAGCTTTATTGCAACCCACGGCTTCTGTCTTTAGCCTTCATCACCACTAGACCAAGTTGAGGTGCACTTCCTTCACTATAAGAAGAAGAGAGGTTCCGCCTAGAAGTACTACCCTCATATGCTACCCCAAGCCAAAGGAGACTGCCTCCTCACCACCTCATCCATGGAGAGCTATGTGAAAGGTGCAGGTGTCCAAGTTAGGTCATTATCAACAAGAGTCGTGCGTGTGCTCCGAAATACTCTACTTAGGCAGTCAAGAATCCATTGAACCAAGTCCCGTGATCCTCAAAGAATTAAGTCAACTAGACCTGAAGTACCTCAAACTTAGTTCCTATAAGGTTCCTGTTATTAGGTAGATTTTAAGGTCCAATCAAGCTCCAATCTCCGGATTTTACTTAGACTTGTTCAACTATCAAACTCAATCCGAAAGATGCTCATGCCATGCAATGCAATGCAGAAAATATTTTTGTGATGCAATTTTCAAGATTTTGAACTTTTTATGGATTTTTGAAAAGATGATGCATGCGTATGCAGATGCATTTTTTTGTATTTTTCACAAAGATTTTTCAAATGTTTTTGGATTTTCATTTTGCAAATGTTTTTTTTTGGGATTTTTGAAAACAAAAGATTTTGGCTGCAAACTAGGTTAAAATATGTACACGGGAGTGCTTCTTATATATACAAGAAGTGGATTCCAAGAATTTACAAGGGTAAGTGGTCAGTTTTATACATATATATAGGTAGAGGATTTTGGTGTGATGTTAGTATTCTTCAAACTTATTTGACACAAGGTTTTTCAAACAATTTTTTGAAAACTATAGTCCAATATAATTTTTACAAACATTTTTACAAACATGTACACTCATTTGAAAATCATTTTACAAAGGTTTTCAAAACAGTATAGATAGATTTTTCAACATATTTCTGCAACCATTTTTCAAACCATTTGCAAATCATTTTTCAAATCTTTTATTTCACATAAAGAAAATGAATTTTACAAATCGCACATTTTTACAAAGGTTGAAAACATGTAACAAAATATTTTCAAAATAGTTTTCAGTAGATGTTCACAAAGATTTTCAAACTATTTGTCAAACATTTTGCAAAAAAAACATTTTCACCTGATTTATTAATCAGTATATACAAAAAGAATTTGAAGAATAACCACATCTTTTTATTAAGGAATTTTAATGAATTTTAAAGAATTATTAGCCATATTATTAGGAAAATACGAAAGTACGAGTTATGGCTAAAGTATATACGTAGTATATACGACCCCCCTATACTTAGCTTGAGCTATGTCCTCATAGATCGGAGAGAAAAGAGAAGACATAACTCGTACTAAGTATAGGCAAGTCTAAAGAATGAATGAATCAATGAATGAGAAGTTGACCGTCCCCCCTATACTTAGGATCAAATAATCCTAAGTATAGCAGACTGTACACAACGCAGGGAGGGTCAAGGGTGGGAATGAACAGATCGTACTCAGATTGTCTCCCCCTATACTTAGGGTAAGATGTCCCTAAGTATAGACAAGAAGAGGAGACAATGGAGAGGATCAAAGAATGGAAATACTCGGGGTGCACACCCCCCTATACTTAGGACAAAGTACGTCCTAAGTATGGAAAACTGTCTACAAGGGCGGCACCTTTTTTTTTTGATGAAAGAATGATATGAACAGATGATCTGTACAGCGGCAGATGGAGTTGATCACCATGTATGAGATGCAGATGATGAGAGTTAAAGGACACATCTCATACCAGAAGAATGGGGGCAACGTCAATGGTCGGCGGAGCTTGATCTAGATATAGCTTCAGGCGTTGACCATTGACGCGGAAGGTAGAGGAAGATGACGGTTCAGATATGTCGATGCTGCCATTGTCATGTACCTTCCTAACCACATACGGACCTTTCCACTTGCTCTGCAATTTCCCTGGGAATAATTTCAGCCTAGAGTCAAACAACCATACTTTCTGATCCGGCTCAAACTGTTTATGGCTGATATGCGAATCGTGCCATGTCTTTACTTTCTCTTTGTACTGTAGGCTGTTCGAAAAGGTTGTGTCTCTCAGTTCTTCCAGGGCTGCCAATTCTGCTCTTCTTTGGTCTCCTACACTCTCGGGATCCAAAAGCAACTCAGTGACTGCCCAAAAAGATTTGTGCTTGATTTCCACTGGCAAATGGCACGGCTTGCCATAGACGAGACGAAAGGGAGATGTCCCTAATGGATTTTTGAAAGAGGTCCGATAGGCCCACAAGACCGAGTCCAAAAGCTGTGACCAATCCTTTCGGTCTGGGCGGACAACTTTCTGCAAGATAGTCTTTATCTCCCGATTCGATACTTCAGCAAGACCATTAGTCTGAGGGTGATACGGAGTGGCAACCCGATGGTCAATGCCGAACTCGTCAGCAAGGGCCCTAACCTTGTCATTGATGAAATGAGACCCCCCGTCAGAAATCAGAACTCTAGGTACCCCGAACCGTGAAATGATATTTTTCCTCAAGAATTTCACACGGTTTTCGCATCTGCGGCTCGGGCGGGAATGGCCTCAACCCATCGACTGACATAATCCACAGCGAGCAAAATATGCTCGAATCCCTGACTCTTAGGAAATGGGCCCATGAAATCAATCCCCCATGCATCAAAAACCTCACAGAAGTGAATGGGTTGCATGGGCATCATGTCTCTCTGTCCGCAGGTTCCCATTTTCTGACAGTCAGTACATCCCTTCATGAACTCATCAGAATCCTTGAAGAGAGTAGGCCACCATAGGCCGGATTGAAGCACCTTTTGTGCTGTTCTTTTTCCAGAATGATGTCCTCCTGCCTCAAGCTTGTGGCAGTATGTGAGGACGCTATGCTGCTCTTCTTGAGGAATGCACCTCCTCCAGATACTATCCCCTCCTTCATGATAAAGGACGGGATCCTCCCAATGGTAAAACTTGGCCTTAGCTAGGAAGGTCTCAAGTTTCTGCCTGGGCCAACCCTGAGGGACTATCTTGGCAACAAGATAGTTTACAAAGTCGGCGTACCACGGGAGTGAGGTGACAGCCAAGATCGCCTCATCTGGAAACGTCTCTGTGATAGGTGCGCTGGGCTCAGATTCCTCAAGATCCTCCAATCTGGAGAGATGATCCGCCACCACATTCTTAACTCCAGGCTTATCCTTAATCTCAATATCAAATTCTTGGAGTAGAAGGATCCATCTGGTCAGACGTGCTTTGGCATCCTTCTTAGCCATTAAGTACCTGATGGCGGAATGGTCGGTGTAAATGGTCACTCTAGATCCGAGAATATAAGATCTGTACTTATCCAAAGCAAAGACTACGGCCAGCATTTCTTTCTCAGTCACAGTGTAATTCCTTTGAGCGGCATCTAAGGTCCGGCTGGCGTAGTGAATGGCAAACGGTAATCCATCCCTCCTCTGTCCAAGCACAGCCCCAACGGCAAAATCTGAAGCATCCGTCATGATCTCGAATGGGAGAGACCAATCGGGTGGCTGAAGGACAGGAGCTGAAACAACCATATCTTTGAGCGTCTCGAATGCCGCAAAACACTTATCATTAACAATAAACTCGGTGTCTTTGGTCAGCAAGTTAGTGAGCGGCCGGGCAATTCGACTGAAGTCCTGAATGAATCGTCGGTAGAAACCGACATGCCCCAGAAAAGACCGTAACTGACGAAGATTGGACGGCGGATTGAGTTTTCTGATGATATCCACCTTGGCAGGATCGACCTCCATGCCCCTGTTGGAGACGATGTGCCCAAGGACCGTCCCTTGAGTCATCATGAAATGACTCTTCTCCCAGGATAAGACAAGATTGACCTCTATGCAGCGCTTCAGCACACGGTCTAGGCAGTCAAGACAAGCGTCAAACCCGTCGCCATAGACCGAAAAGTCATCCATGAAGACCTCTAAACAGTCACCCACCATGTCCGAGAAGATGGACAACATGCACCTTTGGAATGTCGGCGGAGCGTTACATAGACCAAAGGGCATCCGTCTGAAAGCATATGTCCCAAACGGACAGGTGAATGTCGTTTTCTCCTGGTCTTCGGGCGCAATGGCCACTTGATTATATCCGGAGTACCCATCAAGAAAACAATAATGGCTCTTCCCGGCTAGCCGCTCGATAATCTGATCAAGGAAGGGCAGTGGGAAGTGATCCTTCTTGGTGGCCTCATTCAATCGTCTGTAGTCCACACAGACCCTCCAAGAAGTTGGTACTCTGGTAGCGATCTCCTCTCCAGACTCATTGACAACTGTAGTGACACCCGTCTTCTTGGGTACCACATGTAACGGACTTACCCATTTAGAGTCGGAGATGGGATAGATGAAATCAGCGCTCCACCACTTCGAAATTTCTTTCATGACGACCTCTCGAAGATTCGGGTTCAGCCGTCGCTGGAACTCACGCGATGGCTTAGCGTCATCCTCGAGATATATGTGGTGGGAGCACAGCTTAGGGCTCAGCCCCTTGAGATCAGCTATATTCCAACCGATTGCCTTGCGGTTTCTTTCAAGAACCTCCATCAGACGAGATTCTTGTTCTCCAGTCAAATCTACTGAGATAATGACTGGGTGCATATCTGGCTCACCTGCAAGGAATCTATACTTCATTGATTGCGGTAGAGGTTTCCGTTCAGGACAACTGGGAGGCGGCAGATCTGGCTTCTGATATGTCTGGGTGAATGCTACCAGGTCTGCATGGGAGAACTCTCGCTCTGCATGAATGTCTGACGAAGGGCAGCCCACTGAATTATCAATAAACTGTACTGGCTCGCACTCTGCCATGGTTGTCGGCTCGGAAGGAATCAGACAAGGCAAGTATTCATCAAAATCATCCCAGTCAATGTCTGAATCCGAGGGATCAGAAGTAGATGAGCAAGAATGAAAATCATCGGCACCACTCGTCCCAACACTGTCAGCCTCAGGTGTATCCTCATCCAGGAGTGTGCTCTCCCGACTCTCGACTGCCATGAGCTTGAGATACAGTGAATCTGTAGGCAAGGCGAGGGTCGGTGCTACAGGATCTGTCCAGTTAGATTCATCATCAGTCATCTCGAAATCACAAACCTGGTGGATGTCTAGCTCTTCTTCTGTCATCTGCGCTGCTTCACTGGACTGCTCTGAGCATTCTAACTCTCTGGCTCTGGTTTCCTCGATCGTCTCTATTTGTATGGTCTCGCCCTCTACGCGAAAGCATACCTTCCCACAATCATGGTCGGTCACGGCCTTGGCTGTGGCCAAGAATGGGCGTCCTAATATGATGGGGGCATCAGTTACCGACTCAGGGATCTCCATGTCCAACACCACGAAGTCCACGGGGAATTTCAAGCCCTGAATGGTAACGACCACGTCTTTCAATAACCCCTTCGGCCTCTTAATCGACCTATCAGCAAACTGAAGGACCGTTCTGCTTCGAAGAAGAGGGCCAAACTCGAACTGCTTGAGTAAGGCCGCCGGAAGGAGGTTAATTGAGGAGCCGCTGTCTAATAGAGTACGATCAAATTGCTGCTCTTAAATCTCGCATCTGACATAGGGAGCTCCTGCGTCTGGTCGCTTGGCTGGCAGCTTGTTCTGAATGGTGCAGCAAGTATCATGAGTGAGCATATGGATTTGGTCTTTGTGCCTCCGCTTTCTTCTGACAGTGGTTGTCTCTTTCAAATTCTTTTTGAAGAAAGGGATATGCTCAAACGCTTCTCGTAGAGTTAGCTGAATGTGAAATCTGTCAATCATCTGATTGCCGAACTCTACCTCCTGGTTCTTTTTAGGATTTTCTTTTTTATTCCCCTTCGCCCGGCGGAGTGCCTCAGGGAAGGGGATGGTAGGGGCCTCCTCAGATGGAGGACTAGGAAACGGTCCCTGTGCATGTGAAGATGGAGAATCCACACAAATATCATCATGCAACACATATGGATCTGCAATTTGAACAGGAACCTTTCCTTTATTCATATTTTTGTTCTTTTTGTTACCACAGTCCATAGATACAAAATGTGGTAACATCACAGTAGGAGACTCAACAAAAGTAGAGGTGGTGGCCTCAGTACCACCACCGGCACCTGCATCTGCGGCATCAGCACCGCTCTCTGGTTCTACATCAAAAATGGTGGCATCAGCACCACCGTCTTCATCTGGTATCACGACGGTATCAGCACCGTCGTCCTGGACTTCATCATGGGTGGCATCAGCACCACTCCTCTGCTCCTCTGGCGCTCCTGGTTCTGCCTCTAGTTGTCGCTCAGAAGAGGCGCCGCCGGCTGGCATCCTACCGCTCCTAGTAGTAACAAAATCAGCATCATGATAGGAATAAGATAGGTCACTCACATGACCACTAGGAGAGGTATACTCTGTAAACTCTACCTGCTCAGACTTTCTTTTCAGATTGTTCGGGTTAGGTTCAATCTGAGCGGGTATGGCGGCCTTGCCTTTCATGATCTCCCTCATCTCCTGCCGGAATTCATCCATTTCTTGCCTGAAAGAGGCTCGCTGTTCAGATAGCAAGCGGGCAAGATCATCGAGAGCTGGGTTCTCAAAAACGGGAACTTGGGAACCGGATGGTTGTCCCTGCTGGAAATGGGGTTGCTGCTGCTGATACTGGGGGGAGGGCTGGTGATAAGACTGCTGAGGCTGCTGTCGCTGCCTCCACTGTTGTCCCTGATAGTTGGGACGAGGACCACTCTGGTATTGCTGATGATGGGCATATTGGAGCTGTTGCTGCTGTGTTTGCTGGCTGCTCTGCTGTCCTTGGGCAGGAGGATGCTGCTGGGACGAGGATCCACTATTCCCCCAACGGAATCCGGGGTGATCCCTACGAATTGCGGGCTGAGGGTATCGGTCATACCAAATCCCATTGACTTCCATCAATGGCTCCTGCTCAAAGGAGGGTGGAGGAAGAACTGCCAGTGGCTGCTCCGGCTGATAAACCACCATCTGCGTGTCGGAAGATGGCGGTTGCTCTGGATGGTACTGCAACAATGGAATCGGCTCCGCCCGGATATGGTTCACCTGGCGGTATGAGGTAGAGGCCTGGTTGGAATTGCTGCTGCTGGAAGCAACCTGTGACCTGGGAGGCTGTTGAGAATGGCCTTGTGCCTCCTGAATACATAGAATCTGGGTCTTCAGGTCACTCATGGTTTTGGTGAGAAGGTCCATCTGAGCTAGACCTTGGTTCTGCTTCTTTTCCAGGATCTCCATGCGGTCCAACTTTTCACTAATTATGCCCATGTCGGCTGCTGTTGATTCGGCTTGGGCTGTGGCTACCGACACTGTGTTGGGACCGGCCTCGATGCGAGCGATCCTCTGAAATGTTCCGCCTCCTTGCGGTGGCTTTTGTTGGGTGTAGACACGGGCCTGAGTCATCACCGTAGAATTTTCTTCCATGCCCTCGTAGATGGCCCAAACATCATCTTCACCCTTAGAAAAATAGGATCCACCACAAGAGGCGTTGACAAGCCCCTGCAGCTCCGGTGTCAGCCCGCAGAAGAAACTCTGTACCAGGTTGGTCTTGGAGATGTCGTGATGTGGACACCGGTCAATGAGCTCTCTAAATCGATCCCAGGCTTCATGGAATTGTTCGTTTGGGATCATGACGAAGTTGCTGATCATTGCTCTAGCTGCGTTGGTCCGGCCGAGAGGATAGTACTTCTTCAGGAATGCGGTCCGGAGATCTGCCCATGTGTCGATGAAACGCCCAAGATGTTTGAGCCAATAGGCGGCTCTGTCAACCAAAGAGAATGGAAAGGTGATCATCTTGATTGTGTCCTCGGTCATCAACCGATCATGGATGGTGCTGCAAATCATCTCGAATTCTTGGAGGTGGAGGTGCGGCTCTTCGGTCGGCAACCCATGGAATTTGGGTAAAAGCTGAATGGTGTGGGGCCGAAGCTCGAAATCTCCGTGGATGGGTGGGAGTCGAATCCATCGGTGAGTGAGGGATGCTGCTGGGTTGTGCAATTCCCTCATGATAGTCTGTGGCGGTCTCTCGCCGTCTGGATCGCCTCCTCCTGCGTCAGGTCCTCCTCCTCCACCACCTTCTCCGCCAGCTCGGTTCTCTCTCATCTGAGCTATCTCCCTCATGAGATCACCCATGAATGTACCCTGGTCACGGATCTGTCTCTGCATAGTCTCCAGGGATGCTAATAAGGAATTGTTGATGGCTGCCTGGTCAAATAAGAATGGAGGGTGCTCATGATCATCTTCATGCTCGCCTCTGTCTGCCATGGCTGGATTTTCTGAAAAAGCAAAAGAGGCCATATCAGGTGCTGTCGAATGAGCTGAACACTGTGATGCACTGTATTCTGACACTCTTGGACTGATGGAAGGAGAATGAGAATGGTGGTCGAGGGGGAACAGGGAGGATGTAAACTCAGGCTCGGAGAGCGGACTCTCCGAGGTATTCCTAGATGAATAAGGAGGAGTGCGGGATAGCGGTGCCGACAAAGTCGGCCTAAGAGATCTCCGTCCCATCATCTTGATTATTGGAAAGAGCAGAGGGAATGTAGAAGAAGAGGAATGAAATGAGATGCAACAAAATTGCGCACGATTGTGCGGTGTTTTTGATCTTGACCTAAATAAATCTAGCAATCAAACACAAAGCAGGGGTAAGTTCACCAACTCAACACATGAAGCCGTGAAGGTTCGGCTTTTATCTTTTCAGTTTTAGCTTGATTCAGGAATTTATCTTTTAACGAGTCCTTAGAACGCTACTCCTATAGGAGAGAGAGTACTGCCGGAAAAGTATCCCGTACTTGTCCTCCTCCTGTGTAACCTGTAGCTTGCACTTTTTGAGGTCCTTGTAACCCTTCCTGGATCCCTACTCAGCCAAAGAATAAGAGAGGAAGCCAATAGGCGAAACCGATACTTCGGAACTCGCTCGCAACGGAATCACCCGTGAGCGTGCAAGAACCTACTCGGACGCAGCCGGTGAGACAGACACCCCCGTGAAGGCGTGGCCTATGCTCGATACTTCGGACGAGGTCGATGCTCACACAATAGTGAGTCACCAATGGTGACCAAGCCCTACTCGACTACGTACGATAGAAGCGCCAATACTTCAGAAATCCAGGCGATACACAAGGCAGCCACAAGCTGGGTTTTTGGCTCTAATCCTTACGAAGCGCTCACCTCACTTGGAAGGAGACCTTCCCATGCAACCTGAATACAAGTGAGGGTGTTACTCTCCCCAAGCAATGAATCCAATTACCTTTTTTATTTTGGTCAAGTTTTCTTAGCAGTCCCTTTTTTAATTTTTTTTGGTGTTATCGCTTCTTTTGAGTAAATTCAAGCAAGCGCCTAACGATTTTTGTATTTTCTTTATCCTACTTTGTTCCAAAAATAGAGGGAGAAAAGAGTCGGAAAAGCCGTGCAAGTCGACACAAAGATGGAGATCTCACCTTTGTGCCTAAATGATGCGTGCAAAGTAAGAAGACTTACAGTGAATCCCAGCTCTCTCCATGCGGGATGCAAAGCAGAAATTTATAAACCTAAACTACATGCCGGTATGCACACGGAAATCGTCCTAGATGAGGCAACTGCTAGCGTGAAGAACCACAAGTTGATTATCAACTCCCAATCCGAGTGTCCGGTCTTGGCTTACCCCTCCTATTCTCGACACACTCGAGTTCAGGAGTAGCGCTTGATGGGGTTCGCTCACGGCGCGTGGATCAAAAGTAGATAACCAACTGTTTAATTAGTCTAAGTCCAAATACGCACTATAGGAGCATGCAAAAATAATTACGTGTTTGGACCTATTCTAATCGAGTCAAGCAGGACCTAAAACTAAGAGCTCAATCCACAAAAGAAAGTGAAAAATGAAAACAAAACCGGAAAATGACAAGCGAGAAAAACTCGTCAAAAACCGCGGTGAGCCCCCAAGTGAACAAACACTTGGAAATTGGGCCCGGTAGTGTCCAAGTCCAAAGTACCTGTATTATTACAATTTAATAGTCTCTCTCTCACAGAAATAAAATGCAAGCTAACTAATCACTCTCTCTCAATCCTCCTGCTCTCTCCTGCCGGCTTGGCCCAAGAAGGCCGGCTCCGCTTCCCAAGGATGCTCCGGATCACCTAAGCAATCCGCCTTGCTCCGCGGTCCCTCGCAAGAAGACAAGAAAAGAAATGGTCAGATAGCTCAACAAGATATATCAAAACTGCAAGAGATAGAAAGTAAGGCTATGGTAGACAATCAACACAATCAAACAAAATGTGAACTACTCGCTGTTGCTCCCCGGCAACGGCGCCATTTGATAATCACGGAGATCGATGTGGTTATATCGACTCACAAGGCGAGTCAACAGTCGGTGTTTGACCACACAAATTCCGAAATTAATCAACAATTAACCCACACTAAAGATCAACAAATTAGAACTAATGTGGAGTTAAAATTTATTTTTAACTCTGCACAAATAGTGTATAGTGACAAGTATGCAGAGAGTTCGAACACAGGGAGCAAGCAGGGTAGTTCAAGCAAATGTGTGCACAAGTGTGTGTATATGTGATGTGTCTACACTAACTAAGCAAGCAACTACAATTTTTGTGGGTTTTTAATTTTTATTTTTTTTTATTTTAATTTTTTTGTTTTGTATTTTGATTTTTAATTTTCTGATTTTTATAATTTTATATTTTTATATTTTTCTTTTTCTTTTTTCAATATTGGAATTTAAAGACAATGGAATAAAAGACAAGATAGAATATTTATAAAACTAAGTAAAAATTACCAAAAATTCAGAAACAAATTGTTTTTAGTCTTTTTAGGGTTTTTTACTGTTTTTGTGATTTTTGGAAAATTTTCAAGGTGTTTTTGGTATTTTTAAATACTGAAATAAAGCAAAACAGTGCAAATAAGGCTGGCTGTGAATAAAATGAGATTTAAAAATAGCAACCAGTAGCTCAAAATTTTCACACTATTTTTCAAATAAAAAGGACAAAATAAGGAACAAACAGAAACTGAGTTTTTGATTTTTGGAGTTTTCTACTATTTTATATATTTTTTTGACGTTTTTGAGTGTTTTTAAATTTTTAGTGTTTTTCTTTTGAACTTTTTAATGATTTTTGGATTGACACTAAAATAGGATAGAATAGACACTAGGTGATTTTTTTGGAATTTTTGGAGGTGTTTTAATATTTTTTTGGTATTTTCTAATGCAAACAGTGAAATAAATGCATGTTTTCGATTTTTTTATAAATATTAAAAAGTTAGAAAATCAAAATCTAAAGATATAGCGTGAAAGCACAGGATAACAGGAGCATAAACCTATTTTTGTGGAATTTTTGGAGTTAAAATGATGGTTTAACTAATTAGAGCAAACATCCAAACATTAAACAGTCCTGGCAGGGGTATAAGTGCAAATAATAAAACATCCAGGGGCATACATGCAATTTTCCACAAAAGTTTACACTAAAACTTGCATTTACTAGATTAAAAACAAATTACAAATCCCTGGAGGGCCTGAGCGCAAAATGTCCAAGCAAAGCACGTGTGAACCACGCGCCTGGCAGGGACTTAATAACAATATCCAAAAAGGTCCGGGGTCTGTATGCAAAATACCCAAAATATTTAACGCTGATATGAAAGTTCAGGGACTAATTAGAAATAGCAAGACCCTAGAGGGTCCCTCAGCAAAATGCCCACACCTCACGTGAACTGGTCACGTGAGGTGACGTGGCAAGGGACCTGGAGGCAATATTTAAAAGCTTGGGGGTCTCTATGCAAATATTACAAAAATATTTAAACTACGCAACACAGTTTTTGGACTGAATAGAAATTACAAAATAAGCGGGGGTTGACTGCAAAATACCCTCGCTTAGGCGATCCGACGGCTGATGGCAAGCCACTTAGACACGTGGCACTTGATGGACGGCCGATGTCGTTTCGCTCGTGGACGTCTGGGATTAGATCTCGGCTGAGATCGACGGTGGCTGGGTCTTCAAGATCGGACGGTCCACGATCTGTCTGGAGCTCCGCCTCGATCCAACGGTGACGAAGGTCGGAGCAAGAACCGCGACGAACTCCGGCGAACCGAAGTTCTCCGAGGTCAAGCTCCGTCTCCGATGGGCTTTTTGGCTTCAAAATGGGGCTGGAGGCTCCTCAGGTCTTCGTCTATCTCCTGGGGGTGTCAAAATGCCGCGGCGGCGACCGAGGTGCTCAGGCGAAGGTGGCGGAGCTGGGGAGCCCGGCCAAGGTCCGGCGAGCGTCAAAACTGCACCCAGGTGCGATTCAACTGGCGTTGACCTGCAAAAGGTGGTGAGAAGGCCCAGGGCAAATTGCCTGGGCCTCGCGAGGACCTAATCTAGGCGCGAGAGGGAGTGAACGTCGGTGGCCGGAGGTGCGCTCCGGCGATGATGCTTGGAGTGGCGAAATACGTGATGGAACTTGTAATTTTTTTGGGGTTTTTGAAGCTCAAGCTACCAGGATCTAAATGCACGAAAGAAATAAGCGGGGTGGTGCCCTCGATGGCCGGAACCAGAGGAAGACAAGTACCTCGACGCCGGCTGTTGGCGGAGGTGGTGGAGGCTCCCTCGACTTCGCGCGCCTCGGCTGAAGGGCTGGCGATGGAGCTGTCACCTCCACGGAGCTCAGGAGCACAATGGTGGCGCTGAAGGGTGGACCGAAGGGACTCAACCGAGGGAAGGAAGTGAGGGGTTTGTATTTGAAGGGAGTTGAGGGCGTGACTTCGAGGCGCGATCACGGGTAGAGGAAGAAGATCTAGGCAGATCTGAGAAGTCGGCGATGGAGATGGATCAAAGAGGCACAACTACCATGAAGGAAGCGGCGGCAAAGGAGGGACGAGTCGGCCTAGGAAAGTCCACCAAGGCGGGCAAAAACCCAGGCGCGACAGAGCTACAGTGGACAAAGGACGTCCAGTTGACCTAGGTCAACTGGCGCCTTCTCCTGATTGGTCCACGTGGACCAATCAGGAAAAATCCCCTAGAAATGTTTTATTAATTAAATTAAAAATAGAATTAAGCCGAATTAAATTATTATTATAAAATAAAAAATGTTTAATTTTTTATGTAGTATTTTATTCCGATTTTTATTTATTTTTATGAATGATATTTTTACAAGTTTACATTTATACCCCTAATAGGTATATTATCTATATATTTTAGTATTTTATTTTTATTTTGTGTATTTAATTTATTTATTTTTGTTATCTATTTTCTAAAATTATAGGATACTTTTATATACACAAATATATTTTTATTTTATTTTTATGATATGTTTTGTGTATTTAATAAAATATAAAGGTGTTTTATACAGGTATAAGTATATGTAATGTATCGATGTACTCTATTATACCAGTATTTTTATTTTGTATTTTATTTAGGCTTTTATTCTTATTTTATTGTACATAATTATTATAAGTATTATGTACAATATTATAAAAATATAAAAATATAAAAATAATGAATAAATAATAAATTGAATATTTTGATATGTACAAGTATACAATGTGGGTCCAAAAGCCAACTTTCAAACTGTAGCTCTGCCAAATGCGAAACCACCACCATTGGATAGATTATTTTATTCTATATACAATTAAAGGTGAGTTTGATACATTTGGAGTTGTCGTTTGTGAGATACGGGTCTGGAAAGTTGGGATTTTGGATTCTTATTCAGACCATATCTTTTTGTCTGTACATTCTTTTTCTGTGAAATCAATTTTGTATTTTCTTTATGAAATTATCTACAACTTTCATGTACAACGTTTATTTGTTTGATGTACAAAAAGTGGAACCAAAAATAGGTCCCAAAATGAATAAAGAATGAATGAAATAAAATAGGTATTTGACCCTTATCTCCCCCTACTTTATTCCTGGTCGACCCATTCATCAAGATGCCTAGGTCTCGGGGGTTTTGGGTCATAAAATATTTACAATATTTTATTCTTTTTCTTTTCTTATTTATTCTATTATTTTGGCTTTAATTACAGCATTTTACACACTAATATGATGCACATGCATGGATGCTAAGATGATGAATTTAAGGGTATTTACAGGCATTTGCTAGGGTTTTTGGTGCCAAAATGATAGAATAAAGATGATGAAATGTGGATTCATCAATACGCGGCAGCGGAGGAGTTTCCAATAGAGGGAAGGGCGGCCTAGGAAGAAGATGATCACGGGCCATCCGATCGGCCGAGATCGGACGGCCCAATAGGGGCCATGTGGCGCGTGGGGCGAGAGGGAAAGGGGGCACGTGCGGAGCACGTGCCTGGGAGGCACGTACGACGCACGTGCGTCCTTTTTATTATTTTTTATTATTTTATTTTTTTTATTTTTTTAATAAAAGAATATATAAATATACGGAAAATAGCTGACACTTGGCGGCACCAGGTGGTGCCACGTGTCAGCACCACAAAATTCGAAAATAACAGATTTTGTAAAATCGATAAAAAATAGTAAATGACCTCGGATCAAAAAAGCTTTTTCACGAAAATTGCTCGTCTCGATGAGATCTACAACTTTCATAAAGATATTAAAACAAAAATCGATCATTTGCACAAAGTGGTATTTTTGGGGTATCCCATGTACATAGAACACCTTGATTTTAAGGTTTTGTAATTTTTATATCATTTTTAGATCAGATAAAAATCCGGAAAAAATATGATAAATCAGAGATAAATAAATACACATTAATCTATTTTTTTGGATTTTTTTAATCAATAAATATATACTTAAAATATTAGGTCAAAAACTGCTAAAATATACAGTACACAAAAGAAGCCCAAAACCCAACTTTCACATATGAGCTCCGATTCAGTTCAACTTGGTCTTGTTTTGAAGGTAATTGAATGTGCATTAGTTCAAAAGTGAGTAAGATTCAATCAGAGACTAGATGAGGAAGATATGAGGTTTTTAGTCCAGAAATCTTGAAACTAGGGTTTGGGTATTTGGTCCACTTATTTGGGTTAGTTATTTTTTTGTATTTTTCTTTATTCTTGTGAGTGATATGTACACAGTGGAGGTGGTTTTGGGTCATTTGGAGTTAGCATGAATGAGTTAAAAATCAGGGAAGTTAGGCTATGTACATGTCAATTTGGCTGGGATTTTTGGCTTCTTATTTTATGCAGAAATTTGTGCTAAAATACCATTCTTATAACATGCATGAATGCTAATTATGCAGAATAGATGCCGAAATGCTGTTGATTTTAAGGGATTTGAGCTTAATAAATGAGATTTAGAGTGATGAATTCGGGATTCATTAACGGGCAGGAGCGCGGTCAAGCGGTACAGCTAGAGGCTGCCTAAGGGACCTTCTGCCCATCATCTCGGTCTGGCGAGTCTGGCGGATGAGATCTGGAAATAAACAAGATGAGAAAACAAACCCCGAATTCACCTACTCCACGCCGAGCTGAAGACCATAAGAGTTCGATCAATTATCTTGTCTATTTTATTTAGGTGATCATGTCAGGATATCAGAGCGGTTACGTGACATGGTAGGAATCCAATCCGCCAACCAGACTGTCCCGTATAAAAGGCCGGTAGTCTGCATGGATGTGGCTCTAGCCTAGTATACGGGTCACTCTCTCGTGCAATCAAACCAGACAATGAGGGGGTTGCTCTCCCCAAGACAGATTTTTAGGTTAAGTGTCTTTTAGGGTCAAGTTTGTTTAGCAGTCCCAATTTTATAGTTTTTCTTTTTTAAGTATTTTTAAAATCAAACAACGCCTAACGAATTTTTCGGTTCTCCTGATTCTTTTTAGTCCAAAAACCGGGGGAGAGGACGAAAAAGCTGATGAATGGGAATCAATGATGCATGCATAGTAAGAGATGCGTACCTCACTTCAGCAGTCTACATGCAGGTGATCCGCGCATAAATAAAAGGTTGAATATAAACTACCTATATGATGCACGCGGAAAAACTGTCCCAAGCAGAGCAATTTCTATACAAGAAAACAGTAGCCTGGTACTCGAGCCTTGGTCCTGAGTCCTATCTTGGGAGCCACTCGGTGCCTGCCACAACATATCATGCACGTGTTGTATGTGACTCCTCAAGGCACGTGGACCAGAGCTCTAATAATCCGGCTTTTTCTTGTGAATTAATTAATTAGGTCCAATTATTTGAACTATACGTACATGCAGATAATTAGGTATTTGGATCCTAATTAATTACGTCACAATCAATGAAAATCCTAAGCTAAGGCTGAAAACCGCGTAAATCAATTAAGCAGTAAATAAACGATCAAAACCGTGAAAAACTGTGAAAAACTCGGTGGGGTCCCCCGAGCACACCGGTGCTCAGCGAAACAGACCCCGAAATGTAAAGTGTCTAAGTCTCTGTCCAGGTCCCTGTATTATTACAATAAAATAATGCTC
The DNA here is from genome assembly GCA_037367405.1 of Ottelia alismoides. Taxonomy (NCBI): domain Eukaryota; kingdom Viridiplantae; phylum Streptophyta; class Magnoliopsida; order Alismatales; family Hydrocharitaceae; genus Ottelia; species Ottelia alismoides. Next base: position 1,092,235 of record JAZKJV010001346.1, on the reverse strand, counting down.
AAAAAAAACTAAGCTAAATCTAATCTACGGCTACTCTACGGTTATATCTCGCGGCTATTCTGCGGCTCCTGAACTTCGACTTTTCTCCCCGCGTCCTCCTGCGGCTTCGAAGAGAAAGAAGTCGCCTCCGACTCCCGCAGTTGCTTCGGCTTCCGAGAAAGTCGCCTCGATCCTCGGGCCCTTGCAAGAAAGAGAAACCAAAGTGTCAGTCCTGAAAAATATGTAAATAAAGTAGAGAAAATATATCAATAAAAATATCTACAAAAAACCGTGAAAAAAAAGCTGCGGGAAGAAAAAAATCAAAATCGACTACTGAGTCGTGCTCCCCGACAACGGTGCCATTCTGATGAACCGATAAATCCCACAAAATCCAGGTAAAGGTAAAAACAAGGGTCGTTGCAACCCGGATCTCGCGGTTCGATCAATCAAGAAGATGTAGAACCACCAAACAATGTATAAATCAATAAAATCTAAAAGCGGTCCTCGCTACTTTTATTAACCTGGTATAGCGACCAAGGTCGGACTCAGGGAGCACGTGATGGCCTTACGGTCTACGAAGTAGTCAAATCGAAAATAAAACAAAGAGAAAATATTTTGGTGGATTTTTAATTGTTTTTAAATTTTTTTTGGATTTTTAATTATGAGAGAAAAAATAAGAAAAGGTAATCAACCAAAAATGCTCTAAAAATTCAAACAAAAATGTTTTTATGTTTTTTAGGTTTTTTAATGTTTTTGATGAATTTTTCAGAATTTTTTCATTTTTATATAATTTTCTAAAAAATCAAGAAAGGTGAAAACAGGAGATCACTGTATAGCCCGACCTGAAAGGTCCATTAAAAATATAAAATGGACCTATAGAAGTCTAGAGGCAATTTTTATGAAAAATATAAATAACAACTAAGATTTAGAAAAATATTTTGTAATTTTTTTGATTTTTCTAGAATTTGTTAGAATTTTTATGAGGTTTCTAGAGTTTTTTAATTTTGGGGGTTTTTATAAATACAAAAGGCACAAAAATTGGATAGAAATTAAACAAACTAAAACTAACTGATCCAAATTTTTTCAGAATTTTTAGATAAATTTTTATATTTTTCTTTGATTTTTTAAGTCAGACAGTAAGAAAAATCACTTTTCTTGAATTTTTAAAAATATAAAAAAGCTTAAAAAATGTACCAAAAATTTAGAGAAATTTTTACACACTGGCAGGAGCCACGTATCCAAATTTACCTAATTTGGATTTAATTTGATATTTTATTTAATCAAAACAAGGCACACAGCAGTCAGGGACCTAAATGCAAGAAAACATAATTCAAGGGCAAAATGGTAATAAACTCAGAAACTCCAGGGTCCCTTGTGCAAAAAGTCCACAAAATCACACGTGCAGCACGTAAATCAGACTCGGAGGGGTATAAGTGTAAATCCTTTTTAAATAAATGTAAACAGTAACATATAGGAAACACAGGATAAAAGGTGCAAAATGTCCAAATCCTCACGTGTCGACGCACGTAGCTCACACACACAGGGACTATAATGCAAACAGAAGAAACATGAAGGTCAAGAGTGCAAATATTCAAAACTAAAAACAACTAGACTAAATATTTACAGGACTAAACATTAAACGCAATAAACAGAGGGGCCTACAAGAAATTTACCCCTTATTGAGATCTTTGGCTGGAGGCACACCACGTGTGGGATCGAATGGCTGAGATGTGTTGATGCCTCTTCGAATATCAACGTCTCGGATCTGACGGTCGAGGGTTCTCCACGTGTAGGATCTGACAGTGCTGGAATGTGGGAAACCCTTCACTAGATGGACGGTCCTGATCAACCCCCAAAAGGATCGAACGGTGGCTGAAACTCCTCAAATAGACGGCAATGGTCGAATCTGGAGCGTCGGGGCTGATCGGACGACAACGGGGGCTCCTCCAAGAACAGACCTCCGGCGAACTTTGCCGGATCAATGTGCGCGGTGGAGTGCTCCGACGATGCTATTGGGATGTGAAAAATGATCGCCGAGGTGTTCTGCAGCTGATGAGCTCCTCCGATGGGGCCGGGAAGCTCCGAGGAGCTCCGGCGATGAGGGAGGAGCTGAGCCTCTGTGCTCGATCGACTCGACCCTCAGATGGGTCGCTTATACCTGCAAAACACCACAGAAAGGCTCCTGGGTCGAGGGCAAATTGCTTCGACCCGTCGGGGGGTGAAATGGGTGGTCGAGTGCGTCGAATGGGTGACCTCCGGCAAGGCGACGGTGGAGGAGGTCGACTCTTGGTTCCGGGGCGAACCAAGTTGAGTGAGTGGGTGCATAAGGTGGAGGGAAGTCTCGTGAAGGTGAATCATCGGTTCGATGATCGAGAAGGTGAGCGGGATGACGTGAATTAGCTGGCGACTGCCGGCGGCACGATTTGGGCGAAAATGGAAATTGGGTGAAACTAAGGTGATTCGAGGTTACCTGATGGCTGAAGTCGACTGGGGATGAGCTGGTTAAGCTCTGGGGTCTTGTCCTCGAGGAATCGTCGGGTTCCGAGGCTAGGTGCACCTCGCGGCGGCGCACGGCGATGAAGGTCGCCGGATCATTGGCTGGAGACACCTCCTCCTCTCTTCGACACCACGCTCGGATAGCTGTCACTCTAAGGGAGCTGATGGATGTCCTGGGATGAAGGAGTGGAGCCAAAGATGATCTAGAATGTGTGGTGGAGGAGATGCTTTATAATGGGAAGGGCTCGGCTAGATGGCGATCGGGCGAGATGGTTGGAGCTCGGATCCCAAGAAGGAGGATCGGGCGAGGGTCTCGGATGTACGAGGATCAAATGGAGCCCAGGGTTTGGATCAATGATGGTCGGATCAAGACGCGAAAATTATGAGAAGTCGGGTCGGGGCGCAAAGATCCGGGTTGAATGGTCCAGGGGGGAGTTGACCGGGGGTCAACATCCCCCGTGGGCCAATTAGAAGCGGCCATTCAATAAATATTTGTAAATTCAATTAAAATTAATAAATTACCTTATCTCGAAAAATTTAAAACATGAAAAATGTTTATCTATTTTTTTAATTATTTTTTGTTATTTTTATTTATTTTTATGAAAAATAATTTATGTATTTACATTATATTATTATATATAGGTATATACATGTATGTATTTTTTATTTTATTTTTCATTATTTATTTTTATACAATTATTCCAATTTGATATTTTCTTAATTTATAACATAAAATTTGGAATAAAAAGGTATTTTTATTTTATTTTTGTGATGTATTTACATGGAGTAAATAAATAGGGTTATATACATATGTGTATGGTATATATACAAGGTGGAAATTGATTTTTATTTTTCTTTTTATTGTATTTTTATTTTCCAGATTTTTATTTTATTTACTTACACCATGAAATATTGAATATAGAGATAATTTTATGGGATTTTTATTAATTATTTACAAGGACAAAATAAATAGGTATGTTATTTTATATACATGGTCTATATACACTAATGATAGAGGTTTTTTATTTGTTTTTATTTTTGTTTTGTTTTTCTCATTTTTATTTTAGTTTTATTTTTATAAATATGTACAAAATCTAAGAAACACTTTTTAATTTTTATTTTGAGGAAAATAAATTTTATTTATTTACATGGAGGTATGTACATGTATGAATGACCTTATCTCTCTCTACTTGGGTTCTTTTGCGGTCAGGCCCATGTTGAGCCCTCCCTTGGGATTAGATCACTCAATATTTATTCTAAATATTTCCATCTTTTTCTTGTGTTTCTTTATTCCTTTATTTTGGCACAAAAACATGCTAATTATGCATATTTACAAGATGCATGTGTTTTGGTAATTTATGATATTTACACATATTTACATGGTATTTTGCTCAAGTTTCTTGCTAACATAAAGGAATAAAGAGTGATGAATTGGGATTCATTAGCTTGCATCTCCAACATGTACATATTTTATCTTTGGTGTTTTTGTCTTCCCTTTTTCTAACCTATAAAAAATTCTTAAAAAGTAGATTATTTATGTATATATTATATATAAATTGATCCACTAATTAAAATAAAATTAAAATATAAAAATTACAAAATGCAAAAATCTGACATTTTATTATCTTTAGAGTGCCTCCTAAAATATGTTTTGTACAGTTGACCACTATGGCTTTTGGGTCCTTGAACAAAACGAGCAACTTTCGTGTTGAACACTTTTTGATTTGATTTCATTTACTACCTCTTTCTTATTTTTATCTTCTTTTTATACATTTTATCTTTATATACATTTTATATTTTAACTTTTTCCTTATTTTGTAATTAATTACCTTTTATTTTTTTTTCCTTCTCTTTCTTCTTCTCTCTCTTCATCTCTCTTTCCTCTCTCAACCACCTCTAGTCCAGGTCACGTGAAGAGTACGTGACCTAGCTCCCTCTTCCCCTCTATCACTCCAGTCACGTGGGGCGCACGTGATTGATGATCGGGGATCAACAAAGGGTCTTGCAATCTCACAAGGTGAGAAATCAATTCGATGCATTGACCACTCGAGAAACCTACATCAATCAATAATTAACCCACAACAGAATAGTAGCAATGGATAGTAAAAACGTGGAGTTCAAGTTTATTATAACTCTATGACAAATGTGTGGCATGCAATCATGTGTAGAGGTCAAACTCGGAGAGAAAACGATAGATCGAGCAATTAAGCTCAAAACTTTATTCTTTTATCTTGTCCATTTATTGTTTTTATAGGTTTTAAATTTAGTATATTTTTTAATTTTAATTTAATTGATTTAATTTTATAATTTTTATTTCCTTTTTATATTTTTAAATTTTTTTATTTTCGTTTTCTTTTTAAATATATAATATAGGAGTAAATAAGGCCACAGAGATAATATGGGATAATATAATTATAAATGATAATAAAAAATACAAGGAATAAAATATTGTTAGGATTTATCTATTTTTCTATTGTTTTTTTTATTTTTCTAGTATTTTTGCATATTTTTAAGTATTTTAAATTAAAAATTCTCAAATCAGGAATTAAATAAATAGGCCGAATTAATATGGAAATTAAAAAAGCAAATAATGTCCAAACTTTTCCAAATAAATTGTAATAGATAGATAATAATATAAATAAAATTTTAGATAAAAATAAATATTTTTGAATTTTTGGTGATATTTATATTTTTAGTTGGATTTTGGAGCTTTTTAATTTTAATGCCTTTTCTTTTTTTCTATTTTACTGATTTTTATCTGGAATGAAAACATATTATAGACAACATATAATTCTTTTGGATTTTTCAAAACATTTTTCTATTTTTGGTATTCTATAAATTAAATAGGGATAAAAATGTGCTCATTTGAATTTTAGTAAGTAGTTAAAATGACAAAAATTCCAAAATAAATGTAGGGCGTGAAAATCCAAATTAGCATACATCTAACGCTAATATTGCATAATTTTTAGAGCATGTATGCTATTTTATTAAATGAAATTCAAGCACCAAAATTACATGAACTAGGAAGGACATGTGTGCAATTTTTCCTGAAATATATAATGTATATTAAATTTTATTAGATTAAATATAAATAGAAAAACTAGCATGGGTATAAATGCAATTTGCCTAGCTCACATGGGACGATACATGAGATAAGCTGGATTAGACCAAAAGTCAATATGAAATAAATGCAGGTCTTGTATGTCACATTTATTTATAGATAATTTATTTACATGACTAATAAATAAATATAAAAATGATCGGGGTGAGATATACAATTTACCCCAACTAGTGCACTGATGAAATGGTTCGATGCGCCTCACTTATCCATGTAGACAGTTCAGATCAGCTGATGACGTTTTATGCAGAATGGTTGAGATTAGATATCAAATGAGATCTGACAGCTGACTGTGGGGTACATCCAATGATGCATGCTCTACCTGACGCCTAGGCACGATCGGACGGCTCGGAGACATGCTGGAAGAACGCATGAAGAACATGAGCTGGATGAACATCGATCGGTCGAATCTAGCTCCTCTGTCTTCCAATCTCATTGTTGAGGGGATCGTGATGATCCTGGAATTGATCTGCAGCTTCTGGAAGGCTCAAATGCATTCGAGCCTCGTCATGGAGGCTTGGAGCTTTCGACTACCTGGAGGTTGTTCAAGGGCTTTGACTGGCGCTCAGACACCCCCTTCTGGTCCTGCAAAGGTGCTAAAGAGCAAGGTGATATGAAGGCAAGGAATCCAGGTTTTCACTAAGTGGAATCGACGGTTGGATGAAGGTGGCAACGAGGTCTCCAGCGAAGCGGTAGAGGGAAACCTTAGTTCGCAGAACCACTAGGGTTCCCGTTAGTCAAATGGATTTGGGAGGTGGAGAAGGCGCAAGGGAAAGTGTGGAGGTGGTAGTGGATGGTCAGAACAATGGTTTTGAAGGTGAAAACATGACCGGATCTCTAGTGCTCCAACGAGGACATTACATTAATTTACGCTAATTCATTAATTAAAAGACAAAATTAAATACAGAAAACAAAATACAGGAACCAAATCAACCTAGAATCATAAGAAGCGCAACTCTTATACATGGTGGATGATCAGAGAGCAGGGCGGTCAGAGCTCATCGTGGGTGCACTTCACCTCAGTTGAGTCGTGCGCTCAACGATCGGGGGTACTCCTGCTGTCATCAGGAAGGCACACGCACACACGAATAGATGATTCGAAACTTGGAGACAGACCAAATTTGATAGAGGAGGCAAAAGTTTTTATTTATACACATGGAAAGCACCCTTATTGATGGGCGATTTGGGAAGAATAAAAAATATGTACAAGCAATCCAAGGGGCAGGCAAGACTCATGGATGATGAATGATCAAGAATGGTGAAGGGCTCGAGGACAATGGATGAATGGAATGGTGGGGAAAAATTAAAGAAGACAGTTCGCTCGAAACTCTGACAGAAGTTAGAACGAAAGATGGGGATTTGACTGGGGGTCAACAATCCATGCAATGTGATAGGGTCATGTAGGACACTACAAGATAAAATAATTTATTTTATTCAAAAATAGATAATTAAATATAGAAAATGATTTTATTAGTTTTTAGTTATAAAATAAAGAATATGTTTTATTTAATTTAGTATTTTAATATTATTTTTATTTATTTTTTGGGTTTATTTATTATAAGTTAATTTTTAAGGGTGTTTTTATAGGTATATTCATCTATATTTTGGGTATTTTATTTTTATTTTGTATTTTTTATTTTATTATTTTATTCTTATATTTTATATATTATGACTTATTTTTATATACATGAATATATTTCGATTTTATTTTTCTTATATAATTTATATACTTAAATAAATAGGGGTATTAAATATATAGGTATAAGTATATGTATATATAAATGTATTTAGCTATATTATTTATTTACAGTATTTTATTTGGTTTTAATTTACTTTTATATTTTTTTAATAGAATATAAATAATATTTACATGAAGAAAAATATAAAAGAATAAAGAATAAAAGAGAATTTCACTTTTATTTATATACAAGTATAAGTATAGGTATTTTTACCTTTACATTTTTATTAACTTAATTATTTTATTTCTTTTTGATGAATTTTTTTATTTTAATTATGCCTATATGATATATATAATGTATACAATATTATAAGAATATAAAATTATAAACATAATATGTAATAAGTAAAATGCATATTTTATTCATGTATACTATACGATAGGGGTCCAAAACCAAACTTTCACATCTTTGCTTCAACAAATATGAAATCACTTCATTAAATATCTTATTAAAAGTTATATGTAATTAAAGGTGATTTTGATTCATTTTGAGCTTTTATTTAGGAGATATGGATTTGAGAAATTTGTATTTTGGCTTTTTATTATGTACATAATATGTACATTGCATATTATTTTTTCTTGAAATCAATTTTGTATTTGTATATTATTAACTACAACTTTTATGTACAAAGTTTCTTTATTTGAGGTATAGAAAGTAGAAAATAAAATAGATCCCAAAAATCAAGGGCTCAATTGAGGTGGAGGAATCAGTTAATATCCCTGACAATTTATGTAATTAACGATTAATTTTGAGGAGAAAATTAGAGGGAATTTCGAGGTCAAAATATTCTTCAATAAAATCATTGTGTGGTTTAATTGTTAAATTCTTTTATCCTACAACCTGGAGCTAAATTGACAAATATTTCTTAAAATTATATCTTTTGATCTGTGATTAAATTTCTAGGATGTTGACTAATATTATTGGTTTAAAAATCATCATCACATATCCTGAGCTTAGTTATTCTCTTCGTTTATTTTCTTCTCGTTGCATTTCATTTCATTGCATTTCTTTTCAGACACAGAAATTAACATAATATTTAATTAGTTATTGAAATCAATTTAGAACCACGCAACTAAAAATCATCGTTCCTTGGTACACTTAGCAAGAAAAATACTCCACATATTTAAATTTGTGGTTTTTGATATTATAAATTTTGCCTCCTATACTACAATATTAGTTAGTAAAAAGGTGTTTTTCGTGGTTCATTAATGTCATATGCGTCGAAATTACATAAGTACAATTAACTCTTTCACGTTCCTTCTCACTTGGGTCAAACCCATGCTTCCACTTTGTTCCTTCATCTATAAACAATCGTAGCTTAATCTTATGTTGAATTCAAAAGATGAACATAAGAGTATTTCAACATTTATATGTCTCATTTAAATCATTGATGAATTTGTAATTCATCACTCTAAAAATTGAAAATAGAACTTCATTCTCGAGTAATTAGTTGCATTTCTACCTTTATTATGTATTATTCTCATTCATACATCCAGAATTAATATCTGCATTTTAGCATGCATATTTGCATTGATAAGAAGCCAAAGTCAGTTGTAATGTCACATGTATATTCACCGTATTTTCCTTATTTTTATCTATTTTTCACTAATTCATAATTGAATAAAATCAACTCTATAGTGTATATGTTACTAACACTAATAAAAGAAAATTATCAAAAAAATACCAAGTTGTAAAATTGACCAATAAAACTCTAACCTAGTTTGAGTAAGAACCTTAAAACATGAATATCTCTCTCATACAGTCTCTTATAAACCCCTACTCACTTTTGAATTAATATGTGTTCAATTACCTTTAAAACAAAATCAAATTCAAAAGAATCGGAGTTCGTATGTGAAACTTGAGTTTTGGGCCCCTATTGTATATTGTACATATTGACCAAACTACCCCTTTATTTTATCTTTTTATTTTCTTAATTATTAATAATAAAAAATAGATTAAGTTGCGAATATTTATTTCATATTTTCTCTAATTTTATTTTGATTTTAATCTTATTTAAAATGATAAAAAATTTGCAAAACATAAAAATTTAGTATTTTATACATGTATGATAACCCTAAAAAATACTTTTGTACAGATGATTTATTTTGATTTTGGGTCCTTCACAAAAGTTGTAGATCTCATCAATATGAGAAAATTTCATGTTGACCACTTTTTGATTACTCCTTTTGTTATTTCTTTTTTATTTTTATTTTGATTTAATTTTCGATTTTTCTGGGAGCGACACGTCGTAGCTCCTGGAGCTACCACGTATCACCATAATTTTTATTTATTTATATATTTTATTGTATATTTATTTATTTTATATTACATTATTTATTTTAATTATTATTATTATTATTTCTCCTATTTTAATTTTTTATTTACTTTTACCCCTGCCACGTGGTCGCGCCCCTGCGCACCACGTGGCTCCCCTCTTTCCCTCTTCTCTGCCCAGTCACGTTCCTAGCATGTGACCACCCTCTCGCTCGCCCATGCAGTCATGCATGCTGCGCACGTACCCCCCCCCCCTCTCTCCTTAGTCTCTCTCTTTCTCTCCCCCCCCCCCACCGGCCAACCCTCTTCTCCCAATCAACCCGCATCGCTCACCCACCTCTCCATTCCTTCTCTCTCTCCTCTAACCATCCCCGCATTTTACGTGGGCAGTTGCACACCATTACCACGCCATCTCCACCATTGAGTCTCGCATCCTTCTCCCCTCTCTCTCTCCCAATCTCCTTGCGAACCTGCTCGCACGACTCCTCCCACACCAACCATCTTCCCACTTCCTCCACATCTCCTCCCATCTCCGCCACAACATCCAACCACCCATAAAAGCTTCACCGTCTCCCCCATTGTCCATCATCCCCCAACTGAGGGAGAGAGTTTCATACTCAAACATTTCTTCCTTGTGATAGCAAGAATCACCGGCCTTGAGTCGACGAGGAACGTGCTTTGAACCCCAATCTGTTTGGTTGCAGGGTTGGGTTGGTCCAACCCGGGGTACCCCTCCTTTCAAACCTCCCAATCCTCCTCACAGTTTACTATTCAGAGGGGTATCTCAACCCAACCCAACCCTGCAACCAAACGAAGCTCAAGTGTGATCCACAAAGGACAGCCCCGTGCTACAGCAGCACCTCTAGTTGTTGCTCGAGCCTCTCATCATTCCATGCCACTGACGATTGAGGCAAATGCCAAGGGCTCCTAGTTTGCCCAATCCATGTGAACACCCATACCTCTCCAGGTAAACTTCCCAATTTTCCTTCTTTACAAGAGTTGAGCTTATGAGGATCTCCACTAGATCACCACTCGTTATACTGTTTAACCCACTCCTCCAAGTCCTTGAACTCAAGAGACCAACATTTTCTATGATTTGGATGCCATCTTCGACTCGCCCTCATGCTCGACATTGCCTTCAAGCATCTAGCGGAGCGCATCTACCTCGTCAGCACCTCGGAGATCTACATCTCCGCAACATACTACCGGCTTCGCATCGACCTCGGCCATGTCGCTTGAGTTTCGAGCTCCCGCACCGCCTCCATCGTCTCCTCGGGTTGTGAGTCTCCGACCTCGCAGCAGTTGCTCCACGTTTGTAACTCGAGCCTCCACTGATACCTTAAGCCATGCCACTGCCGACGTCGAGCCGCACGCCATCAAGCTCTGGTCATGTGTCGACCGGGTGTCGCCCTCCACCAACCATCCAGCATCCGCTTCGCCATCACCCTTACGCAATGACTCCATCAGCTCGCATGCCTCCCCGTTCGAGCTACACTGAGCTCGCCCTCGCCCCTTGACTTCACTGCACGCCAGACCGCCTCGGCTTGAGTGCTATTCCGTATTCCCCATGCACGTTGTTTGCACGTGAGGGCTGGGGTATTTAGCACCCGAGCCCCCACGAGATCAGAATTTGTAAGGCAGCTCTTCCCCACCAAAGGGAACGTGTTGCGCACGTGTCTAGGGGTGTAAACAGACCGAACTTGAGCAAACCTATATTTTTTATGTTCGGTTCGTTTATTTAATCGAGCCTAAACTTGTGTTCAGGTTCGGTTCGTTTATTTTGAACCGAATCCGAATCGAACCTCTTTTTAAACGAATCGAACCTAAGCGAATATCGAACTTAAGAATTCTCTAATAAGAGTGAGTGAAGAGAAGAGAAATAGAAATATATGTGTGTCTGCAATTAGAATAAATATTCATTTAGTTCTTTTTCTTTATCTAACTCATTTTCATCTTTTAAAAAAATAGATTAACAAGGATTCATCCCTTTGAAAAAATATAATTCTAATATATTTTTATATATGTTCGTATGGGGATAAGGAATAAGAATAATGTGGAGATATCTGACAAGTAATGTTTATACATGTTCTGTTGATTCGAAGATAAAGAAGGGAAAAGTAATAGACACATAGATGGTGGATGTTGTAACCATGATGTGACTATTTATTTTTGGCTAGTTTTTACTGAGATAAAACCTATTTATCACATAAATATTCAGTTATCCTAGACAAATGTCACTTATCCTTAGACAACATCCACTTATCTCAAAATAAGGTCCACTTCTACTGGTAGTGATTTGTAAATATGTATATGTGTATGTTTATCGAGCTTTTAACGAATCGAACCTGAGTGAACCTATGATTTTTAGGTTTGGTTCGTTTATTTAATCGAACCCAAATTTGTGTTAAGGTTCGGTTCGTTTATTTCCGAACTGAATCTGAATCGAACTTTTAGCGAACCGAACATGAGCAAATATCGAACCTGAGAATTTTCTGACACCCCTACACGTGTCGCTTGGAAAATTTACGCTAAGGCCCCCGTAAAACCACCAATTCACGCCCATGATCGACTCTCAAGAAGGCACGTTCCATGCACATGCTCTAGTGGAGAAATTGCATTCAGGTGCTCTCAAGTATATGCAATCGCATCTAAGTCTTGTCAACATATTTTTTATTATTATCAGTTTTATTTTGAAAATGCATTTAGGCCATGTGTTTGGACCTTGATTTGAACCTTCATTTAGCATCACTTTATTATTCTAAAAATTGCATTTTGTAGAATAATTATGCTATATCATTCTGGATATTGAGCGTATTTTCATGAGTTGTGTTTTTTTAATACTATTATTTTGGTAGAAAATTATATAATTTACCCACTACGTACTATTTAATTCATATTAAATTAATTGATGCTCAAAAAATTCTCAAAAAATCGTAGTAGCTAGATTTTAGTGTGTTATTCATTGTGCCCATTTCATGTCATTTACGTGCATATCGAGGTCATAATAAATTAAATAGTGACTTTAGTAACTGATTTTCAATTAATTCTACACTTAGTATTTTAAGGAATTAAAAATATTCTGGATACCTCTCACGTAGACCTATCAAGGATAATTCTAACTCTGGAAAATATTAGTGTTTGGTATTTATTAAATTTAATTTTCTCGAAATTACTAGTCCACATACTTAATTCATAATTAACTCAGATTGCATCCAAAAATTCCAAAAAAATACAGTAGCTTAATTTCATCATTACTCATCTTGCCTCTCTGAAAATCTGATTCCAGATTAACTATGAATCAACCTAAGGAGATAGTGGTCTGCATGAGTTTGACCTTGCACTTACCAAGTAAAAATAAATAAATTGATCGCTTACTTTTAACTAACACATTAATTAGTTTTTGATTAATCTAAAATTACCCGACTACAATGAAAATTTAATGTTAATTCTGCATAATGAACTAAGGGTAATATGGTTTCATAAGATGGCGTCGTTGCTGCAGAGGCACGGCTTTAGTTAATTTTTTAGAAAACCTATAAATTAAGATTTTCACCCCCGGGTAGTCTGACCACCGGTTTTTCTTGTAGTTATTTATTTATTTTCTTGCATTTATTTATTTTGTTTGATTTATTTTTATTTATTTATTTTGTGCCTATCTCTCTGACCACCATCTTGTTTTTGTGCGAGGGACCTAATGCGATGGAGCGGCCGCTTAGGTGATCGAGCAATTCAGGAGCATTGGAGGCCAGTTTTTTAGGAAATTAGACAACTAAAGTATTCACATAAATTTAATATCGAGTCGAGTCATGAGAGAGTGTAGAGTATATGATTTTTCTAGATTCATTTTATATTTTGGAATAATTGCTTGATTTGTAGCAGATTCCATTCGGAATCTCGTGCATATATCAGTACTTGATATTGGACCCTTCGTGGTTGTGTGGTTTGCTTGACGTAGATTAGGACCTATACTTACAGTTTTTAAAGCATATTTTTTAGAATATTTTATTGCTTGGCATAGACTAGGAGACTAGGACCAGGAATGTAGGATGAGTGGAGGAAGGAGCAGTTTCTTGAGTCGTAGTTGGCGGCTAACGAAGAGGGAGTTCAGTTTTGGGGAGAACGTGGGTGGAAGGAGCAAAGTTACCCATAGGTCAACTTTCGAAATATAATGATTGGTGGAGTGTAGAGAAAAGAGGGTGATGTAGTGAGGTGGATAAGTAAGGGAATCTAGACGATTGGGAAGAGCCCATTTGGCGTTGACCAATGATTTGTTGATCGAAACAACAAAAAAATGAAGAAAGACATAAAATAAATAAAAGGACAACTCAAAATAAAAAGTGATCAAAAAAAAGTTTGAGGTATAAATAAGATTTAAAACATTCATTAAGGTCTCAAAATAAAAATACTAACTATGTACAACAAACAAATTTTGGAAGGGGTTTTATTAAAAGACAAAACAAAGAAATAAATTAAAAGGTTAGTTATTTGCATGCAATGATAAATCAAAGTTAGCGAATATTTACAACATCACAAATGATGTTACAAATAGGTCCTAAAACTAACAATTTGCAAACGAGATCCAATTTTGATGAAATCAATTTTGTTAGATAGATAATTTTATAACTTGAACTTTGAAAGTGAGTTTCGTAAATATAGAGTTCATATGGAGTGGGAATTTATCTGAGAAGTTGGACTCTACATCTTTTTCGACTCTAGATGTAAAAGTATTTATTCGAGATGGAAATTGTTTTGTATTTTTGGTATGTGTGTGTTGTGTACACATTAGAAGAAAAAGAATTAAGCAAAAAGGAGTTTGTATGGATTTATTAGAAAGCAGGGAAGTTTAGTTATTTACAAGGGATTATTTACCAACAAATTCAGCTCTATTTGTGTTTTTACTTTGGATTATTTTGTGAACTTATTTACAAGATAAATATATATATATTATTAGTCTATTTTTATAGCAATTACTATTTTTTTAATTTATTGAATTTAGGGGTGTTTATTTAGTGTTTTATTAAGATATTCAAGCTAAGATTCAAATTTTAACTTGACAAATCACATATTCATCATGTATGAGAACCTAACCTGTAGAATGTTTTGTTAGGTCTAAGGTTGATGAGGGGTCAAGATTAATGTCCTAATGCAAAAATGAGTAATGCAAAAATGAAAGATGTAGTTGTTGCTTGATAATTGGACGAGGTTTTGAGATGGAGTAAGTTGCCACAAAATCGGGGTCAAAGGGGGTTAGATTGCATCGTGTAAAGCACATGATACCGATCCAAGGTTGAAGATGACGCGATCATATGGTGACACATGGGGGAGTTGAGAAAACTTTGAAAGTTCAAAAAAACTTGCAAAAGTATAAATAAATAATAAATGATCTCGAATGAAAAAAAATAAAACATAAAAGTTGCTCTAGTAATATCTATAATTTTAAAGAAGGAAGTTTTAATAATTTGATTGTGTGGCATAATTAATTTTGGTTTATTTTTATAGGTATGATATACCTTGGATTTGGATTTTTCAATTTTTATTTGTATTTTCTTGTGAATATCATATTTCTTCGATATTTTATTACTTATCATACATTACATTTAAGTACATGAATATGGTTTTAATGATTTTTTATTTTATACACAACATAGAAAATAGACAAAAGACTATATAATTATTTTTTGACCAAGGTACAAACTACATACTTTTTATCTTTCTATTTTGAACTACGGTAACTATTTTTATATTTATAAATATAAATAGAGAAAAGGGAGCCTACACCCAGGGATGTAGGTAACTACCTACACCCGACTCATTTTTCATAGATTTTTTATTTGTTTTAAATGAAATCTTGGAGGAATTAGATCACTATATATCACCATGGTACCATTCAAAATTCAACTTAATTCGAGACTCATGTCATCTTCATCAAGACTATCAAATTTTAACAGTCGCAGAATTGTTGAAACTGACCCCTTGTAGATGAACGCATTAGGAATATTTGTTTTGCATGAAACTTGAAACACATATTCCTCTCAATAGATTAAGAAAATCTCCCTAAGGATTCATTCAAGAAAACTCAAAATTCTTGAAAAAAAAGGTCGGGTGTAGGTAGTAGTTACCTACACCCCTGGGTGTAGACTCCCAACTTTCATATAAATATATGATCGAGATGAATATGTAAATACGAAAACAAAGTAAAAGAAGCTAAAATGTATTATATACTAATTTATATACAATAGGTCCCAAAAACTATTTTATATAGATGTGTACTACATAGCCCCAAAGTATTTCTAAAATTCAGAGTATTTTTAGCTTTGAACTTTAATGGTAAGTAAAATCCAAATGGAGTCATATGGAGGTGATACAAGTTCATGATGTCAGGCATTTTGGACATTCAAGTTTCGATTTTACTAGTACTTATGCATGTTAATATTGTTAAATTATTTCTATATTTGCTTATATTTTTTACTAAGAGTGAACAAAAATAATTAGGTCTGAAGGAGTTAAATATAAAAGTATAGAAATATTTGAAGTTTCGAGTATTTACATGTTTTTGACATTTGTACAATGGGTCAAGAAGCCAAACTTAGGTATTTGAGAATTGTTTATACAATTAAGTAGTTATTATAAGATTAAGTTCAAAGGTTAGTTTTGTTTGATTTCAATTATAAAAAAATGATACATATTTAAAAAGTTGTCAAATTAGCATATTAATGTTTGTGTTTATTCTCGATTATTCTTGAACTTTTTTATAATGTTTTCTATCTTTTGTTATCATGTTTACAATTCTATTTCTTCCTTTTATATACGCAACAGTCCTTTTTTTTTCTTTTGTTTTTTTATTATTTTCTTTGCATATTTTATGTGCTTTTAAAGGTTAATAAGGTAGTATTTTTTCAAGGAGTGAATTTACAAGAAGTGTTGAGGTATGAGATATTACCACATATTTATAGGTGTTTGTTAAGGCTTTTAGTTTAATATGCAAGAATAAAGTAGATGAATCACAGATTTATCAAACATTGGCCTATCCTTTGTAAGGGTGGAGTAAGCCACCTTAGAAGAAGATGAATGTATCCACCCGTAAGGGAGAATCATGTGATCGTACAAGGTTTGTAGTGGGGCAGTCTATGATCCATGTAATCATATAAGGTTTATTTTGCAATTTGGGAATTCAGAAAGACTAATTTAAAATAATAAAGAAGTTGAATGGTACCCATCACAGACTACCCCATCGGCTTTCAAAGACCCCCTTCCACTCCTTTCCAACTGAAATCACCCAGAGAAAGCAATATGGTGGTGAGTAAATTTCCTAAATATATTAATTAAAATAAAGTATAAATTATTGAATGTAAAAACAATATTCCTGCAAGGCTAATATATAAGCAATATGGAATAAAAATATGCAATTTTTGCAAGGATTAAATACTAAAAAGGTGAAATTTTCATAAAATAAACAATCTTTTCAGAAAAAAAAGTATAGATCGGCCTAAGTACGTTAGAATAGAAAAAATATAAAAATAAAATAATTGTGAATTGCTCCCCCTAAAGGCACACGACTGGGAGGAAGAGAAGCGATAGACTGCAAGGCTTATGGGGTGCAAAAAGATGGTGCTACCATCCAAGGTGTGGCTTCTCATGGAGACAGCGCTCATAGTAGCCGAAGATGATGGCTGTGGGGAGGCTCGACCGAAGTAAAAAATGCACCGACTCCTCATGGTTAACGGAGGAGGTCTTGGTTATGTTAGCCTCATGTGTGTGTATTTTGCACATTTGTATAACGTTTGTATTCGTGTTTGAACCAAAAAGGATAAAGATACGATAACATACACATGTATGTATTTCCTCTGTGTGCATGTGTCGTGTGCGTAAATGAAAATACCATCACGTACGAGTGCTTCAACGAATCCCGTCCAACCACGTTTAATACTTCCATTTAAAACGGATAAGGCCCATCATAATATCAGCACTCCAGCAAGGTGAAGAAAAACGAGAAAAATGCGATGAAGACACTGTTATATTAAAGCAATACCAAGCTCAGATTTTTATTCTAAGAGTATCAGGAAAATTAACAAAACAAAAATCCTAATGCAGAGAATGCAGAGAGGGAGAGATGATCATTTCTTGGGGACGGCAAGGCGCTGGCGGAAGTCATCTTCCATGAGAGGGAGGCCATCTCGCAGTTTTATCTTGGGCTCCCATCCCAGCAGCTCCTTCGCCTTCGAGATGTCGGGCTTCCTTTGCTGTGGGTCGTCCGGTGTGTTCTCTACCACAGTCAGCGATACCGCAGGATTTATCAGCTGGTACACACAATATGCACACAAGTAATGATCAAAAACATCGCAAAATAGAAACAAGATAGATGCACCCCCAAGAAAATTGGCAGTTAAAATTTATGATAGAATATTTTTAGACATAGTAAAGTCAACAAATTTCCCAATCACAAGATAATTTAATAAAAGAACATCAGTTAAATTTGATAGTCACCGAAAGTTTGAGTACTATAAAGAAAACTTCCCAACAGATACTTTCTCAGAACAGTGTCGATGATTCATCATAAATTCATAATCAATCACTATTGCTCCTCAGAAAGCATTCAACTCAGTTTTACCAGCTTAAATTCTGATTCCAGTTAAAAACTACCTCTGGAGTGATTGTAGTGAACATAATCACGGCTACTAATAAAGCAAACTTAACAGGTACTGAGTGAAGCATCAAACGTTAGTTTGACAATTCAGGCTTGGTTTACGCGATAGCCAAAGAACATTAAAAAAAACATGGATTAAGCAGAGATGAGCTCTCACCAAGCTTGATTTTCAGGTCTAGCCAAGCTTGCTGAACAAGCTGAGACAATGATGGGAAAATTTTGTTCTTGTTATCTGTGTTAGAAATAATTACTAAACCAGAAACTAGTATTGAGCAAAATGGCGTGGTTATTATGAAGTCTGCCTGACATAACTGTAAGGAGATGCCTGCTTATTTAACCAACAGACCATTTACTTTTACCAAAAATGGAATACGCCTTTTGCTCTTAACCAGGGATACAACTTGTCATTTGCTTTAACCAAAGACACAACAAGCCCACTTGCTTTAACCAAGAACAAGGTATACCTCTTTCACTGTTTCAGCAAGTTCCATCATTGTAAATTCACCTGCAACATAAATATGAGAGTTCAAACCACGGTGGACATAGAGTATGCGTATTCAAATCCATGACAATATAGGTACAGAAATCATATAATATGGGTATCAGGAGAGCATTCGGTACAATTACAAAGACAATTGTTTTGAGTGTACAAGGCACTTATTTAGTTATAAACATCTTTCCTATATTTTGACCTGTGACTATTATGATATTATTTCAACTGTCTTCAAGGCCAACACAGAAAAGGAGCAGTGGGTGATGTAGAGAGGCCAAAGGCTTCCAAATCTTCCTGTTTCCACTGTTGGAGTATAAGTTGTATGCGCCTATTGTGTTGTAGCAGGGTAAATGGATCGTGGAGAAGATCCATTTACCCCCATCCAGTGTTTAATCCCACATGGACCAGTGGTGGGACTTGGAGGCTCTGGGAAGGCTATATAAGGAGCCCCAGACCTCCTGTACTCATTGAGAAAGTTCAATAGAATATCCGCCCCGTTGAGGGCTTCTCCTGTGGTTTCATCCCGCTCCTTCTGGAGTAGGGTTCCACATAAAAATCTTTGTGTTCTTCGTGATTATTCTTCTTTATTCTGTTATTCCGCTTCCGCTTTCTATTTTATAACATGGTATCAGAGCGGGTTCGTTCCTCGAGGATTTCATATTTAACTTTGTTCGAGATACGATTTTGAGAAGTGTTTGAAAAGATTATTTCAATATTCAGAGTTGTGATTCATCATGGAGAATTTCTCTTTTGTTTTCTAGGGTTTCGTTGGAAACCCTAATCACAATTTGTTCGTGAAGATCTGGCCTGCTATAAAGTTTTTTTTTTTTGCCGTGCATCTTGAGCACGCGCAGGCGGCGCAAGTCCCGCTCAAAGGCGGAGCTGCTCCTTCTGTCCAGCAGCAAGTGCCCAGATCGCCGCGCGATCATCCAGGCGGAGGTCTCGACCAGGCAGTGCGCCTCCTGCACGCCGCACATTCTCCCCTCCAGGTGCGCACCCCTCCAGTCCCTCACGCATCAGGCGCGCCCCATACTTTCAGTTTCTCCAGTTGGCGCACCCTCCCGCGTCGCATCTTTCCCATCGCGCGGTGCAAAGACCTCCAGGCGGGTCCTTCTTCGTGCGACCAACAGTCCAGGCTGCGTTGCTCGTCCCTCCAGCATCTTCGAGCGGCGGCGGCCCCTGGCGATATCTCTCGCCCCCGCCGATCCTTGCCACAGCCCCAGGCGCGCACAACACCAGCGAAATCGCCATCTCCTTGCTCTAGCGGCACCCCTGGCGATCCCCGCACGCGACCCCTGGCGATGCTCGCGATCCAGACGATGCTCGCGGGCTCGCAGCAGACGAACATCGCCTCCCCTTTGCCATCACGCAGCCCAGGCGGCCCTCCGCCCAGGTCGTCTCCTCCTCAACCGCGCGCAGGCGGCGCGCGGCACCGCCCAGATCGCTCCAGTCCTCCGAGCGCAGAACCCCCTTCAACCCTTGGTGGCGCTTCTCTCTCCCGATGCCTCATGTGGAACCTTGCCGGCGTGTGCTCCATAGCCCTGTTCTCCAGGCGGCGGAACCTCCAGGTGCGACGGCCTCGTTGGATCTCCAGGCGGCCTTGCGACCATCTCTCGACGATTCGATTTCCTCCAGTGGCGCTTCAGCGGCATGATTTCATACGAAGGAGGGTTCCAATTGGAACCCTAAAGTCGCTGCTTCGTTTAAAAAAAATGTAAAGGCCCAAGTGGGCCGCAGTTATTTCAAAAGAAAAAAAGAGGGTGGGCCGTATGTATTGAAAAGAGAAAAAATGATGGGCCTAAGTAGGCCAACAAAAAGTGGGGGCAGGCGGCTGCAATTATAAAAAAAAAAGAAAGAAAAGAGGTGAGTTGGGCCCAAGTAGGCCGTCGAAAAAAAAAGGGGGTAAAAGGCTGCGTACAAGAAAAGCCGTACGTAAAGTTTCAAAAAAAAAATGAAAAGCCGAAAAAAAAATCTGGTTCAACGGCTTTAAAAAAAATTTGCAAAAAAAAAGGGAGAGAGCCGTAAAAAAAAAATGAAACGGCCAGCGCTATTCATGATTTGAGAAAGACAAAAACTTTGTGAACGGCTTATTGGTATTATGTTTACCCCTATTTATCTTGTCTTCTCCCAACTTTGTCGACGTCCATGTTTTTCCGACAAGTATGGGAGAAAGGGGGAGTATATGTAGAGTCACAGGTCTATTCAGATGATTCAGAAGTAAGATTCAGATGCAGATTTCCAGACCGATCAGATTCCAGACTCTACGGTTCAGATCCAGTATCAGACTCGACATCAGATAGTTCCGAGTCCAGTTTTAGACACGCACGAGTGTGCGGTCATTGTCTGATGAGCATAAGTTGCCATCATTGTCAGAGGTCCCCATCATTCGTCTTGTTGTTAGGCCAGAGTTTTCATGTGAGCCATAGGGACTCCAGAGCAGAGGACCATTCCCTTGAGGGCAAGGGTTTTCATGTGGTATCATAGGTACACCAGAGCAGTGCACCATTCTCTGAGCCAGATGGGAGAGACCCAGTTCTCCGACGAGGAGACTTCAGATGCAGTTTCAGACTCGATGGTCAGATTCCGAGTCTTTGGTTGACTCACACTCCAGCCCGTTCGTCCTCCTCACCTGCACGACATGAGAAGCAACGTCCTCGACTGCAGCATGTGCGCGTTGGGTTGATATTGTCCGTAGTGTCTTGTAGCGTTGAGTTGAGTTTCTGTTTGTTTGTCCAAGCTGAGCATTGCATGCTCCAGCTTGAGGGGGAGTGTTGGAGTATAAGTTGTATGCGCCTATTGTGTTGTAGCAGGGTAAATGGATCGTGGAGAAGATCCATTTACCCCCATCCAGTGTTTAATCCCACATGGACCAGTGGTGGGACTTGGAGGCTCTGGGAAGGCTATATAAGGAGCCCCAGACCTCCTGTACTCATTGAGAAAGTTCAATAGAATATCCGCCCCGTTGAGGGCTTCTCCTGTGGTTTCATCCCGCTCCTTCTGGAGTAGGGTTCCACATAAAAATCTTTGTGTTCTTCGTGATTATTCTTCTTTATTCTGTTATTCCGCTTCCGCTTTCTATTTTATAACATCCACCAGCAAGATCATCCAATACAAAGGCTACTGAATGGAAGGGTCCAAGTAATAATTATAAAAAATCAACGTCCACTATTAGTTAAACTATTTCACTTTCCACTGCATTTAATGTGAACAAGTATCTTGCAGAAGGTAGAAAAAAAGAGGTGAACCTTACTCTCCTGTACATCTAGATTTTTCAGGAAAATATTTACTCAAGTGAATAACAAGATTGATAATGGAGTACATCTGATTCAGCCCACTATTACTAATGCAACTATACAAGGTAGCTCAGTAATAAAAAAAGAATACTCACCTGGGTTCCCAAGGTTAATGGGTCCAGTATTCTCTCCATTCATAAGACGTATTAGACCATCAACCTGTTCAATTCAGAAGATGGTGACACATGGGTTGGATCGTTCGCCAAATAATATGATTTAGTTATTTTGCATGGTTGCTTACCATATCAGATACATAGCAGAAACTCCTCGTTTGTGTTCCTGGAGCTTGAACAGTCAGAGGTTCACCCCTAAAAAAACATGCGAAGGATGGCAATAAGCTCAGGAAATTACATTGGTGGGGTCAATTGCAAAAGAACTTGAAAAAGGACATTAATAACAAGTGTAAAAAGCCGATAGTTACCGTATTGCTTGAGCAATAAAGTTACTAACAACACGACCATCATCAATATTCATCCGTGGCCCATATGTATTGAAAATTCTAGCTATCCTGATTTCTGTAAATACAAAAAATTAGTGTCATTTTACAAATTATCGGAAATTCAACAGAGCCCGGGGCAACAAGAATTGAATAAAGAAGAGTATGAAATAGTTTCACCTAAGCCATGCTGTCTGTGATAATCAAACATCAACGTTTCAGCTACACGCTTCCCTTCATCGTAACAACTCCGTACTCCTGTTAATCAAGCAATTCAGCTTAGAAAGGGTCACGATCCGCATTTCCCTTATAAAATAATTGTCAGTCAATGTGAAAATGAAGTGTTTGGGAAATTTATCTGAATGGCCGGATCGTTTGTTCACAAACTGACTTAGTAGATAACTTATCTAGAGAGTTAGAAAGCAGATAATATGCCCAGCACATACAGTGATGGATATGCAACTTAGATGTCTAGAGATGCATTTAAATCGCACACAGCTGTCTTTGACAACTAACAAAGAAGTAAAATTTTAAAAAGTTACACTTTGAACTATACAATAAATTACTCTATAAATTACGGATGAAGATTAATTGTATCAGAGCAAATGACTACGTACCAATTGGATTAACATTGCCCCAATATTCCTCTTTCTGGGGATGTTCAAGAGGATCACCATAGACTTCTGAAGTTGATGTCAGCAAAATTCTAAACAAAGATGCATGATATTTCAAATATATATCCTTAAAAAAACACAAACATAAGAAAATTATTGTACCTTGCTCCAACCCTCTTGGCGAGACCAAGCATGTTTAATGTGCCGATCACATTTGTCTTAATTGTCTGTTAGAAAATGGAACGTAGAAAACATCTTAGTCATGCATGTATCAAACATGATAAAACATAAAGTAAGTCCATTAAACTACATCTTACATAAAATGCATTTGGACACATGTACACATGTACCTTAACGGGATTATACTTGTAGAAAATTGGAGAGGCAGGGCATGCAAGATGATAAATCTGATCAACCTCGACAAGCAAAGTTTCCGTAACATCTGGAAATTCCAGACTATTATCTATGAAAGATAAGCCCAACAAAACATCCAATCTAAAAGATGATAAAAAATAGACCCGCTTATATTAACGCAACGTTATATGCAATGAAAACTATAAGAAAATCAAATTTTGAGAAGATGCAAAAAATCTCCATCAACTATAACAAACAAGCACATTTCTGAGAAGTTCCTGATGAAATGTCAGCTCTGTATACCATGGCGAATAAGCTCAAATCTTGGATGACCAATCCATTTTCGCAGATTGTCCTTTGAGCCGGTAAAAAAATTGTCCACAACGATTACCTGATAAAGTTCCACAAGAGAAATGTATATAAATCATAAAAAAATGGCAAAGCCATGTCCTTGAAGACTAAATAACAGGTAATTTTGCAGTAAGATACAAAAAATTTAAATATCAATGGGCAGCTTCAGAATTTTATGAGTAAAATAATCATAACTAACAAGTAAGAGAGTCTCACTGGCGTCAAAAACAACAGTGGTTACTTTTCACAAATTGCATATTGTTGATTCCCATTATAATCTAATAGTATAGTAAAATATTTAACCAGTATGTACTGTTAGGGTGCGTTCGGTTCGAGAATAAGCGGGAATAAGGATGGGGAATAAGGAGAATAAGGGTCTATTCTTTGTTCGGCTGGAGGATAGGAATAAGGAGAATAAGGTGAAATAAAGGTAGGTAAGTTGGGATAAAGATAGAAATAAGAGTAAAATAAGATGAAATAATGGGGAATAGCCGTACCACTGGGAACCGTGTCAGGAGAATTGACCCCTTATTCCAGGGTCTATTCTCCAACCAAACAGGGCCTTAAGGTATTCTCTGAATCTAATTTACAAGCACGAGTCTGCTTACATTGTAAGTGAAAATTTGTGTCCAGCTTTTAACCAATGGATATACCAAGCATGTTACCAGGTGTCAAGGTTGATAATTAGCTGAATTACAATACTTAAGCATGTCACGATGAGATGCCATGGGAAAAATGGTTGTTTATTCGACGTAGTCACCAAGATCTCATTTTAAAATCAACGGAAGCTAAATTATTATGCACAACATTAAACACCTTAGCAAGGAACTTTTACGACAGCTTAAGGAAGGTGTCTTTATATATATTTTCAAGTTGACTTTGATGGTGGAAAAGAGAATTGACTTGTTGATGAGTTGGTTTTTAGCATGGTTCATCTTTAGAAACTTGTAGCATTCATCTTGGCAAGTGTAATGAGGTCGGCAGAGGATTTTTACTGAGAGGGGTGATTTAAATGAGACCAAGCCTACAAAGGGTAGGAAGTCCTCTGCAATCAAATATGCTAAGATGGGTACATGACCACAATAAAACCCTATCGGGGGCATCGATTCACATCACACAGTCAAAATCATTCCAGAACTATTGAGGTTAAAATTTTTGTAAAATGGATTCAGACCAGCCTACCATGAATAGATGGTCCTGACCCTCACAGCAGGACCCAACTATGGTGTTGGCCACAATAATGGGATCTTCTACGTTAAAGGTAGACGATCCCTACAGAGGCATGCAATATGAGTGGTAGATATAACAAAGGCTTGGAACATCAAACATCACCCTAGATTATCTTATAAGCCACATGAAGATCTTCACCCTCTGTGGCTCCTTCACTGTCCGACCGAATCAGCCTAAATACTTTCGTATTAGAATCTATTTAGTTGTTTGTTAGATGTTTGCTAAAGATGCAGTTTCCCGTTAAGCTAGTATTTGATTATACCAAGGATACATGCCACAATGTACTCCATCACCTTTACTATAATTGAAGTAATAAAAAATGAAACTAATCAACATAATGAAAACTAAAAGTTTTTTTGACTACTTGTCAAAGTGCAAGAGCTGTAATTTTAAAAAAGAAATTTATAACAGAAGTGGACTCCTGTCCAAACCATAAACTTTGGAAATTTTACCAGGGGCCATCAAGGCAACGGCCCCTCCACGATGAACAATAATTCTGCCCGTGATGGCACATCGTGTTTTTAATTTAAAACACATGAAAGAAGATACCTCGTTCTTTTCATTTTCCATCAGTTTATCCACAAGGTGTGATCCAATGAATCCAGCTCCTCCACTGATCAGAATTCGAAGATTGGCCTGTAAGCACAGACAGAATAACACGAAATAAATAAACAGGTCCACACACAACGTGGCAACCACTCCTTGGACATATGACCTTCCCGGATAGAAAACAACAAGTTTTTATATGGAAATTAGTTGTAATTCATTCCTCCTAGATCTAGATAGAAAATGCCAACAGATTGCCACCAACGAAGGCGTTGAAAGAACTAAGGGCGTCTTTAAAAAAAATAAAAAGGAATACAGAGAACGGAATTAGTTCAGATCCCAGTCGGCATCTCTATCAACACAAAATCAAACAAATGAAAACTCATAAGCAACAACTGACAATCATTATACAGCTGTAAATCTAATACCGATCTCTGTACAATCACCGCAACTACGCCAAGGCAATGCAACTACCTGAAAAAACTTGGAATTCCGCAAAGGCGACGGAGTCGGCGGTGGCTTTGCCACCGATCCATTTGCTGATTCCTTCGACATTGCTCAGATCCCTTTGAGATAACAAATCAACAGACCTGCATCAATTCCGAATTTCACATGAGTCAAGGAGATCCGCAAAATCCAGCATGACACACAAAATATTCAACAAAATGGATCCAAATGCGCAGCAAAACAACTCAAGTTGAACCTCGCAAACAAAAATCCCTACAATTTCTACCCTCCCTTGCTGTTCCTACTGAGATTCTTCAGATCTAAAGCTCATTTACATAGTCAAAACAGCGATCGCGAATATGGACACAATCCGACCTCAACGAGACAACGGCTGATCAGCTCAGCTCAGAGAGATCATGCGCAGCAGAAAAAACACATCAAAGTCACGTAGCAATGCCCCCAACAGATCTGAAGTTACTCGCAGGGCTGATCGACAGGCAACTAATAGAGGAAATGGAAGAGATCGTCACGACGATTAGGAGGAATAGGATTACCTTTGCAGATCCGATCGATCAAGTGGAGCAAGTGGGGATGGAAGATCGAGTTGAGATAGGGATTTGGCTGATCTATTTATACGGGAAAGGAAAGAGCTGCTGGAGGGGTGCGCAGAGGGGATCCGTTTTGGGGTCATTTACGGGATAAGGAAAAAAATTATTGAGAATGGTTAGGCTGGAAAATATTGTTCAGAATAATTATATATCGGCAGACTGTTTATTGCGGGGGGTTGATGCCTGATGGGGCTGCCTCAACATGGCTGCTCCACTCTATTTTTTGTCAAATTTTTTTATTATTTTTGAAAAATATCGTCATGTATATTTATCCATATATCTCTCCTACATGATTCGAATTTCGTCAGAAACAGAAACTCCTACGGTCTCCATCCAGACAAGGTCGGTTTAAAAAATCCTGCGACCGTTAAAAAAATGATGTCTGGATGGAGGCCGTAGGAGTCTTTGTTTCTGACGAAATTCGAATGACATATAGGAGGGATATAGAGATGAATATACATGGTGATATTTTCCAAAAAATAAAAAAAATTGCGATAAATGGGGTGGGGGCAGCCATGTTGGCTACCCCTAGGAGGCAGCCCCATTTTTCCCTTATTGTAGTGCGGTATATCATTTGTCGTACCACATGGATAGATGGAAGGAGGTTAGGAATCCAGATTTTCATTGCATGTGCATGTTTTTACAGTCTACGTGGTACTATAAATCTTTTGTCGCTCGCGGCAAATCTTTTGTTGTTTGCAACACACAAAACGACAAACGGATTGTCGATATGTGCCCATTCAGAGAATTACTTTCAAGTTGTACCTATTTTGGATAATATTTTGCGAAGGTATTACCTCATCTGATGGATAAATTGCGCGAGGAGCATTCAATATCGAATTGGAGAAATTTGGACCGTATGATATGGAAAGTGTGATGTATATATTTGTCTAAAAGAAATAAGATTTGAAATAAACATTTGCATTATGAGATAATTGGACGTGCCAAACTTTCTTTTTTGTTTGTTTCAAGGAATTTTTGCAGTTGTATTTCTACAGCTATTGCAATTACGTCAGTCAAAAACTTATCAACTATAGTTAAGATTGTGGTTCGAAAATATACGGATCAAACATGAACATAAATCTAGTGAATTTGAATCAGATAGAATTGATTAAATTTACACACATATATGAATCTGCATATGTACCGTTGAATGTGTGTGGTGTTTGCATCCACGGATAAAACATATGAAGATTTAATTACTCCTTATTAAGTATAAGATATAGAAGTTCTTATATATTTAGTGGATTTATTTTCAAGGTTAAATGAATACAATTATTTATATAAACCTTAATCAATGTGTTGATTGAAGTGAAAAGTTTCTAAATATACATGGTTAAATGTTTGATCTAAAAAATCCTTAATCAATGAAAATTTGGGTATAAAATAAATATTTATTCAAATTTTTGGTCTAAACAAAACTTTAACGAACACAATCAAACCTTTGTGAATTTGAACCGAATCGAACCAAGCATGAACATTATTTTCAATTTATAGAACAATTCGAACATGCGCACTTAAATTGACTAAATGAATTAGACTAACATGGGTAAGTCCATTCATGTTCAGTTAAATTACACCCTGCAGAATTATCGCCCTTCCTTTTTCATAATTATTTTATAATAGGAACCCTTTAAGTAATTATATTTGCATTGTAATATATGTCGTTATAAACTAAAATTCACTTGTCAAACTATTAGATTCAAAGTGTCTAAGAATAAAATATTTTCATGTGTGTTCCTACAGAATATTGTAATAAAACATGATTGTTGTTCCTTCTTCCTTTCTTCGTCTCACACCCTCAGACTACAAGTGTAAGCAAGTCAGAGGTTGTACAAAGAGAAAAGAACATATGGCCAACCATTCCTAGTTATTTGGAAAGAAAGACTAGACCCACAAGTTGTAAATAGACATCATGTATGATCAATCCTTTGCTTCTCATTCCCATTTAGAATATACAAAGCATGATATGGCTTAATTTTCTACTTTTTTTTCACATTATCTTTTTCCACACTAAAATATTTCAGAATATGGCTCTCAAAAAGAGGCTTTCCGATACATGTCCTAGAATCAGACCAAAAGGCTCAGAGTCCTCGCAGACGAAATTACAGAGGAGGCCTTTCCATGGGCCCATCTAAGCCAAGGTATATATAGCTGCAAAGATGACAGTTTTGGTTTGTTGATTTTGTTCGACAACCAACCATCATTCACTTGAGCAAGAGTGAGAGTTACGGATTTGATTGAGGAAGCTCCTAGGAGACTACATAGGGTTCACGAGGAATGTGGATGTTAACCAAAAAGGAATCTTCTACCAAGATAGGGGGATGATCATCTATTTTTCGAACAAGGGGAATTCAAGAAGAAACAAATATTGATATGTGAATAAGTTAGACGTCGAGGAAGTAAAAGAGGATGTTAAATAAATAAGTAAAAAAAATAATTAGGAAACACTATTGGAGAATGAAATAGGTGGGTAATTGGATCTCATTAAGATCCAATTACCCCACTCAAGTTTAGTCCCACATGGATAAGCGATGGGACTCCAGTCTGTCTGAGGGGCTATATAAGGAGCCCCTCACCCCTTGTACTCACTGAGAATTCTAATAGAATATCTAGCCCCTTTGAGGGTTTCTCCTGTGATTTCATCCTTAGGGAGTAGGGTTTCACGTTAAATCCATGTTGTTCATGTTTATCTTTCTTGTTTTATCAATTTTTCTTCCGCTTCTCATGTTTCAACATGGTATCAGAGCATGTTCGATTATAAAGGTCTTCATGTTCGAGATTCAATTTATTTTATTCATGGATATTTATTATTTTTTATAATCATGTATTATTCAAGTTTAGGGTTTTATCTTTGAAACCCCGATCTTGCAAATATCTTGATCTTTTTTGAAATTCATCCAAGGAAGCACCGTGCATATCAATCTGCAGGCTAAAGAGGAGTCTCCTTCTGCAAGTAGAGAACGGCAGCAGAGCCTCAACAGGTGCTCTTTCATCAGAAATGCATGTTCAAGCTATGAGAATACCTGCTCAGTAGAAACGCATGTTTGTCTTTGTGAGATTTGTCCGCGTAGATACAGTTGAGACTATTTTGTTGAGGCCAAATCCTCATTATATTTGTAGCGCTCGTGTTCTTGTCAAGCCTTATTGCGAGAAAACAAGAAAATGTGTAGAACATTCAGGAAATACTGTGGACAATTCTCTTAAATTTCTTGAAAATACTCCCAGATCTCTGTGGGCCCCCCTCTTCTCCATAGCATCATCGCCATCGAGATTCTCCATTATCGATAGTTGTCCTTCATGCGAACCCCAGCAGTAGTGTTAATGAATCTGCATTTCAGTATCTTTATTCATTTTTTGGCTTATAATCCCTTATAAAATACTTTTATATATTAATAAATCCATATTCTTACTAACATGCATCTGTGTGTAAATATTGTACATATTTTAACCTAAAATAAATAAAGAAAGAAATAGAGGGAAATAAAGAAAATAAAAATAATGTATATATGTAATAGATACGTGCTGACCCAAACCCCAAGAGAAGGTCAAGGCTTGACCTGATCGATCAGGAATAAAGTAGGAGGAGATAGGGTCTTTAATCAAAAAATCCAAAAAAATATTTTGTAAATACTATTCATTTATTCTATGTATATTTCTATAAACCTTATACTATTTTATTTATCCATAAATTGACCTCAAATTAAATAA
This sequence comes from Ottelia alismoides, assembly GCA_037367405.1. Classification (NCBI taxonomy): domain Eukaryota; kingdom Viridiplantae; phylum Streptophyta; class Magnoliopsida; order Alismatales; family Hydrocharitaceae; genus Ottelia; species Ottelia alismoides. Next base: position 1,061,902 of record JAZKJV010001346.1, on the reverse strand, counting down.
TTTTGTTAACAGAAGTTGTAAAAAAAAGTATTTTGTAATTTAATAAAAATAATTATAAAATAAAATTATGTACAGAAGAAAAGTAACCACATTCATAAAAAGTCGTAAAGCGATAATTGAAAGACTAATTCTGGCTCCATATGAACTTGAATTGAATAATTCACTTCCATCGTATTTTAAATTAAATTATCTTTAAAATAGCAATGGTTTCGTAATTTTAGATACGGTTTGAAAGAGGTTTTTTGGGGTGGTTTTTGCAATTTTACCATTTATTTATTATATATTTATAAATATTTTTTTAGATATATTGTATTTGTAAATAAATATAAATATTTTTTAATGATTGTTTAAATAAAAATAAAAAAGTTAAATATAAAATAAACTAATTTCTTTATTTAACTATAAATATAATGTACCATATGTATATAGTATATGTATATAGTTGATTTTCTTAAATAAACACCACAAAAAATAAATAATTATCATTTATTATTTAATTTGATAAAGTGATGAAATTAATTTAATTAATTAATTATGTAATTAATTTTATCCATCATTAACCTCCTCCCTTCTTTTCCTTTCCATTTGAATTTTGAAATTCAAATACATTTTTTTATTCTCTATTTATTTGGCCCCTCCTCACACATTCCGACTTGAGCAATCTTTTGGTAAGAGGAGATTGTTCTCCAAGAGCATTCTTGTTGTAGAGAGGTGCCCAGCTTCCGAGCAACCCGGTGACAACGAGTCGGTCCTCGTCGAGGACATCACGGCTTCCATCCTTTCCCACTGTGAAATCTATTTTCATTTCTCGTTTTTCATCTAGGATAATCTTAGTTAAATTTTTACATTTTTAATTTGGTTGTCATTTTTTAATTCTATATCTTAGAATTCATCATCACGATTTGTCCCGCTCCTGAATCCAATCTTCCATCTCATTTTCTCGATCTCATCGTTGCACGTTCTACCTCACACAACCACACATCTCTGACCATGCACGGTGGCCGGAGATTTGGATCCATCCGTCCACCTCACTGAATCCGCTTTTCCATTCACATATTCTGTCCAAGAATTTTTTACTGAGCAATCGTGCTGGAGTCGGTCATTTGTATTTTTATTCCATTGCAGGCACACAAGATTTAAAAAAAATACAAAAAATCATTTGTTTCTTTCAAAAAATACAAAAAAGGTCGGCGACAGGGCCGCCATCACACCAGTCCCTCCGTCGCAGGGCCTCCACTGCCCATCCTCCGCAGACCGCGAGTTCCACCCGCCGATCATCGCCCTGCGTGATCTCCTCTCCACTTGTAGTCCCGCCCGCAAGAGCTTGATCTGCCGCCACGCCAGATCTCATGCCACCATCGGCGGTGCCCGTCGCCCATCGTCCGCCAACTCCTGTGAACCACTCCATTGACATACACCCAATCAACGACTTCCACCAAAAGGAGCAGCTCCTCCAACCGCCTTCATCCCCGGCCGCAAGATCTCACGACTGCCTCCACCCACGTCTGCCTGGAGCTCGCGCAAACTCCGCTATCCTACGCGCCTCCAGCTGTGCCCACTTCTACGCCACCACTCCAGTCGCCATTAACCGCAACATTACTTTACAGTCACGCATCAGAGATCGAAGCTGTTGCCGCCTGTGTGCATTGGAGTAGAAGAAAGGGACAACACCCCCTTCCCCTTTTGTAGGAAACGAAGGCTAGGGAACGAAGAAGCCCCAATTTAAAACCTTATTTTATTTGGTAAAATTGTATTTCAGCCTCCAAGTTTCCAAAATTGCAAAGAGATCCTCTCCAGATTCAAGTCACGTGCAACGTGCCTCTCCCATCTAGATAAATTGCAAAAAAAGCCATGTTTATTTCTTTTTATATTTTAATTCTAAAACATTAAGTAATTGCTTTTTGGTCCATGTATTCCAGAAATTTTTTTGTTTGTTCTTATCATTAAAATAAATATTTTTATTGGTCAGTAGATGCTAGAAAAATCGAATTAAGTTCTTGTCACTTTCTTTTCATTGTATAAATTTCTCATTATATTTTATTGTCATTTGATATTATTAAAAATCAAAAAATTTGCATTTTCCCCTATTAAACTTTGAAAAAACATAAAAAAATTCAAATATCGTGTCAAAATTCCAAAAAAATAGAATAATTTTTTTTATATCTTTTATTTTTTGTGAAAATTTCAAGCATTAATTATTTTTAAAACTTGGAAAATTACAAATTACTAAAAAACTTAAAAACCACATAAAACTGTAGAAAAATCCAAAAATAGTGATTTCACTTTATGTTTGCAGATAATTTCTTATAGTTTTAAGGAAAAATAAATTCAGAATTTTTTATTTTATTTCATATTTTTAAATTGCAAAATATTCTTGTATATTCACAATTTATTTTTTTTCTCATATTTTTATTCATTTAAAATATTAAAAATCATCTAAAAATCATTAAAAATATTAAAAATGTAGTAAAATATAAAAAGCTTTTAGTTGGACATTTTTTAGTATTTTTGATATATTTGAAAATTCCAAAAAATATCCATTCTCTTTTTTTATATATAGCTTGTTTGAAAATTATTTTCTTGAAAATTAAAAAATTTACAAAATTAAAAACCACTAAAAATAAAAAATCTAAAAATAACAAAATCAAAAAATCAAAAAAAAATATAATAAAAAACACCATAACCTAGAATAGTGTTCATAGGATTTCTTTATTTATTTCATTAATTTCTTATTGATATAATAACCTTCGAGATTGTTGCCTCCCTGAGTTCGATCATGTTAGCTATACAAGTAAATTAAATAGCAAATTCTCTTGCTACACATTTTTGTAAGAAATTTTATTTGAGAATAAAATAAAAAATTTTGTTAACGCTTGATTGGATTACGACGTTCATGTTAAACACTTTTTGTTTTGAGATTTCTAACTATTTTTTTATTTATACTATTTTTTACATTTCTTTTAATTCTAATTGGACCATGTGGTACCATCTCCTACGACCACGTGACCTGGCCCTGTTTCTACTTCCACCTTGATTTGAGATGTCTGATCATTTGATCAAACAACTAAGACCGCATCCTCCTCGTCTAGCTTCTAGACCTCTTGATCGATTTATCAAGTGGATCATGACCATCCTAATGCACCCAAATAAGGACCATTTAATTGTAAGATCATATAGCCCTCCCTTATTCATCTTCCACCTCCAACTGTTGAGCCGAAGCATTGCATCACTTCGCACGATGCCTCCTTCTCCATTAACCACATGATGACTCGCGTGCCTAAACCTCCCTCCTCTGACGTCAGTTGGTTGGTCTCGCATCCCTCTTCGTCTTTATACCCTTCACCTTCTACCTTCCTTTCACGTGTCCTTGTAAGGGGCAGTTGAAACCTCCCTCAAAACCTCTGGAAACCACCACTTTCCCTTCTATCAAAAATATGCTTTCTGACCAACTGCCCGGGCATCCGCCACTTGAGAGTGAATCCTCCCAGCATCCTCCGCCTTCGGTGATAGAAATACGACAAGAGAGAGCGATTACAGTGTATTCCTCAAGGAGATCTACGAGGTTTCCTCGTAACGCCTTCACCGGTAGCTGCTCGAACTCAATTCCTCTAGCCCAGGAATCTGACGTGAAGACTTGGAGTTTATAACCTCCATTCTATGCCCATTTCCATCGTCTCCCTCATTCTTTCTCAGTGCAAAATCTTCATCTCCGGGTAAGACCCTTCTTTCTTTTTCTTAGTTTCTTATCATGTTCTCAGAATTTTCGGACATTTATTCGTTCTCGTGAGATCACCTTCACCATCATCGGATGTCGCTCTTCTTCATGTACCATTTAGAACGCTCCACTCCTTTCCAGATCACATCATCCTAGCCCTCAGAACACCCCATTTGACCCCAAGTACACCTCCCTCACTTCATTTAACCCCTGCAGGTACTCCGATTCTTCATTGGTCGAAGATTTGGACCTCTCTCTAATCTCATCCATATCCTCCGGTGACGGAGCTTCACTCAGCCAGTCCATCCACACTAGTTGCATTGCAGGATCACCACCTCCTTCATCTATTGTCACATGAGCTTTCACATCCTTCAGAAGGCCTCTAGGAGCACGGAGGAGAAGGAAGTGCTTGCCAGAGATCTTCTCTGCAACCATCATACATTGAGGAGGGACAAGCCCTTTGAACTACATGTGTTGTTTGATCTTTTTGATCAGACGGTTTGATTCATTCCCGGCCCGCATCACCAAACATGTAGGCTTGAGTGGTCCGAACCTGAGTCGAAGTACAAGCATCGCTCCACGCGTCCTGAGCCTCCGCCTTTGACCGAGCCTGCACACATGTGAGTCATAGCACGTGGTATGGGTACTTTTGCATGCTGGCCCTCGACACTTCCTGGATATGCAAGTATACCCCCCCCCTCCTCCCAATCAAAGATACGTAGTCATTTTTCACTATTTACATCTAGGTCCCTCTAGGGACTGCTTTGTAAGGATTCGATTAGTTTTATTAAAGTTTTCTTCACGATTATGCTCATGTCTTCATAAGTGAATATCTTGATCATAGGTCATCCAATTGTGATGAATTTAGTATCGTTTTAAAGATAAATTGTTGCTCTTTTAGATGGTGTGATCCATTCTCTTGTTTGCGCTGCTTGAGAACTTTGATCAACATTTATGCACCATTAAATTTTCTTTATTACTTAATAGCCCCACTTAATGCTTGATTTAGACCCTGATTTGGCTTGAACATGTAGAATCACCTTGATTTAGGATTAATTGATGTCTATAATTAACTTCCTGATTAATTGATATTTTCTATTAAATGAATTAGGGTCCTTACTAGTAAAATGCGTTGATTCTTTAAGAACATTCTGGAAACATTAAATGCTTGACTAAGCAGCAATTTTCATCCTTCTTTGTTAAACATTTCAGGAGCATAACTTGTATTTGTGTGTGGGGGGGGGTGTTTTTAGTTGATTGAATGTTATTGTGCATTCTCATAATCATTTTTTCATCATTAATATATTTGCATTCGAAAATCCATAAAAATACATGCATTGCATTCTGTATCAATCTTTTTTGACCTAAGTAGCACTTTAATCACTTATTAAATATTTAACATCTAGGTTAAATTAGCTCATTGCTAGACAAAGATCCCTTTATTTATGTTTGACTGGGTGTAGGGATTTATAGACAAAGATCCCTTTATTTACGTTTGACCCTCGACTTATCCAAGATAATTTAAATCGAATTCCCTTCACAGAGATCGTTCGACTCTATTCTGATAAATTGTTTAGCAATTGTATTACAATGTATGATAATTAGATTATCCATTTAACGATTAATCGACCATCACAGAATAGGTGGCAGTAGTTACTCTAAAGACTTTTAGCTACATGCACATGTGCATAGCACCATGTAGACATGTACGTGTAGCCACATATTTTGGGACAAGTGATGCCCCCCCCCCCCAGTAGACTCGATTGACTAGGATGTGAATCCTCGAGCAATGTTCTCCCATAATATATATTTACAACGCTACTAGCCAGACTAGCTAAAGGTCCATTCTTGGGCACAGGTTTTGGGCTATATCTTAAAGGAAGCGTTGTAGCACTTTGTTCCTAAAGTGGGTTTTCCTTTGATGGATCCAATCCGGCTCGAGCTCAACAAGTTGTCAAGGCAAGTTTTCCTCGAATATGATTCGAGGAACTAAACTCGAGAGTTACAAATGGTGTTAGAACAAATCCCCTCGGATAATGGATAAGACTATTCAAAAGCTAGAACCACCACTACAAACAGATAGGAGAAAAGGCTATCGGAGTGTGCAGACGTCACTATTACTCGGAGTAAATGATGGGTCATATCGCAAAGAGGATGTTGTGAATATAAGAGGGGTGTAAAACTCCAAATCATATCTTGGTGGTTATTAGAGTGGGCCATAAGAGTGGATCACTGCTACTTGATAACTTAGGTTTAACCATTTTACGTGGTTATTAACGGACCTATTGTAATCTACCGGACCTCAAACCCGATCCGTTATTGAAATTACCAGCCTAGACAACATGTTGGGCTTGTACCCGTATGGAGCCATTGACCACAGTCCAAAATGCTTAAGCTCATGTCAACTGGTAGTAGCCCCTACTACTTATAAGCTATTACCGTTGATTATTAGATACGGTACTATGTTTGGAGTGCTACACCTATTTGGATCCAAACCCAACAAGTTGTTAAAGTCGATTTTCTTCGATAATAATCAAAGAATCTAAGCCTAGGATGTTATAAATTCTATCTTTGAAAGATTGTCAAAATTGCATTGCAAGCCTCGGATAAAACTCCTAATGGAGAAGGATTTACATCCAGAGTCCCAAGCAATTGAATGGCTCTCAAAGTTAATAAATAAGACCTATACGAGATCATTGGGAGGCATTCCACATCCCCCCTCTAAGAGGATGGCTCAAGTATATTGAGATGGACCTTTTTTATGTTATTAGTCAATAATCACTTTTTTAATAATTAACAGTTTTTTAATACATGGTCCGAGGCATAGTTTCAATTTATCTCTTTGCAAGTAACAGATCATATTTATATCATTTCCTGCATTCATGTTTCACATTTTTTCGAGATATAAAATTATTCCAAAAATTATAAAAATTATCATCGCCATTGTCCTTGGATCAAGTCGGATTCCCCTAATGCTATGTTTTTGTTTTATTTTCCTATCAAATTTACGAGACTTTCCACACTCACAACACGCACAGTCATACACCCCTTTACATGTGGAATTTGATATACATTATACTAGAGCAGGTCCTTTGCAATCCAAGCCCGAACCACTCGATCAAGATCGAGCAGTTCACACAAAATCTAAGTTTTTATAAACCCTTAACGTGCGAACTGCTTGGTGAGCCTTTACACCAGATCCCTGCAGTACTACAGAGTTATACTCTCCCTGAATACGATTGGCGATGATGCAATCCACATTCTTCTCCATTTAGTGATCTTATATATGGAGCTATCTCTCTGGATGTTCTCCTCCTCTCTGCCTCGACATTGTTTGAATTTACATGCATGTAGGTCAAGGCGGAGGAAGGCGATGATGACATGTGCGAAATATTGGACCATCTTCGCGTCGAGATGGCGATGCGAGGTTGATGAGAATGATGTAGGAACTACTTGTACGAATGCCTTCTCATCGTTGAATTGCAACAATGAATAAGAGTTGACATCTACATTAATTAGATGGTACCTTACCTGCAAAGCAATTCATTATCCAACTTCCTTCTTAGATAATACCAGTACCTACAATTGAAGATATCGTCGCCTTCAATATGAACCCATTGTCAACCATCTACAAATGATGACGATAAATCTGTGATAGATAATCCCATTTTAAAAAAAATTGAATCATTACCGCTAAGATAAAATAACAAATGACGTCGGATTTCAGTGGAGGAAGAGGAAGAGGACTTATCTAGAAGGTTAAGTAGGAAAGGTAGGAGGACAATAATGCTCGTGCAAAATAAGCTTGACTTGGAAATTCTATTATGACTTTATCCTAGATGCACTTTTCTTCCTTTTTCAAGGCCATGGAAGTAGGGACGCAAACGGATACGGATATATTCATATACGATCCATCATCGTATCCATTTTATACATATTTTAACATCCGTATCTATATCCGTTTTAAAATGAATACAGATATGGATATCGTTTTGATATCCGCAAACATCTGTATCCGTATCCATATATCAATTTTTTTATATAAATATAGTCATATATTTATTTTTGACCTTATATAACATAATTCTCTATCTCCTTTTACTTATATAGTTTTTATGATACAAATACATTTAGTAAATTGATATCCTATGTTTTTCATCCAATTATTATATATTTAAGTTGATTCTATAGAGTATTTCTAACATTATTCGTGTGCGATCAATATCCGTTTTACATCCGTATCCGTTTTTAAAGATATGGTAATATAGTTTTAATATCCGTCAATATCCATATCCGCATCCGTATTCGTATTAAAAATGGATAAAGATACGGTAATACCTATATCCGTATCCATATCTGTATCCGACCATTTGCATCCCTGCATGGAAGGCAAAGGGCAAAAGTACATTGGTTAGAAGAGGGAGATAGTAGTGCTGGTTTCTCTACAATTCTCTTCTGTAAAATGTGAGTACAGTTGTGCTTGTCATCCTCCAACTGAGGCCAGTGTGAGCTATTATAGAACCTTTCTTTCTACACAAGGAAGTTCTTGGGATGAATCTCATATTGTCGCGGTTGTTCTTCTCTGATGGGCTCAAAGATGCCAATGGAAGGTGCTGGAGATAACCGGTTGATGGATGTACTCAACGGCGCAGCAACCTCGTATTGTCGCCCTGGCTTCTCCTTCCCTGAGTTTGCAGAAAGCATCATTCTTTCTGTTGTTTCGTTACTTTCTTGTTTTTGGATTTCTTTCAAAACTTTCTCCTGAGATTTGGGTTGAAATAAAATTTGGTGGCAGATGAGACTTGTAGAAAATGCAGAACTCACGGTCAGTGACGGCAACACGAAGAAGATGTGAAGGGGAGAAGGCAGAGAAGAGGGAACAGGATCACAAGGAGGGACCATGATAACAGGGGGAGTGATTTCTTCCCACTTGGGCCTGTGGAGTACGGATGGACCATGACAAAGGGTATTCTAATCCACAAATTGATATCATGGTTTATTAGCAAAAAACGATATCGAAAGTGTTGAGTTGAAACCGCTCGTAAAAATCAAATGCTACATTGAGACATCAAAAAGTTTAGCTTAGGGACTACATTGAACCTAAATATGTAAATTTCTGAAACTTTACGTACTTTGCTCATTTTTATTTGAAATGCTGTGAGAGATGTTATTTTTACTGATTGCTTGAAATTTCTTTTTTATCCTTAATTAAAAAGAAAACTAAACTTAAATACTTTAGTGAACTCAGTTAGAAAAGAAGTAGGCAGTTAGAAAAGAAGTAGGCAGGTTAAAAGCAAGGTACGCTGCAGGCTTGAGATTTAGAGAGAGAACCAGAGAGAGAATGTGTGAAACATATATAGAGAGAGAGAGAGGAAAGAGATTATATTTCATGATGTAGGTAACTTACCTACATCATGCCTATTTTTTTCTTATTTTTTTATTTTTTTTTTTTTTTGCAAAATGCTTCCGGGGATTTTCATGACTATATCTCTCTAATATAGTATTCAAATTTTGTTAGAAACAGAGACTCTTATACCCTCCATACAGAACAGGTAATTTACATCAAATCTAAGACCGTCAAAATTACATATTATAGATGGAGAGCATAGGAGTCTATGTTTCTAATTTGAATGAAATATTAGAGGGATATAGTAATGAAAATCCATGGAAGCATTTTTTAAAAAAAATGGGAAAAAATAAGCATGATGTAGATAAGTTACCTACATCACGAAGTAGGATCCCTTTCTTCTATATATAGGGTTCATTGGGGTTGCCCCACCTCATTTTCGAATTTTTTTATTTTTTTCAAAAATATCACCATGTATATTCATATATATATATATATATATCCCTCATATATGTCATTCGATTTTCGTAGAAACAGAGACTTGTATGCCCTCCATCTAGGGCCGATTACAACAATGTTTAGACCATTAAAATTACATGTTCTAGATGAATGGGATAGGAGACTCTATTTGTGAGGTAATTAAATGGCATATTGGAGGGATAAATAAATGAACATACACTGATATTTTTCAAAAAAATCAAAAAAATAAAATGGAGGGGAGCCCCATTTTTTTCATGTGTGTGTGTGGAGCTAGGAGCCTACACCCTGGTTCTTTTTCATTATTTTTATTTTTGAAAGAAATATCAAGGGAATTTGCTTAACATATTTAGAGGAATATGTTCCAAGTTTCATGCAAATCAACAATTCATAACACGTTCATTTAAAGTGGTCAATTCCAACAATACTAAGACCATTAAAATTTCGTAGTCTTGATGGAGATGATAGAAGCTTCGAATTAAGTTAAATTTGGAATGACAGCATGGTGATATATGATGATCTAATTTCCCAAAAGTTTCATTTAAAAAAAACAAAAAATATTGAAAAAACCAGGTGTAGATGTAGATAGTTACCTACATCCTAGGGTGTAGGCTCCTTTTTCCCATATATACATATATATATATATATGAATGTTAAAAAATTTATTATTTACAATAAAACTATTTCAATGCACAATAAAGATGGAGTAATTATTGCTAACCAATCAAATGAAAGGATATTATCTTTTCATACTTTGATATATTAAAATCTAGGGATTTTATCACTTGTGCCCCTCCGAGATATCGCAATATCAGTTATGCCCCTATCTTTTTGGTAATATCAGTTGTGCCCCTCACTTCTTACTATTTTATCACTTGTGCCCCTCGGGTTAGTGACCGTCCATCTACAGTGCAAACGGACGTTAACTTTGAGGACATAAGCGGTATTAAGTTAAAAAAAGGGATAAATGGTCATTTTATACCCTCTTCTTCTTCCTCCTCTTCCCCCATCCTCTTCCTCCTCCTCTAACCTCCTCCTCCTCCCTCTCTGAAACTCCTCCCCAGCACTCACCTCCTCCCAGCTCCGCCCTGAGCTCCTCCAGCTCTGCCCCGAGCTCTCCGCACCTCCGTATATTTATCTCCGATCGTACCAACGTGGACAGGATCTTTATCTCACGTCCTCTGCTCTCCTTATCGTCATCATCGCCTCTCCATCTGCTTCACTCCAATGGCAGCAGCTTCTACGCACCTCCCCTTCTTCGCCCTCTCCCATCCCCGCAAATCACACTCCCCCATCTCCCTTGCACTAATACCTCAGCACACCTTTTCTTCCGCCGGAAACAACGGCGAGGGGACTTTGATCAGCATCCAAAGGAAAAGGGCGAGAGGCGCGTGCCTCGCAGTGGCCGAAAGCCTGGACGTGAGCCCCCTTTCTGAAGACGAGGAGTCAATTCTCTACCCAAATGACGCACCAAGTGAAGAACCCAAAAAAGAAGAGGCCCAGTACGACTGGCGGGAAGAGTGGTACCCCCTCTACCTGACCAAGAACATCCCCGACGACGCTCCTCTCGGACTCACCGTGGTTCGAGCACTTCGCCCGGCCGGGCTTCAAGGACACCTCCACCATCCATGAGCTTCCCTACGACCATTCCATCCTCCTGGAGAACCTCATGGATCCCGCCCACGTCCCCATCTCCCACGACCGCACCGATTGGCAGTCCAAGCGCAAGGACGCGCAGCCCCTCGTCTTCCAGCTCTTGGAACGTAGCGATCGTGGCTTCGCGGGCTACTGGTGGCGCTCGAGCAACCCCGCCATGAAGAGTCTTGTCAGATTCCAAGCCCCCTGCGTGATCCAGAGCAACAGGGAGGTGGTGGACAAGAAGGGAGGGACGCGATACTTCTCGGCGCTCTTCCTCTGCCGACCCGCAGGGCAAGGGAAGACCTCGCCGGTAGCAAATCACGTTCATCTCAATCTCACAATCTCACGCTCTTCGCACTTTGATTTCGATCCCGAAAAGTTTGCTTATTTTGTTCACTTTTTTCTAGCGTTTTTTCGCGGATTTTCGACTAAATCGGTGTTTTGCAACCGCTTTTCACGATCTTTTCCGCCCAGGCCGCCCCCTGCCGGCCTCCTCCCTGTGCCCCCTAGCCCCGTCGCCCCAGGTCGCCCCCTGTCGGCCTCCCCCCACCCCCAGGTCGCCCCTAGCCTCGTCGCCCTGTGCCCCAGGTCGCCCATAGCCCGCCGCCCCAGGTCAGCCCCCAGGGTTTTCAGCATTTAGATAAATTTTTGATTAATTGATTCAGGAAAAGTTACCTAAAATTTCAATAAAATTCACCATTTGATCCGTAATGAGGGATATATCCATGAAAATGCAAAAATTTTAAAGATTCGATGGATGCATGAAGGTGCAACTAAGAGAGAGAAATTATGAAGAGAGGAAGAAGAACAAATGGAGGAGGAAGAAGATGAAGAAGATCTGTGAACAATAATACCCCTCTTAAATGCACCAAGGTTTGAAAAAACCATGGTTAAGTCAATTCATTGACGGTCAACCTGACGGAAGGGTACAACTGATGACGGAGAAAGTTTTGAGGGGCACAACTGATATTACCAAAAAGATAGGGGCATAACTGAAATTGCGATATCTTAAAGGGGCACAAGTGATAAAATCCCTAAAATCTATTTAAGGTATATATGTTCAAATTATTATTTTCAGAATGATATATAATACATATGGGAGAAATCGAAATAATTTGGATTTGAATATAGATATTTAATATCAAAGCCCAAATCCATATAATAACAGGGTACAGATGGAGCATAGTTCAATTTTCATTAGAGCAAAACCCTAACCAAGCCCAGCACATTTAAATAGGGATATGCACGAGCCCAATGAGGTAACCAGCCCACCTTCTCCTAGATTTATTTCTCTTTACACTGGAGTGATGGATGGGCAGATGTCATTGGAATCGAATCTCATGAGGGATGTCTACTTGGTTAGCCTTCCAATAACTGTTGCAACAGCACTTATTGCAGAACTAAGGTTTTAAAAACCGAACTGAACCGATCGGTTGAACCGGTTAAATCAGGAACCGGAGGAAAAACGATCCAACCACCCGATTTTTATTCGGAAAATAAAAACCAGTCAAAATCGATTGGATCGCTCAAACCCGGTTGAATCAATTGAACCAAACCATCGGTTTAACCATCTATTTTTTTGACAAAAAAATAATTTCCAGTGAACTATACAAACTTTTTCAGAAATATTCATAATCTAGCCTCATTCTAACCAACAATAGTACCCATTTATCTCGTCTCCTTCACATATGACAATGATTCATCATCACTTGTCCATTCATTCCATATGAACATTGCTTATCTCTTCCGACATTATGTATGAAGTTGTCCACTTATAATAATAACGAACATAGAAGATATTGTCATAGCCATAATATGAGAAGCGATAAAATAATAACAATTGTCATTAGTTTTAAAATTACATCACATATATGTATGTACTTAAATTTTATGAAATATTATTATGCACTTTCAATATTTTTAAGAACATTTATACCCCTAACTTTTACGTAATTTCACTTGTGCTCCTATATTTTCTTAAAAAATTCACATTATCATCCTTATATTGGTATAAGATGGGAGCACAAGTGTACTGATAAAAGGCCACTACTATTAATTTTGTAAAAATATAGAGGACACATGCAATTGTATAGAAAATATGAGTATAAGTATTATTGGAAAAACTTGGAAGGATAAGAGTAAACAAATTCTCGAAAGATGTGATGTAATATTTTTCGTATTTCTTTGTAAGATATACCGGTCTAACTCGGTTCGACCCGGTTGAACCATACAAACCAAACCAATAATACAACAGTTCGATCTTTTCCGATTTCTATGAATTGCTGACATCGTCACCGGTTCGACCACTCGGTCCCATTGGTCCGACCATAAAAACCAAAAACCAATACATACCCGGTTTGATGTTCGATTCGGTTTTCAAAACCTTAGTAACATTAAGTTTCCCCTACACTCATTTCCCAGCAAATTAAACCCTGGTCGCCATAAAAACCTTAAACAGACCCAGTGAAATAAGAGAGGAGGAAACATGGAGATAGAATAGTGTGGTATTTCATGCAACATTATAATGCGCATACTGGAAAGCAACTGGCAAAGGGCACATACTACCTGCTTCAGCCAGCAATGGACTTCAATCCTTTTTTTCAGAGAGCTGAACACCAAATAATCCTTGCGACAGCAGGATGACTATCGCTTGTGTGAGCCGAACCAACACAGAGGTTGCAACGTCAGGTGCCATTCGCAATTGCCCTCATTGCCTCCTCAATCCAGTTGGTTGATGATAAATTTACCGTGAAATAGATGCAGGTTAGGAACGATAACCATTAAAATATGTCAGGATGGAAGTGGTTTGGAATGGAGCTAGCATCTTGCGCCCTCTGGAGATGAACTTTCAGGGTGTAGTTGTTCAACTGCAAAAGTAAATTTCAATAATTAAAAAAACATCTACCCCTTGTATATTTTAGAGGTAATGATAAGAATGTTTAGAGGTCATTTAAAGAAGCAGCTAAAATCTGACATAAGATACTGATATAGGATCCAAATAACTGGGAGTATCTTATTGTTGAGTGGCATCAAAACTCGATTTTCTCATAGCATTTCCGGGTAAGACCTGTAGCCAAAGCTGCTATTACAAAGTTAACCATTAAGAAATATATCTCCTGATTGCTCTCAATATCTGATATTTTCTGTCATGTACCTTCTTCTCATATTATCTTCTTTTTCCCTTGTAGAATAATTGCAAGGATAGCCACACCTAGTGTAATCCAGTGGATATCCTAAGGATTGATGGAAACCCCAACCCCAAAGCTAGCTCTCAGGAAAGCAAACTCGGTCTTCAGCAATCAAGTCCAAGAAGGTTCCATTGCTGCACTTACTAGATGAAAAGCATTTTACGGCGTGTTTGGATCTGCTTTGACATAGCTACTCCATGCTCAATAAAAAAATGTGGATTCCTAGCAAAGAGAAATATAATTAACGCGTTCGCTTAACTCAAGGAACATTAAGGTTGCATCTGAATGTCATAACTTTAGGGATGGATGCATTTGATTATTAGGAGCAAGTTATTTAAAGGGGTACGAATGACTGACTGCTAGGTGATGGTGCTTCTACAAAAAATGATCTGGACTTCACCACCATGACAGACAACCATGAGATTCTTCAAACAAGAAAATAACTGCCCAATCCACCCAGATACCAACAAGTCGTGACACTAAAAGGGAAGAAATGAATCCATCACCCAATCTCTAATTCGAGAAATCCGCGATCCTCGAAATCACTCCACCACTTCATGGACACAGATGTGCTTGCAGTTGCAGGAAGTATGGCTCTGTCCTCAAATTTTAAGGATTTAACCATAGCAAGAGGGCTTATCTTCTCAGAAAAAAAACATCCTTCGTCCAGAGAAAGCACATGACCCACTTGGAGAGGAAGAGGAGACCGATTTTCCAGCTTTCCAGGTTGTCAATTCCATCACTCCAAACCCACCAGTCTCCACATGTTTGCAAATCTCCTTCTACCTTACCAGAGGCATTTCCATCTTAGTTCCCCCATTACTACACCAGAAAAATCTCCTAAGTAAACTGAAAGTGCCGAGAGCGCCTACCACAAAAGAAGACCAACCCTCGCAGTATCTAAATTTTCTCCAGTACAGGACTCCAATCAATCACTCCAAAAGTGCTTGGTAATGATAGACCCAAGCAGGTAAGAGGTATGCTCCCTGTGTGAGTTGAGAGAATCACCAAATAAGCCAAGGATGTAACATCATCCGAGTAGAACAAAATGAAACACGACTTACTAGTGATTGACCCTCAATCTCAGAGCATCTCCAATTATGTTAAGTAGCATTCTTTCCCTCCATATCTCATCACGACTACCTAAATGAAAATAGCACCGTATGCATGTAATAACAGAAAAACAGTGTCATTGCCTTGTCCTCCCGGAAAACCCAATGGAATTTGTGCATGTCCACGATCCCCATTGCTAATGCATCAACTGCAAGAACAAAAAAAACAGGGGGCAAGACCAGTCACACTCCACACCATGATCGAATCCATCACCTGCCAGAGGCCCTCACACAAAAATGGGAAGAAAAAAGTCATTTTAACACAGCTTCGTTTATGCAAACCATATGAAACCACACCTCCATAAGACCAAGCAGATGAAGGACCAAAAATGTGTTATCATAGACCTACGAGAAACATGAAGTTATCTGCCTCTCTCATAGGACATTTCGTATGCCAATACATAACTTTCCATAATTTAGCATCCCGTAATAAGCACGCTCAGGTCAGAATAAAAAACCTTAACAGTGGTATCACGCAAGCTAGAAGGCACGAACTTGTCTACAATAAGACGTATCAAGTTGAATACTGCTGAAGTTCAGAAGTCCTCAACTCAACTCGCAATCACCTTCTACAGAAAGAGGAAGCAGCGATTGATCTTATCAAATATGAAGCCACCTATCAAGAACTAAAGCCATACATACTAATAAAGGATCAAGGATTTGAATCATAGATCTTCAAAAAAATCGGCCTATCCCGTAGGGCAACCACTTCAGATGCCCTTTCTCAACTTCCAAAGATTTGTATCATAGATCTTCAAAAATTCGGCCTATCCCATAGGGCAACCACTTCAGATGCCATTTCTCAACTTTCCATTACTAAGTGTCCCTCAATCGAAGTAAGGATAAATAATGTACATAATCGCATCATTTTTTTAAAGAAAAAAGAGCCGCCACCGTATAAGTGTATGCCACCTTTGAAAGAAATTACAAGTCTATATTAGTCGAAATAAGGAGAAACAATTACATCACCCAACCCTCAGTAAGTCTTAGCATGCACCACATTTTGTCTCCACAGAATACAACACCATTCTTGGCAATCCTAATTGCCTAAAGAAGTGCCAAGTACCCAGAACGTTCTTTCTTTGTGCCTCTCCAATCTTCCCAATGGACTCCTAGAAGCCTTCCACATTACCACATCTCACCGCACCAAGTCTCCACAGAGCTCATGCATCTGAAGAATAGGTGATCCTCATCTTCCAACTCCGTCAGATAAGGCGAACAAGACGGGTTACCGTTCATGAGGAACCGCACTATCCGATCCTCCGTCAGCAGCCTACCCTTTCTACACAACCACAGAAAAATCTTCACACGTGTTGGAACCTTCCAGTTCCAAATCCTTCTGCAGTCTGTCTCAGAGCCTCTTGGGTCATAAACCTAAGGCCCTTTCAAAACCTTTTACGCTTTCCCAACCGAGAAATTCAATCCCACCATCTCCTGCAGTCTCTGCCCTTAGTGGGCCCTGCCACGTTTTCCTAGGGCGGACAGCAAAATCACCAACTTCTCCACCCTCTGGTCTGAGAGGTCAAATCGAAATAAGGGGAAATCTGAGAGGTCAAATCGAAATAAGGGGAAATCGTGACCATCCCACACCTCTACCACAGAAGCCTTTGAATTAGTAACAAAAACCATCAAACGCGGAAATCGCTCTCCCAGCACACCGCCTTCAAACCAACCATCTAATCAAAATATGAAACCCGATCCATTCCCCATGATCGACCTAGTGGAATGAAGAATCTCTTGCGCCAGACCATAAATACCCCTCCAAAAGTAAGACAGAGGCAGACTCGGATCCTTAGGATTGGGAAAAGAGGCACCCACCCTATAGACCTTGCGGATAAAAGTGCAAACCAAGCTGTCGCAATCTCCCCAAATACATGCAATCCACTTACAAAACATAGCCTTATTCATCTCTCCCAGACTCTGGACCACAAGACCCCCATGTAGGCGACCGCATTCCAGTTAACAAGGGTCATACCGCTACTCTTCCTCGCGGCGGACCAAAAAATCTTCGCATGATGCCCTCTAGTCACTTCCTCACACCAACCAACGACGGCTTGGATGAGAAGAAAAAGATCGGTATGGTTACCACTGGAAAGAGAAGCAGCTTTCCATCATGCGAATCTCTGCTCCACCTTCTCAACAACAGGCCACCAATCTACAGCCCTCATCTTTCCTTCCACCAAAGGAACACCAAGGTATCTAACAGGCAGATGACCTCAAGGTGAGCGCAGCCAGCCCTAACAAGTCGCAGCTTCCTCCTTCGACATCCTAAGGGCATGTTTGGTTGCAGGGTTGGGCAGGGTTGGGTTGGGCTGGGTTGGGCTGGATGAATAGTAATCTGTGAGAAGGAAGTACCCTTGTGAATAGTAGCCAGGGTTGGGCCAACCCTGCCCAACCCTGCAACCAAACAGGCCCTAAAGGTAATGAATTCGGAATTCTCCACGTTGATCCGCAATCCCGATACCATCCCAAATAAGTCAAGAACTGTTGAGAAGGCAATTCATCGAATCCCCTCCGCAAAGAGTATCGTATCATCTGTGTATTGAAGGATAGGGATAGAGATATCCTCCTTTGAAAAACCTCTAAAGAAGTCACCGTCAAAGCATCCGAAGCAAGTACAAAAAGCAGAGGTGCTAGAAGGCGTCTCTGCCAGACACCATGTTGTGGCCGGAAAAAACTGCCCTTGTCTGCCCATTCACCAAAACCGTGCAAGATGTAGTGGTGATACACCTTTTCATCCAGGCAATCCACCTGTCAGGAAATCCACGGATGTGCAAAGAGACCCAAATGCATCGCCAGTCCACGCAATCATAAGCTTTGGAAAAATCCACCTTCCAAGAAACTCCTTTAGTCTTGTACTTGCGCCAATTAGTTACAATCTTTAAAGCGAGCACTACAATATCCAACAGTTGCCTACTTGGGAGGAAGGCACTCCGAGCCGGTGATACAATCTTACTCAGCACATTCCTCAAACGATTTGCTAAAGACTTAGTTAGAATCAAGTAAATTGCGTTTGACAAAACGATGGGGCGATAATCCCCAACTTTGGTCGCTCCATCCTTCTTTGGAAGCAAGAAGATAAATGAACAGTTGAGCCTTCAAAAATCCAGATTCTCCTCCATAAACTCTTCCACTACTACCATCAACTCCTCAACAATGAGTTCCAAGAATAATCTATAAAAGAACATGGGGAACCCATTCGGACCAGGGAAATTGTCCGGGTGGAGAGCTAATAAGGCATCGTAGACCTCCTCCATGCTTAAGGATCTCGTCAACACCTCCACGTCGACCCTCAAAATGCGACTCACCCCAAGCCCCAGCCACAAGGCACAGTAAGGAGCCCTCTTGCTCACGATCTCCCTCATCCTATCCTCCTCCTCCAAAACTTTCTGCACCGCACCACGGTTCAAAATTTCCTCTTCACCCCAGATCTCTTACATCCTCCGGTAAGTCTAATCTCATTATCTCCTCCGAAGCTAGCACCCTCCACAACTCACGTTTAGCCTAGTTGCCTTTCTAAACTCCCAGACATGGCCTCAAATTTCAGCGAAATTCCGTCGAATTGCTGTCGAATATCGATATCCAGTCGAAATCGAAATTTGATCGAAATGACCGAAATGACCGAAATATGGGGGTCCTAGTACAAAAAATGACCGAAATGACCGAAATTTCGGTCGAAATTCCACCGAAACTCCATCGAAATTCTGTTTTGGTCGATACCGAAATGGTGACCGAAACCGACATTTAGGGCCTTGCTCCCAGAGCCTGCGACGCAGAGCAACCAATTTGGTTGCGAAGATCACTGCCGTTGACCCCTCAAACACCACTTCTCCAGAAAGTGGCAACCAAATCACGGAACCCTTCCACTAGCATCCAGCTTCTCTCAAACCTGAAGTAAGATGAGGCACCCCCGCCAAAGCATATATCTAAGCAAATGGGCGTGTGGTCTAATCTCGACCTCGGAAGCAACCTAACCATCGCCAAGTTGAACATCTCCAAGGCTTCTATCGACAATAGAAACATGTCAATTCAAGATCTAGATGACGAGCTCCTCCAAGTATACTTGCAATTTGTTACGTCAACCACGTCCAAATTCAATCCATCGATTGTATCCGCGAAGAGGCCAAATCCCGTATCTCACACGCCTCTCCCACCAGATCTATCATCTGCATAAAGCGTGACATTAAAGTCACCTTCAACAATCCACGCCACATCCACAAATTGCTCCTTGACGCTCCAAAGCGCGGCCCATGCATCAGCATTTAGAGGACCGTCGGAGACAACATACATCGAGGTGGCCGCAATGAGGGAATGATCTGCCTTACTGCGCAAGAGCACTGCAACCGAGTGCACCATCTTCATCTCCTCAACCAAGACAAACATATTCTCGTTCCATGCAACCAATATGCCCCCAGCATTGTTTGTCAGCACCACGAAACTCCGTGAGCTAAGGACTTGAAATGGAGTCACATCTCACATTGTCCCACGAGTTAATCTTGGTTTCTTGCATCCATGCCATGTCAATATTCCATTCCAACAACATGGCACTGATCACCAACATCTTGTCAGGTTGGCCCAGCCCCAGAATGTTCCAAGAAAGGAATATCATTGGGGTCCTATGAGAAGAGTTCCTGCCAAATGAATACCAACCTTTTACGCAAGTAGCAAGTCAAAGGCAATTTCTAAACCACCCCCAATCGCTACAACTAGTTGAATTGAAACAGTGTGAGCTTTCCGACAATGTTGGCTCCTCCTTATCGCCCTATGTATCGACCGGCTCCAACATGTCGATGTGTCAAGCTCCACGACCTCGACCACCGCCCCAATATCATGTGCAGACACCTCTTCTCGCACACTCTCTAATCTGTGTGTCTCCCAATATGTCGCGTCAGCACGCCACCTTTTACGTGAGAAACACCGAGTTGTTGCCTTCTTTCTCTTTGAACACCCGAGTTGCCACAGAGGCCCCGAGACCTCCTCGTTGCTATGTTACGGTGAACTCCACCTCGCACCTTGTTGTGTCTTGGTACCATCGCAATGGGGGAGCTTCCACCCAGTGAGGCATCACACAATTGAAGATCGGAGCCATGCGACCCATTTCTGGTCGGGCAGATTTCTCCCCTTGCCACCGCTCCTAGAAGCATCCAGAATCTCCATCAATCGGGCAACCAGAGGTACATGCTCCTCCCCACCCTCGAAAGTGCCCACTCGAAAGCAATGGGAAGCATCGACACAGCCGAAAACCCCGATCTCGCTCAAGCGCATCAAGTCATCGTCGCCACCCTCTGAACCGACCAGACCCTTCGTCGAGTCGAAAAATTCGTCCAAGTCAGATATCTCTTATCCAACGTTTGAGGGCTCGAGAGGTCCAGGACCCAAGGTTAGATCAAAAACCACCTTTCCAGTCAGGATCCGAGGTCCAAGTTCACAGCGATCCGATGAGTTAATCGGGTCAAAGGCCTCTGCAGATATCGGATCCCCGAAGTCCGTGTCAAGGAGGGAGCCCAATCGAGGTCTTGCCGCTTCTACAAACTCGAAATTCACATGGGCAATCTCAATCACCGACAAAAGGGCCTTAGTTGGAAGGTCTCCACAATCCTTCTCGAAAAGCAAAGTCTCAATAATGGTTGCTGTAAAGTTCGGCGATTGAGAGGCCCTGATGGTCATCTCTATCAATGGGTGTGGCTCTGCCACCTCTGCCACTGGCATCGAAGCCCCATCGAGTTGACTCTCCTTTATTGCAACAAGCCAAATCGGGATAGGCCTCTTCCTGAACCAAGAAGATCTCGACAGGATGGGTGGCCTCGAACCACGCATTCGAGCGGCCACTTCCAACTCATCACCCGACCTTAAACCGAACGACCAGATCTTCACGAGCTCTCCAGCAAAACGAACAGCCTCACGAAGGGCCTCAACTCTTCTGCACCTAAATGGAACTCCAAGAATTTTCACCCTTCATGTAGGTGTAGATATAGAAACCCACAGAGCTTCGTCCATTGATCGTGGTTTCCTCCAGTTGCACCTTCCTCTCATCGCTGAGGGTAGGCACTTCTAGAAGCCCCCACCCCCCGATGACTTCCGTCGCCCTCTTGGCAGACAAGTCCCTCAGGCACACCGACCATCTTGGACTTCCTGCAAGACCTCATCATCACCTTCTTCAATGACGACCCTGATCAAAGGATGCTCTTACGTTGCGCCAACAGCAAAAGCAGCGACGAGCGAAGCCATGTCAGCCGGAAGAGCGTCTCCTCACGGCTCAGCCAGTTTCACCTCCATCTTCGCGGCATCATCTCCACCTTGTCAAGTGCCTGGACCACGCATTCTTTATGCCGATAACTGGGAGCACCACATCTGAAGCATAGCAACTTCAAAGCAGGGCACATCTTTGACAGATGATCTCTCGCACTGTTAGAGAATGTAATAGGTGGGTAATTGGATCTCACCAAGATCCAATTACCTCACTCAAGTTTAGTCCCACATGGGTGAGCAGTGGGACTCTGGCCCATCTAAGGGGCTATATAAGGGGGCCCTCACCCCCAGTACTCATTGAGAATTCTAATAGAATATCCAGCCCCTTTGAGGGCTTCTCCCGCGATTTTATCCCGCTCCTTAGGGAGTAGGATTCCACCTTAAATCCATGTTCTTCATGTTTATATTTCTTGTTTTATCGATTCCGCTTCCACATTTCATATTTTCAACATCGTATCAGAGCAGGCCGATTCTTGACTATCTTTGTTCATCATTTGTTCGAGATTCAATTATGGTGTTTTATTGTTGAAGATTATTTTGTAAAGTTCATTAGAGATTCAGTTCTAGGATTCCTTGAAACCCTAAATTTATTTATTTTTCCATCATCAACAAAGCTCGAGGTGCTTCTACTCCAAGTTGCATGCAATTGCGCGCATCTTCCAGGAGCAGGCCTCACGCAAAGCAAGCACCTCCCTTGTCGTCAACCCTAAAAGGGCGGCGGCAGTTTGTCCATATCTCCGAGCGGCGCTCGCGCTCGCACCACCCTTCCTGCATCTTCATGTGGCGCACATCTCTCCATCGCGCATGCGAAGAAGCCTATCGCAGGTAGAACCTCCATATTTCCATCGCACGACTTCCAGAGTCTCTCGACCCCTCGCGACCTCCAGATCGATTGTAGGCGCCAAGCCTCTCGTCCCTCATGCTGCAGTCTCCAAGTCCAACAGCATCTACTAGAGGAGAAGCACTTTCCCCAGGGCGAGCAGCACCCAGGCGAAGGCGAAGGTCCCGGCAACATCTCTCACCCAAGCGACATCTCTAGAACTCCAGTGGCGATGCCGCTCCTCTGCCATCTACAGCAGAACTCCTCTTCGAACAAGGAGGCAGGGCATCTCCAGCAGTCCTCGCGAGCGACGACGCCGCTCCTCCTCTCCAGGAGCTCCTTCTTCCCGATCACTGCCCCTCCTCTCCAAGAGCTCCCTCTTCCCGATCATCATCCCCATGAGACGCGATCTCCAGCGCTCCCCTCCTCCATGCAACAGCCTCCCACGTGAATAGGTACCCCATCGAGGGCGGCGCACAAGGGCGATGAGCCCTTTCGGGGGCAACGGCGTTGAGAACTAAATAAAAGCCCTAAGTGGGCTAGGTTCTGTTAAAAAATGTGAAAAAAAGAGAGCATAGAGGCCGAAAGTAAAAAAATGGGTCGTAAAAAAGCCCAAGTGGGTTGTTGAGCCTGATTTAAAAAAAGCAAGAGAAGAGAATAGCCGAAAACAGGGAACAGCTAAGAAAAAATGAAATGAATTGTGCGAGAGAGAGAGAGAAGCATTAAAAAATGCATCTTCATTTTTTGTTTCTCCCAACTTGATCCATGATTCTTATTCTATCAAGTATGGGAGAAAGGGGGAGTCAGAGCTATATTCTTCAGGGCATCTGCATGTCCACGACTGACAGACCAGCACTCCAGTCCAGACTACTGCTTCTACAGATCTTCCGTCTTCACCGAGCATCGACTTCTTCGTGATGGTGTATACTTCTTTTACAACTTGACTAGTACTCAGCGCTAGACTTCTTCTATTGCGACTCTTCTCCAGGCATGACTGAGATAAGTTCCGTGACCTGGTGTCGCAGCGACTCTACAGGCATGGCAGAGATACGTTCCGGTGACCTGAAAGCCGCAAACCCGTCCTCGAGTGGGGTCTACTACCAACAGCGGACATATTCTTCTTATGATGTATTATGTGAAGATGTGACGTATACCTTTTTTTTATGTTGCAAGTTGCAACTTTCTCAGCTCCAACTTGAGGGGGAGTGTTAGCAAATGTAATAGGTGGGTAATTTGATCTAACCAAGATCAAATTACCTCACTCAAGTTTAGTCCCACATGGGTGAGCGGTGGAACTCCAGCCTATCTGAAGGGATATATAAGGGGCCCCTTACCCCCATACTCATTGAGAATTATAATAGAATATCCAACCCCTTTGAGGGCTTCTCCTATGATTTCATCCGGCTCCTTAGGGAGAAGGGTTCTACGTTAAATCATTGTTCTTCACGTTTATCTTTCTTGTTTTATCAATTCCGCTTCCGTATTTCATATTCTCAACACGCACCACAACGGAAGCACCAAGGGGTTGCTCCATCTCCTTCCATTGACTTCGACCACGTCACAAAACGTCATTGCGTGCCTGCACTCCAAGGGCCTGAACCGACCAACCCTACTAAGGCGGAAGAAGCCACACCCTCGTTCGCCCTCTTCCTAGCACCCTCACTCACCCTCTTCCTTGTGCCCGCCATGCTCCCCTCGAGAATGGTGGTCCTCTGCTCATCGAAAAACATTGGTTCCCTCACCTCTCATGACCCCAAGTCGCACCCACGCTCCCTCGCCTCTCCCACTCCCCCACTCATCACGCTTTTTTTCTCCTAAGTTGAACGATTTTGAGCCCATTAGGCATCATTTAAGCTAGTTGGCACCAACTTGACTACAAGGAGATATATTGAGTTGACAATGCCAAGGTGTTGAAGTCCTCATCTCAGCTTGTAGTCGCCTTCTATAGAATGAGGAAGAGGAAAGAGCAATTGATCTAAATTAGATGATTTTCGAAAGAAGGAGAAAGATCATCAAAGCCAAACTCTCATATCAAGAACTCTCTAGCCACCGCACCCCCCTCCCACCCACCAAAGAGATTCCAAACATCCTATAGAAGAATAGTAGAATACCAAGACCTTGTCAAGACTCAAGCCCATAAACCCCTCTTGCTTAAAGGACTTCAAGACAGAGAAAACCAAATCTTTGGTGGCATCTCTCACAACTCAGTTACATATCATCATTTCCCCAAACACAAAATGGAACTAACACTCCCATTTACTCTTTCAAGTACACTAACTACTGGGCAAAGTAACAATAAACCAGTTTGCGTCGTTCTTGAGATTAGGACATTCATGAGCATTGGGAAGCAAGGAAGCTTTCAAGTTTTGGAAGCACAACTGAACAAAAGAGGGAGCCCTTTGTAAATGCCATCCAATGATTTTGCACGGGTAGATAATTAGAACATTTCAAAGCCAGATGTGTAGGCTGATGGGACTTGATCCCTTACCTTCTTGATTGGGTTCTCCAAACAAAGATCGCAGGATTTCCTCACCTAAACGACATGTTTGGTGAGATTGAAGACCCGACTGATGACTGGAATTATTGTACGTGGGGGATGGCCCATTCTTAGTGGAGAAAGATATAGTCCAATATGTGCCTTCGGTGTTTGACCACGAGGATGCCTCCAACAACTACAAGCTTATTTGGGACTCCGACATGATGTTCAAGGTTCAGAAAGTCGGTATGCGGTATTCGTTCGGTCAGGCGGTCCGAAGCGAGTAAGCGGATATGCGGAAGTATATGCGAAAGTATATGCGGATTATGCGGTTTGTATTATTTTAATTTAAAAATAATTAAAGTAATAAATTGAATTTAAATATTAGAGATTTATGTTTCGAAAAAATAACAATTGATAAAATATATGCGTGGACTTTTTAGTACGACGTGATTTCAGAGAAAGTTTTTTAAAAATGACCATTTTAGATAAAAGAGTGAATCATAACCAATAAAAGTGAAATTTGTTGGCATGCTTACTACAGGAATGAAAACATAAGAAAAAATATTTGAGATATAACAATAATAAATCATAGAGGCATTTGTTATATTTCTATAGGAATTAACTAAATGAAAATTGGATTGTGAATCAATATATTTCAATTGATTAAATAATCGAGTTCCCTTTTATCTAGCATTAACGAGTTGGCAGCTAGCTAGGGGGGATTTAACGTAATTTTCAATTGCAAAATTTCTTAACAATTGAGAATAGTATTGACAGAAGAAAGCAAACAACTCATAGATATATTTTTTACAAAAGAAGATGTATTTGATTCTAAAAAAAATATATTGAATATAAACTAAACAAATGCATGAAATGACATTCATAAAAATTAAATAAAAATCTTCTATTTAAATAAAAATGAAAATTTATTTTTTACAAACAACAATATAAAAATCTTTTTTAATATACAATTAGTAACATTTATTTTAAATAAAAAATTAAAAATTATTTTTTACAAACAACATAAAAATCTTTTCTAATAAACAATTAGTAACATTTATTTTTTACTACAGTAGCAGTAGCTACCAGTTCCAACAACTAAAAGATGAAGAATGTATGAAAGGGCTCTATACAAAAGGCGGCCGAGTATGCGGCCGCATATGCGGTTTACTCGGCCGCATACTCGCCCAAACCGCATATGGACCGAATACTGGATATGCGGTTCGGTACAGTGCCCGACTACGCATATG
The DNA here is from genome assembly GCA_037367405.1 of Ottelia alismoides. NCBI lineage: Eukaryota > Viridiplantae > Streptophyta > Magnoliopsida > Alismatales > Hydrocharitaceae > Ottelia > Ottelia alismoides. Next base: position 1,035,627 of record JAZKJV010001346.1, on the reverse strand, counting down.
CGGCCGCATATGCGGCCGCCTGGGCCGCCATTCTGAACATTGATGATGTTGCAAGTAAATATCTTCCTTTGGTCGCTCAAAAGGGACCACCTAATAAAGAAAGCTTATATTGCCAATATAATGAATGAGCGACAATGATGTTTCGTGCCCAAGATGTTATGTTGCTCCAAAAACTTAGAACATATTTACTTCTCGTGCACGTGTTCTAGAGAGATTTGGAGTCATTTGGCATCTACTCAGTTGGATCAATCGAGTACTACAACTTTATAGGCCTCTCTCAGATTTGCATGTTCCTTCTCCCTGACTAGATGTCTATGGTCACTTGTGTTATGGGTGATTTTAGTTAACACTCCATAGGTGGTCTTCAAACAAGAACGATTATATGAAAATGTAAGTGTGATTGCCAAGGCTTAGTTTGAGATTTGGTGCTTATACCTTTTCGTGCTTATTAATTTAAACATGATAGGTTATCTTCATCTTGGGCCTACACCTTTTTCCCTTAAAAAAGGTTCCAAACTACTCATGAATAGAACCAATAACTTTTCATTGTGGTCATTTAGCATTTTAAACAATAATGTAAATATGGATGTACTTTGATGCAGGCTCTAGCAGACAAAGAAGGAGAATCGAGCATAGTAGCAAAAAGAGGGGAAGGAGTCGGGTGCGAAGCAGCAACAATCCCCGATAAAGCCACTAAGTATCATCAGCAGTCAAGCCACATGATTAGCGAGAGTGGGTGCTCATTGATCCTAAGTCGCCATCGAAGCACGAATACACTCATTTAAGAGAATATTTTTGGTGTAGAAAGTAAATAGTAATAGTAAGGACTCGAACTCATGGATTTACCACGATAAAATGTGATCCAATAGAAAAGGAAAAGTGTGAGGATTATAAGTGAACCTATATGATTGTTACAGATATTTTCATCGAATGACCTATGTTTGAAGAAAGATGAAACAAATGTTTGAAAAGGCAAATTCTAAAGTCATATGTTGGTGAGAATGTATTGTGATTCATTGTGTGCTAAAATAATTGCCTGTCTAGGCTTGTTAGTCGAAATAACTGTGTGAACGATAAGTTGACCGAAAATAATATCTATGTCTGATCACAGTGATCAGTAATCAACCTGATCAAGTAGTTAATCTAATTGGTCTAACTAACTAAGCAACTAGCCAAACCTAATTGGCCGACTAATGGAAAGAACTAATCCAGATTTGTTAATTTAAGTAGGATGCAAAAGGTTCGATTGATATTCAATAAATACATATATCTCGTTAACTAACGAACATGGACGCATATAAGAAAATACGTACTGAGTGTAATTTTTGTATTTAACATAATTAAAATACGTAATTGAATAATTATGATTAATAGTTGCATATCATTAATACTTTATCCAGTGAACCTTCCAAATAAATATAGATTACCATGAAAACATCTTATGGTGTTTATGATGAGTTTCAGTTTAGCACTCTTCCATTTATAGCAAAATATTTAGCAATGCTTATGATAGGGTTGAGATTGGCATTTCATACCTCCAAAGTTCGCACTTGTTCCTGATATTGATTAATCATTAATTTCAACTGCTGCACTTCCTGCAGCTTTGCATCATTCTCCAAGTTTCTTTCATGCTGAATTGCAACAGCCCTCTTCAGAATATGGTTCTCCCTCATAAGGCACTGCAATTGCTCCTTCAAGACGCTGCACTCGTGCTACAAGGCACAAAATCGAGCAAAGTATTTCAAAATTGCTATCAAGTTTCATTCACCATTATGAAATAGTATTCCAAAGTACCAACCTCTTGTGCTGCCTTGCAGTTGGTTATTATATTTTTTTCAAACACTTCTAGCATACAAGTGACACGTAAGCGAACATCATCCCAATTAGATGCCTTTGTCATTTCTTGCACAAAAGCATCCACCCAAGAGGACCCGTCTAGGGCAACTGGCTGAGCATTGGAATTTATGCCTAGAGCAGCCTCTGGCTTCTCTTCAGATGCAATTGTATTTATTTCTTCGGCAATATTAATAAAATTATTAATACTGATTGCATAGCTTTGGAATCACACAAAGCATAAGATATCCTGAACAATGAAAAGGGAGTCATTTCCATACCTTGAACATGGTGATCTGCTCCTGGGGCAGAAGCAATGTCAGAACTCTCACACTTCCCAGCAGAAATGTCGCGGATACAAAGAGCATGGAGACTTTTTATAGCATCATCGATCTTGTTATCATGAGCATTTGATATTGTTTCGACAACCTACACAGTTAACATCACTAAATAAACCAGTTCTGACAAGTAAAATAGGAAGAAAAGGTGTATTACAATGGCAAAAGATTTCTCACAAGTACAAATGGACGGAATACCCATAACTTTTGTACATGAATAGAGTATTTTTAATACAAAAAATACAAAAAGAAAGAAATAAACTCAACATGGCAGCTTCTCTTAAAATGATAATTTTGTTTATTGAGGATAATGTTGAAATTTTTTTGTAAAAGTGTCTAACAATAGAAATTTAAATTAGATTGCTGAAAATGAAGCAAAAGAAAATGTGATATGCGTAGAAAAAATATCATATTAATATTGCAGTAGCCTGTTGGATCCACTTCTTTCAGCACAGCTTGTGTTCATAATGAAATTAAAAAGATTTAAGGTAAAGACTCGCAATTTGAGGCCTTTCAGTTCTAATAGTATAAGGAGAGAGAGCATTTCTTGATAGTCACTATCTATTGCAGAACTTGAAGTATTAAGAGTTAAGATAACATTGCTAATAAGGTGAACCTTGGCTCTGCATAAACAAAGTAGGTGAGCTACGGTTACAAATAAGAATCCCTGGTGAGGAATGCATAGGTTTGAAATGACAACGAATTTGCAATAGGGGAGGCTTGTGACCTGCAGAGTGTGCATCCTAATGTCCCAAAATTGGTTTTTCAGTTGGATTGTCATCTGATTTGGAGGGCAAGGGCCAGGCCCCCTTTGATAATTAAACTCCACGCTTGGCTGGTGGGCGTGATGGTGGTTGCAGGTGTGCTCGAAAGTCATTGGATTTTCTTCGGACAAGTAATGTCCAACCCAAGGGAGTGAGAATGTGAAGCATCTATTTTTCTTCTATCCTTTCTGGGCAGGGCTTTGGAGAGAAATGCGAGTGAATTAGGTGACCACCCGGTTCGATTAGTTTTGGAAATGCATCAGATGGGGTAGTGTCGACAATGGACAAAAACAGGAGCTTGCAATTGGCAGTCAAGTGGGCGGTGTAAAATCAGATGAAAGTTGTATACTTCCACGATCTCTTTTTTAGCACTATATAAAGATGTTCTTTTCCATATCTTATAGTCCTTCTTGTCCATCAATCTCCAACCAACACATGAAATTATGTTGAGAATATTGACGATTTTTTTTAAAGAAAAAGGGCCCGAACTGTATATGTGTATGCCCAAAAAATTGACGAATTTTTTTGAGAAAAAATATATTGACGAATTTATTATGAGGTGTTTGTACCAACTACGTTTTGTTAAATCTTGGACGACTGTTCCCTCTAATGGCCATCCTCTGGCTTTTCGAGGGAAAAAAAAAGAGATCTGTTTCTTTTAGAGAGATCTACTTCCTTAACAACTTAAAACTAAATATGTGATATGTTTATAGAGGACGTGGTAGAAAGTAGAAAATAGAAAACATCACATATAAAGATCAAGTCATTCCTATGCAACCACAAAGTCGGAATCATCACAAATTGTCTAGCTCAACGCAGCTGCTCCAACCCTATTTGTGAACCAAGTAACAGCCGAATTCCGTACGAGAAGGGACATTAAAACATGCGAGAGATAGACGGAAGACCTCCGGATCCATAGAGGGGAACATGCGGAGGAGGAAGGCGAGATTGTCGTCGGGCCCGAAGGCGAAATCGTAGCGGGAGCAGCGGGATCGCTTGGCCGAGGGCGGCGACGCAGATCCGAAGATTTCGTCAAACCCTAGACGCTTGCCGCAGATCCCCGCAGACATGGCGGCGGGAGAGGTCCCCCTCTGTTCACAAGCCCTCGGGCCCCGATCGCCACCGCCACTCCCTTCCACCCCTCTCCGATCGATCCACTGCTAGTGCTTCCGATCCCCTTCTCCTTGTGCGGACACCTGCTCTTTTGGAGCTCTGTTGCTCGTTGATGGGATTGCGATGAGAATGGGATGCGATTGATGGGGGTGGTGGTGGTATGTTCTTTCCTTCATTTCGATATATAATATAATATATAATTATTAACCGGGTGTGGTCGCTTGCTCGTCGTTTGTTTGTTCCAAAAGGCCAATGGGTCTTTGGTTGACCAGGCCCTTGTCTCAGTCCAGCTGGTGTTGCCCAGCTAATTTCCCACCGTCGGCTGTATTTGTGTCTTGTGAACAGGATAAATCTCATAAGAATATATCCAGTGATATATAGGAAAATATATTTAATTAATAGAGATACATTATAATTTATAACGTTAAAAAATGGGTAGAATGGAGCTGCCCTCTGAGGGCTCGTTTGGTTGCTAGGTAGGAGTGGGTCGGATAATCTGATTGTAATAGTAGCTGTTTGGATTTATTATGAGGGTTGGAGAGGTTGGAATAAAGAATGTGATGTGATGTCACTATGATTTGTGATATAATTCCATGCCATCAAAGGAGGGGGGTAAACCGGGTTACCCCGGGATAACCCGGGGGTAACTCGGTTACCAAACGAGCCCTTAGGTAGCGTTCGGGATGTGGGTTACCGGCGGGGTTGGGGAGTTTACCCCCCTTAACTCACATCCCCCTCTCTCTCAATGGGTCCCACTTTATTCTTTTTTAAAAAATTAAATAAATTAATTTTACATCATCAATCCTATCAAAAAACAATATATTATACCATCATATCATATAAAAATTATAAACTATTCCACTTCTACTCATTTTTCGAAACTTAAATGCAATCACATCACAATAACTACTCACTTTTTCAAACTTCAATACAATCATATCACCTCAAACCCACTTCTAACCCATCCCCAGTTTAACCCTCTATCCAAACACCAAAATCCAAAAACGGGTTACCCTCTACCAGTTTAACCCGTCTTAACCCACCAACCAAACGCACCCTTAGGGAGTCTGCCTTAGTTTTCTCATTTTTAAATTTTTTTAAAATAGTTTCATAAAAAATCATCACTATATTCTATATTATGTCGGCCTCCATCGAGACAGTCATATAATTATTGAAATCGACTCCGTCTGAATAGAGGCCGTAAAGACTCTATTTCACGCGAAACTTGAATGACATAATGTACATATATAGTGATGAAAATTCACGGAAGTATTTTTCAAAGAACTTAAAAATATAAGAAAAATGAGACGGAAGAGCTAAGTTAACTCCTCCCATGGGACAGTCCCATTATACCCTTCAAAAATTATATCCAAGAATATAATTAAGTTCGACAGGGACATCCACATCATTAAAAGTCATTGTTCTCATTTAAAATCATCGTGTGTTGGCGTCAAAAAAGATCAAGCGCGGATCAAATTTGAATTAGGAAACATTTAACAGCCTCCGAAAAGAGAGTGTTAAGGAAACATATGTTACCTATCAAGTGTCGTACTATTCTCAGATATCGCCTTATGATTCCTCTATTCTCAGCAAATGAGGCATGCCCGGTATGCCACAAATCTTGCCAAGACTCCTTTGGGGAGCATGTCGTTCATTGTCGTGAACTCTCAGATATAAAAAATATATACATGATCTTGTCAGAGAGGTCCTCTATGATGTTCTCAAGAAGGCTGGGGTTGCATCAAAGAAAGAAGCACCTATGAATTTTTTGTCTAATCCACACGATGGGAGATCTATACTCAGACCAGCAGATGTTTTAATTTTTGGTTGGACTGGATGAAAACATGCATGTGTTGATTTAACTGGAGCGCCTCCGTTAGTTGGTCTGATAAAAAGTGATTTTACTGCGGGATATGCTGCACAGAAAGCTACCTCAGCTAAAGTTGCTAAACATGAGAAAACTTGTATTCAATCAACATGTCTTCATCCCTTTCAGATTTGATATCTTTGGATTCTTGGCGTCTGAAGCTGTAGAACTCCTTAAGAGGGTCCAGAAAATTATGCATAGGAATGTTATGGTTCTCAGGTCTATGGATGTTGTGTTCCGAAGAATTGGATTTGCCATCCAAAAGGGATTGGCGGTGCAACTCGTTGGTCGTTTCCCAACAATTTCTTTGTAATATATCCTGATTTAATATATTATATGATCATAAAAACACTCATTAAGGAAACAACGGGAATGAACAATAGGAAATAGCACGAAGATGAAGGAAATAGAAGTACTTTACATTTATTCATGCAACGTTCTTTCCAAATTTTGGTATTGAAAAAGTTGTCCAGCTTTGGAAAAAGCAAGAGTAGCGAGACGGCATAGCATGCTTGAGAAAGGAAATGGCAGGATGGTTGCAAACTTGCACTCCTGCAATGTCACGTATACATAGCATAGAATGTAAAGGATGTACAGTGAAATAAGGAAGCAACGAGTCCTTGGAAAAACGACAAGGAATAAAAAATATATCAAGTATGTCATGAAGGGAGCGGATTATCTGTTGGCCAGCATAGTCTGTTGTAGCATCTGGAGCCGTTCGATCGTGATCGAACGGTTCGCATGAATTCGCATGGTCGAACCCACAAAAAGGTACGAATTCATGCGAACCGCTCGATCACGATCGAGCGGCTCCAGATGCACAGCAGACTCTGCTGGCCAGCAGACGATCCACGCTCTGTCATGAATGCATATACGTAAGTAGCATGATTAAAATAATAGGATGTCATCGATCAGGAGAAGGGAGATAGGGTGTCTTGACTAAAATAGCCAAGAAAAAAATTGAGAAATAGAAAGTGTATGTGAAGAAAAAAAACAGAGGATGACTAACTGGGAGATAGAAGAATGATATATTCATGACAGTTCCTCGCGGAAATAATAAGCGAACAATAGCAGGCTATCATTTTAAAATGCTGCGAGGAAAATGCCGTGTTAAACAGAAAAATAGCAGGAATTGTGAGTACAAATTACAATGTATGATATAAATGTAGTTACCAAGGGATCAATGGCCACGTCAGTATTTGACCATTGATTCCTTAAAAAAAATTAACACGTTCTTCATCCCCAATTGTTGCATGATAAATGGGGTGATCGTTAAAAGATTATTGCATATTGGAGGCGAAAGAAGGCTAAGGGATACTTTGGAAAGTTGACTTCTCAAAGTATAAGATTTTGTTAGCTTGAGTTTCATTTAGGCATCTCTTTCTCGACATGGCCTCCTATATACAAGAAGGATTGTGTTGATGAAGGGGTGTGCAACTGCAACATCTTGCTCGATGCTAGTGGATGGGTGTCGGGAGTGTGTCTTTTTCAGTCACGAAAGAGGGGTCTAACAGGGTTGTGCGCTGGCTCCTCATCATTTTGTTTTGGTGGCAAACCTGATGTCGTGAATAGTTGGACGGTTTGCCGATTCTCATTTTGAAGTATGTAGATGACACGATTTTTTTCATGCAGGGGGGAGTCCGACAGGCAGCTGAGATTGTTACGATGCTTGGCATTTTGGAGCGATATATGGCCTCAAAATCAACTACGACAAGTCAATGTTCATGGCTTTGGTGTGACAGAAGAGGAGGTGGTTGCGTACAGGATATCGTTGCAATCCCAAAGGGGAGTCCTTCCAACCAACTATCTGGACTACCTTTTTGGTTAATGGATGTCTTCAATAAGCTGAGTGAATGCTATTGGTGGAGTGAATTGAACGAAGACTTGCAAGCCGATGTGCTTCTTGCCTCTCAGAAAGGGGTGTCTGGTCCTTTTGAAGGCATTCTTATATTTTATTCCAATCATCTTCTTGGTGTCTAAGGTTTCCCACGTGGGATTCGAAGATGTTTGGAGACTCTATTCTGTCATGGATGTGGGACTTTGACACTTATAAAATGTGTTAAAATACAAAATACGGTATGGATATCGGACGTCCATACAAATCGGATCTCGACGTGGTCCGAGATATAGGTTTTTGTTCAGACTCTTATATTTTCGTTCACTTCTTTTTAAATTGCAAACCTGATCTGATATCCAAATTTAGTAAATAAGTAATATATTGGGTAGTACTTGTCGAGGCATTTCCAACGGTACTAAGAACATCGAAATCCAACGTAGGACGAGAGAGAGGAGGTCGTTTTACAGTCGTGGGTCGGTAAACGAACACGGACCTGAACCGGATTGGAACCCGGATATGGTTAACCAAACCCGTATATATAGGCTATGGCTTGGATTTGGTCAATTCAAAATCCGTTTCCATCCCTAGAGGTCGACGGAGCTCCGTCGGAGAACCGACGTGTCGCCGATGCACTGTCGCCGGAGTTGCCGATCGTGTGCCATTTGTCGCATTTTCTATGTACGGATCACTCCTTCTTGCTGCATGTTTCCGTATTTTGTTTCTTGTGGTTTGGGTTTAAGCTCCATGGTAGAGATCATGTACGCATGCAGAATCGGACATGCATAGGGCAGGAGTGGAGGGTGCAAGTGTGGTTGGATTCAAGATATGTTTGTGACCGGATGGCTTTTGATGTCTTGGGGTTGGATCTGTAGATTTTTTTTAAAGGCGTAATTATTGGTTATTGATTTCATCTCTTATTCAACTGGGTTTTCTCTTCTTTGCCTACAATATGTATCGAGAATAGCAATTAGGTTTTTCATGATTACATTAGGCCTCTTAATCCTCATTATATAGAGAGGATTTAGGGTTAGGGTTTTACAAAGGGGGGACACCATTCATGCCAAATACCATAACTACCCTTTTCCTTCAACAATCCCCTTCAAGCTGGAGCATATGAGTCATACATGCTCAGCTTGTTACAACATTTCTCGAACTGGATCCTTGCTAATGGCTTTGTAAATATATCTTCAGTCTGCTCTGCAAATGTAACACCCTATGTGCGTAAGTGTCCCTTTTGTATGAGATCTCTTGTGTAATGACGATTGATCTCCACATGTTTTGTACGTTCATGGAACATGGGATTGTTTGCAATGTATACTGCTGCTTGGTTATCACACCTTAGTTCCATCATATCCTGTGTCCTGACATGGAGGTCAGTTAGCACGGAATTGACCCACACCAGTTCAGTTGCTGCTTATGCCATGGCTCTATATTCGCTCTCAGTACTAGATCGTGACACCACTGCTTGCTTCTTGCTTTTCCATGTGACTAGGTTTCCTCCAGATATGTGTAAAACCCTGTTGTGGATTTTCTATCTTGCAAGCATCCTCCATAGTCTGCATCAGAGTAGGCCACAAGATTGAGGTTGTCGTCTTTACGAAATAGTAGCCCTTTTCCAGGAGACTGCTTGATGTATCGAAGGATCATCATGCATGCCTCAAAGTGATTGATATTGGGAGAGTCCATAAACCGGCTAAGTCTTCCAACTGCCACGGTGATATCGGGGCGGGTAATAGTGATATAGAGCAATTAACCCACCAGGCGTCTGTATCTGCTAGCATCCTCTGGTACTGCTTCATCAAAGATCCGTCCTTTAGGATCCATAGGGATGTGTGCTGGCTTACAACCAAGCATCCTTGTTTCCGTCAATAGATCCGTGGCATATTTTGTTGAGACATTACCAACCCATGCCTTGATCTAGCTATCTCAATCCCCAAGAAATATCGTAATTGTCCCAAATCATTAATCACGAACTGTTCTGCAAGATGCATTTTTACTCTGGCAATTTCTTCATAATCATCTCCCGTAAGAATGATGTCATCAACATATACCAGCATTGCTACGGTGCCCTTCGGACTCCTTTTCGTGAACAAGGAATGATCAGACGGCAATCTTTTGAACCCAATCACATGTAATGCTTCTGATAATTTGTGAAACCAGGCTCGAGGACTTTTGTTTTAATCCGTAAATTGCTTTGCGGAGAAGACATACCTTCTGACACTCCCCTTGTCGCTCGAATTTGGGTGGTTGTTGCATATAAACCACTTCATGAAGATCACCATATAGGAAGGCATTTTTGACATCAAGTTGATGTAATGGCCAACCCATCTGAACCGCGACAGCAATAAGGATACGTACCGTTGACAGATGAGCTACTGGTGAGAAGGTGTCGAAGAAATCAATGCCATAGGTTTGGGTAAACCCTTTGGCTACCAAACGAGCCTTGTAGCGTGCAATAGAACCGTCTGGGTTGTACTTGATAGTGAAGACCCACTTGGAGCCAACGATATGACTATTTGCCGGTGAATCTACTAGTTGCCATGTATTTCTGGACTCCAAAGCTGACATCTCTTCTTGCATTGCTTGAAGCCAGCGGGGATCTTGTAGTGCATCAATGTGATTTTTTGGAATAACAGTGTCTGAGACAGCATGAGCAAACTTCTTATAGGTCGGAGTAAGTTTGGAGAGAGATATTGTAGCATTGATCGGGTATTTAGTCCGATAGACTGACGGACATTGTCGAGCTTGGCGACGTTGAGCTATCAGAAGCTCTATTTGGTTCTCTACAACAGCATTAGTTTCCAAATCTTGAGTTGGGGAGCATACATGAGGAGGTGGCACTGGCTCAGAAGGAGACGTGGGAGTTGGAACAAGTAATGGAAAGGTGAGGCTTTCGACGGAGGAATTTGAGGAGCGAAAATTTGTGGAAGTTGAGAAATAAGTTATTGACTCAAAAAAGGTGACATCAGCGCTTACAAAGTGTTTACGTGATCGGGTGTCGAAACATCGGTATCCTTTCTGAGTTGCAGCATACCCTAGAAAAACACATTTGACAGCATGTGCGGCAAGCTTGTCCCTGCCCGGTGCACGAAGATGAACAAATGCAGTGCACCCAAAAATCCGTGGTTGGATAGGAAAGATGGGTTTTCCACGAAAAAGGATCTCCACCGGTATTTGTTCTTTTAGAGTTGTAGATGGCAGTCTATTGAAAAGAGATGTCGCTTTTAAGATGGCATCTCCCCAGTAGAGTGATGGGACATTATAAGCAAGAAGTAATGTACGTGCGGTGTCTAGGATATGACGGTGTTTACGTTCAGCAACACCGTTTTGTTGAGAAGTATAGGGACAGGTGGTCTGGTGTGAAATGCCTTGGTTTAGAAGTAGACTTTGCAAGTCATGAGAGAGAAATTCTTGTCCATTATCAGAGCGAAAGGTTTTAATAGTTCGTCCGAATTGCGTTTTTATGTTTGCAATGTATTGAATAATGAAGCTAGTAGCATCTGATTTGTTTTTCAATAGAAACACCCATGCTACTCGAGAGAAATCATCAATGAGGACAAGATATTAATGATGGCCCAGTCGATCAGGACACCGACTGGGCCTCTAAAAATCCATGTGAACTAGATCAAAAATTTCAGTAGAATGTTGGTTACCAGAGGAGGAAAATGTAGCTCGGTGATGTTTCCCAATTTGACAAGCCTCGCAGGTGATAGTACTCATGGATGATATTTGTGGGATAAGCCGACATAGTTTGTGTACTGACGGATGACCTAAACGATGATGCCAAAGGATAGAGTGGTTCATATAAGTGGTGGAATAGGCGACCATGGAAGATGAGTTTTCAAGGTGGTAGACGCCTCCTTCTTCACGGCCCGTACCAATCGTCCTCCCAGTCAGTATGTCCTGAAAAACACAAGTAGAAGCGTCAAAGATTGCGCGGCAGTGAAGTTCTTTACATATCTGGCTGACCGAGAGTAAACTAAGTGGAAAGTCTGGGACTAAGAGAACATTATGCAGCTAAATTGTAGGGGTAAGGGGTACATCCCCAACTCCTGTAACTGGTGACAATCGTCCATCAACAACCTAAACAGTCTTTCCCTTTGGTGTTGTTCTGAGCTTTCGGAGGAGTCGAGGGTTTCCACACAAGTGGGTGGAGGCCCCCGTATCAATAAGCCATTGTGAATGATTATGATGGCTGGCTGAAGCAAAAACAGTACATGTCTGGGTGATTGCGGCAACATCTCCGGAAGTGGTCGCCTCATTAGGATTCATTTGTGAAAGCCACTGCATAAGATCTTCAAAATCCTTTCGTGGGATTTCGATCGAGCCTCCTTCAACATCTGTAGTCGCAACCTGATCTTACGGTCCTGGACGTCCATGTTTATTGTAGCATATATCTTCGGTGTGTCCTAATTTATGACAGAAGGTGCACTGTATGTGTGATCGCCCTCGTCCTTGCAGGTGACGACCGCGTCCTCTGCTTCTGTAGCTGCCTCTGAAATTCCGCCCGGATGCTGCGAGCGCTGTTGTTTGACTCATAGTGTCTGTAAGAGGGGCCGATGCAGTCGGTAGTCGACACAATGTGGTGTATGCTTCCTCCATGGTTGGAAGTGTAGGAGAGGTGATCATCTGATCCCGAGGGGCTGCAAAGTTCTGATCTAATCCGCCGAGGAAGATCATAGTTGCCATATTCTGTCGATGTTGCCGTTGAGTGGGGCATGTGCAGAGAGGGGCACATACATTGTAGCTTGCAAGCAGGGATTTGAGTGCGGAAAAATACTCCGATAGAGGACGGCCATTCTGACGCATATGCATCAGATCATGAAATGATTGATACATTTTGGTAGAATTTTTATCTTGCCCGTAGGTGGCTAGCAATGACTTCCATATATCGTGTGCACTTTCATAGTAGACTAACTCCTGAACGATCCTGTCAATGACACTAACCATAATCTGCGAGCTAACCATGGCGTTGTCTTTAACCCATGTAGCATATTTTCCAACCTTATTAGTTGGTTTTTCTTCGAGGAGGATATGTTCTTTATCGTATCCTCGAACAATCATTAGGAAAAGTCGGGACTACATGGAGTAGTTCGTGGCATCGAATTTTGGTATGGATCCAAAGGATGGCATTTTTAAGTGACCACCTCCATCCATTTCTGATGTAGGTACCCCAGATGCCATGGGAGCGTGTGCTGTAGCTTTTAGGAAGATCGTAATCTATTTACGCTACCACCTAGGTCGTATTATGGTGCGTATGCGGCTCTCTCTCTCTTGTATATTCATTTCAATACATAGGCATAGTACAGATTACATATGACAGAACAGAGGGAAAAAATGCGTTGGCGAAAGGAGCACTGGAATGTCTTGAGCAAAAGCGTATGGCGATGGCGTTTGAACCAAATCGTCTGGTCGTCCGAACAATGGAGATGGTGCCTGAGGTTGGCAGAAACAATCTTTCTGGTATAGGCTACGGAGCAGGTAAGCGGCTGCTGGAAGACGATCCTGAGAGGGCTGAGCTCGGAGCTTGACGTCACGAGGGGCTGGCAGCGCCTTGGTTGGTAGCACCAAGGGATGGTAGCGCCTTGGCTGATGCCGCACCATGGGCTGGATGTCGCCGTAGGAGGAGGCTGAGCGTCGGTGAGTAGAAGGAGTAGGAGGAGGCCGTCGGGATCCGGTGGGAGGAGGCCTTGACGGTGGGGTGGGGGTGGGGGGTCGCAGGGGCGAGGCGGGGTCGGGGCTGTTGGGGGGCAAGGCGAGGCAGGGGGAAGACGAGGAAGGGGCAAGGGTGAGGTCGGGTCCGGCGATGCGAGGTCGAGGCGAGGTCGGGTCTGGTGATGTAAGGTCAGGTCTGGCGAGTCGAGGCGGTTGCAAGGGAGGGCGAGGCGAGGTCGGGGCTGGCGATGCGAGGCAGGGGCGAGGCGGTCACAAGGGAGGGCGAGGTCGGGTCTGGCAATGCGAGTCAGGGGCGAAGGCGGGGTCAAGGGCGAGGGCGAGGTTGGGTTGAGGGCGAGGCGATGACGGCGGTCGGGTCGGCTCGAGGCGAGGTGAGGCAGGGGCGAGGGCGAGGCCGGTGAGGGCGATAGGTTGAGGAGGGCTGCGACCGAGAGAGAGAGGGAGGAGGGGGGGCAGAGGCGGCGCAGATCCCTAGAACGAAACCTAGGGCTCTGATACCATATTGAGAATAGCAATTAGGTTTTCCATGATTACATTAGGCCCCTTAATCCTCATTATATAGAGAGGATTTAGGGTTAGAGTTTTACAAAGGGAGGACACCATTCATGCCAAATACCATAACTACCCTTTTCCTTCAACAATATGGATGGTATTGTCTGAAACCTTCTCAAGCCATCACATTCATCCAGACCAACTCATGGTCAGTAACAAAGCATTTGCTCTGATAGTAAGTTCTTTGAGTGGTATTCACATTTCTTGTTTAAACAAAAATATCATTTTTCCTTCCCATCTCTACTCGATAGGCTGCACCATTCCAGTTAAGACCCTAGAACTTCATGTCACTTCATTTTCTCCTGGAAATTTACAGCATAAACAATAGAGGTTGCAGCAATAAAGTCTAACTTGAGGGATCGCCTACAAAATAGGGATGCAAACGGACGGATACAAATATGGATAGATACGGATATAGGTCTTATTTATATCCTTATCAATTTTTAAATACGAATACGGATGCGGATGCGGATATTGACGGATATTAAAACTATCGTACCACATCCTTAAAAAATGGATATTGATCGCATACGAGTAATGTTAGAAATACTCTATAGAATTGAATTAAATATATACGAATTGGATGGAAGACACATGATATAAATTTACTAAATATGTTTGTATATGCAAATATGGTAAAAGAAGGTACAAAATTATGTTATATAAGGTTAAAAATAAATCTATGACTATATTTATATACGAAAACGGATATATGGATACGGATACAGATGTTTGCGGATATCAAAATGATATCCATATCCGTATCCATTTTGAAATAGATACTGATATAGATGTCAAAATCTATATATAAAGCGGATATAATGATGATGGGATAGATATATCCGTAACCGTTGCATCCTTACGTACAAATCATCACAAGTGCAAAATAATCCCATCCCATTTATTATTGTTAAATCTTGCATTTAGCAATATATAGTAAACAAAATCGTAGCAGTTTATCCCCATACCCTTTTCCATTTGACCCATAGAGAGCATGAACACATTTGTCATTGAATACTCAACCTCTAGCCACTGCGACAAGTCAGTATCCTGAAGATAAGGTTTTATCCCATAGTCCATCTTATATTTGGATCGACGAATCCTTCGTAATAACCCATACTTGGATTAAATTATAGATATTTTCGTGAACAACCCTGGGAAAAATTTTATAAAATTTTCTACAAGCTCAAGTCATCAATTGGGATTGCTAAGTATGCAGTGTTCTTTTTTCCCATGATTAATGCATGGTTTACTTAAATGGAAAATGGGGTTTTGTTTCTTGGGCTTTGGATCGTGAAAATGATTTGATCTCGGAAATGGGTTTTGGTTTGGGTTGGACTATTGTGAAGTCTATGATCAGTCATAGGGATATGCTTGTTGCAATGACCAGGAAGATGAGCAAGGACTTGGCAACGGAATTTCTTCGGTAGTTGTTCTTCCTCAAACAACACATTATCTGTAACACCCCAAACCCAAACATAGTACCACATGTAAAACTCACAAAGTGTGGGTGTGGTTTATAAGTGGTGGGGATTACTACTTGTCAACTTGGGCTTAAACATTTTGGGCGGTTGTCAACGGGTCCATTTGGACCCGAATCGAACAAGTTGTCAGGGCCAGTTTTCCTCAATAACGGACCGGGGACCTAAGCCCGGGACGTTACAAATGATATCAGAGCAGGTTTTCTCTGATAGTGGAAAGGGCTACCCGAAGGGAACTGAGCCGGGAGCGTGCATCCGCCATTATCACTGGGAATAAGTGATGAGTCATGTCGCAACGAGGACGTTGCGAATATAAGTGGGGGAGGTTGTAACACCCCAAACCCAAACATAGTACCACATGGAAAACTCACAAAGTGTGGGTGTGGTTTATAAGTGGTGGGGATTACTACTTGTCAACTTTGACTTAAGCATTTTGGGTGGTTGTCAACGGGTTCATTTGAGTCCGAATCCAACAAGTTGTCAGAGCCAGTTTTCCTCAATAACGGATCGGGGACATAAGCTCGGGACGTTACATTACCACCTGCATGTGTTCGAGAAACAATTATTCTTGCCCTGACAACGCTCAAAATAGGAGACCCAATTATTTATTTATTCTTTTTTTAATGTCGAAGGATGACTATATGAGATAAATAGTCATCCACATCTTAAGTGTCATCAAACTTTCATGATTAGAGTATCTTTATTTATTGTAACTTTTAGATGATGTTTCTAGATCATGATTTGCATATCGATTGTGGTGGTAAGGAGGTAATTGTTGGCGGACGTAAATACGAAGATGATAGCTCTGCATCTTCAAGTTTCCTGTCCGAAAACAAAACTTGGGCGCAACATGAGTAGTGTTCTCAGAGATGTGATCTTTTTAGGTGAAACATTATTTTTGGCATTGCATAATTAGGGCTTTATAATATTTGATATTGTTACGGAGCTATCAATTATCGTATGCGTGAATAGGACTTTTCAAAATTATATGATCATATCAGGTCTCACATTGATCTAGCCATTTTATGAAAATAATAATAAAGATAGAACTAGCCATTGCATAGGTACAGTTTTAAGTGTTTGGATTATATAGCACGGCATATTGTTTCTACCACAACAAAGCTGGAAGCTTCTTCTTAAAAGATATGACCACATTAGCCTCTTACTAAACCATAGTGTGATTTTGGGAACTACGTATACAAAAAAAAATTATTTGATTCTTGGTGGCATGGTGAATAAATGTGCAAGTAGAGTTGTTTTTAAAGAATTGATCATATACGGTGCAATTAGGGGATCGCTGATAGTTGTTTTAAAGATTTTGATCATATCGATGGCTGATTTAATTAAACAACTACATAGGCAGATGGCTTTAAAAAATGATTTTTTTGTGTATCGCACTAAACCATTGCTTAGGAAGATTATTTTTTAACCAAGGTGAAATTACAGTACCTACACCCCTGCTATATAACAAGTCATTGGACTTGAATGAGGAGATTCTATCCAAGCGGAATCAAAATAGTACCCCACCAATGTTGTGATGTCTATTAGCAATAACCCATAAACTAGATTTTTCATATCATACTATTAGATTCTCTATATAAATAGTGCTTAGCATTCAACATCTTACTATATATTAACCTCCGTGGAGTAGGCAGTGTTCACCGATTTTCTTTTATTATTTTCCAAACAAAAATATTGTCGACGCTGGTCATGCAGCAAATATATGAAAAATGCCAGGTGTTGTGTTTAATGGCATCGTGATGGCACGTCCTCCCTCCCCCATCTACGTGTTGTCTCTACTTCCTTCACCGATACGACACAGACCACAACTCTTCCTTATCTTCATCAGTGAGCGGAACGTAACACCCACTTTTTTCGCTCCTCTCAAACCTCTCGATTTTTCTGGCTTTTGATTGTGGTTGCTCATAAATAACGATATGAGGATCTCATCTTTATTCCTTCTTTATTGGTATAACATCTTGATAATGACAAAGATGGCAGGATTGGGAAGCTAAAGTTGCAGACCGAGGATAGTTCATATTTCAGGACTGCTTTTGTTTGCGCTCATCGAGGTCATCTTTTCTTTCTTCTTTTTTATTTGTGTATATATGTTATTTCTGTTTACGTGGGTATGAGATTGAGAAATCACATTTCCATTGAAGGACATATTCACCATGAGGCCATCTTTCTACAAAGATAATTTCAGGGTGTTCTCTCTCTCTCTCTCTCTCTAAGTTGATATGTAGATAGCAGAGCTTCCCCAAAGGGCCAAACCTTCTATTAAGATCCAATTTTTAGGCCGATTCTTTTGTTATAAAATGGTTTGTACTAATGGTTGATCATTTAGGAATTGGAATGATAGTTTCTTGCGCAAATGGAGACAAAAAAAATTTTACTAAACATCATTTGCTCATATAGATATTGCACCGAGAGTCATAAAATCCTACTGGATACACTTGCTCATATAGTCATATGGATTCTATATTGCATGGGTGGATTGTGGATTGGAATAGTATTTGCTTTCTGTTGTAGCTCCTTTATCGTCGTGCTTTTAACTGTTTCACATATATATGATGGAATTTATGTATTGATCCACACAAGTATTTCAATGGTTGTATGCTATCTACTATGGGTGATCCAATTACAGTTCCAACAGCAAGCACCTCCTCTATTGTCGTGTCCTCTAATGCCTCCAAGAGCAAGAAGTGCATCATCTTCAAAGAGCCGACCCCATTAGCAGCTACAAGTAGCGAGGCGAGATGATTCCACCTTCGTATTACGCCGTCATTGTTGAAGCTCTCTAACATGATCTTCAGGGACGACTATGACAATAGTAACATATGTTCTGACGTGTATCGACTTTAGCTTCAAGTTCAAGAAGTTCTCCGTGCAGGGTATACTAAATATTATTTTTCTGCTATTCATTTATTTTTCGGATGTAATTAATTATGTACATATTTATGGATTTCTTTATAATATAGAACATTTGACTTGCAAGTATGAACTTTTAATTAACTTCACTACTAATCATGGCACGAGCTGTGCTACTATTAAGAGAAGAAAGTTTTTTTAAGTGTGATTATACTCGTGAGAAATAATTTTCCATTTTGTAAGTATGTTTGTTATTTGGTTTTATTATATGTCCATTTGGTTCTTTCAAAAAAATATGTCCATTTGGGGTGACCTGCTATGTGTTATGTAACAAAGAGAGAGCCCAGAGGAAAAAGTGGGCTTCCTAATTGCATTGCGAGGATGAAGAGGCTATATTGAAACTTGAAAATAATGGGGTTCAATATCAATAAGCTTTGCAATAGAATGAGAGTACACCGACAAGAAAATGTATGCTTGATTTAGAACCAAACGTTCATGGCCACAGACTATTCTTCCATACACGACATTTGTCTTACCTTACAAGAATTTATATATAATTACTCCTTTTTAAAGGTCAATTACTAGATCACCTTTAAGAAATTTATAATGCAAAGATGGATATAGAGGAAATGACTATCTTTTTAGCGAGAATTAAATGTGCAATGATCAAAGCTTTATACGGATGTAAACAGTTAAATACAAGTATTGACATAAGTGTTCTCATATCTTTTACATGTTTGAAAATATATATATATATAATTACGGATATCTATATTGACGATTATAAAAAAAAGAAACTATAAAAAGTATAGATGTAAATAGATATTGTCATCGATCTTACGCATGAAACATATACATTGTTCGTGTGTCTTTTGTATGTGTCTGTGTGGTTCTCTGTGTATGTGGTTCTCTCTCTCTGTGTGCATGGATGTATGTATATCATAGTTTGGTTGTAACACCCCAACTCCAAACATAGTGCTATACCTAAAACTCACGAAGTATGGGTGTGATTTATAAGAGTGGAGGATTACTACTTGATAACTTGGGCTTAAGCATTTTGGGTGGTTGCCAATGGGTCCATCTGGGTCCGTACCCAACAAGTTGTCAGGGTCAGTTTTCCTCAATAACGGACCGGGGACCTAAGCCCAGGACGTCACAAATGGTATAAGAACCGAACGCCCTCTGACGGTGGAAAGGGCTACCCAAGAGGTGGAGCTGCCCTACAAAGAGGTTGGAGGAAATGGCTACCCGGAGCGTCCAGCCGCCACTGTCACTGGGGAGAAGTGATGTGCCATGTCGCAACGAGGACGTTGCGAATATAAGTGGGGGAGGTTGTAACACCCCCCAAAAATGAAAAGTCCCACACCGTGGAACACGAAATTTCCGGGTGGGATAAATAGTGACGAGCTTACTACCGAACAACCCGGCTTGAGCATTTTGGGGGCGGTTAATCGGGTCCATATGGGTTCGATCCTAAGAGGTTGTCAGGGCCAGTAATGCCTCGATAACGGACCGGGGACCTAAGCCCGGGACGTTAGAAATGGTATCAGAGCCAAATTCTCTCTGATAGTGGAAAAGACTACCCGAGAGGTGGAGCCGCCCCTACAAAGAGGTTGGAGGAAATGGCTACCCAGAGCGTGCAGCCGCCACTATTACTGTGAATAAGTAATGGGCCATGTCGCAACGAGGACGTTGCGAATATAAGTGGGGGAGGTTGTAACATCCCAACCCCAAACATAGTGCCATACCTAAAACTCACGAAGTATGTGTGTGGTTTATAAGAGTGGAGGATTACTACTTGATAACTTGGGCTTAAGCATTTTGGGTGGTTGCCAATGGATCCATCTGGGCCCGTACCCAACAAGTTGTCAGGGCCAGTTTTCCTCAATAACGAACCGGGGACCTACCAAGCCCGGGACGTTACATTGGATCTCTGTGTGTGGTTCTCTCTCACTGTGTGCATGAATGTATGTATATCATAGTTGAGAATTATACTTTTATATATTATGAGAAAATAATGGTAAAATTGTAATTCAATCTAAGTTAATGCTATTGGATGATTTTTCACTTCTTAAAAATTATACTTTGTGTGTGTTGTGTATCTTATGAATAAAGAATGGTAAAATTGATTGTAATTCAATCTGAATTAATGCAAAAATCTTGGATAATTTTTTAATCCTGAAAAATGACACTTTATATTGATCTTTTAGAGAGGCAAACATGGTAGTAGATATTATGATCGACATCTTCATCCATTTCCAAAAATTGCTGCAAATGCATGTACGAATATTTATGAATTTTAAAATTATTTTTATGGTGCCACAATCGGACATGGATGTAAGATAATTATTGATCCGAAATGAATGGTAATATAAATGCTTAGTAAATGAATGGTAATATAAATGCTTATAAAATTGCAGGAATATACATATATTTGACGATTTCCATACGAAGCAACTATATTGAAAGCATGTACTCTATTATAATTATAATTACATCAAATATAATGGAATAAGTCAAAACATGTTGTTACATATAATTACGAATAGACATGCAGTTATGTTTATGTATTATAATACAAATATATACAATGATATATATAGATATAAATGATATATGTATATATATTATTTCAAACCTATGAATCCAATATTCATATAAAATAGATACAATGGTAGATTGACAATTTTTGATATGTCAATATTTGCATCCCTAGACTGTAGGCATCATTATGCAAACGACTTCACATGCAACGTACGTGATAAACACTATATACTAGGGGATTCCCTTGGGCATATTCATCTTTTGTTTCATATAGATGCATACCATCAGTGTGTTATTGTATTATTGTTTGTTTTTTAATATGAATACTGATATCTATGTGAATATTAATAGATATGAAGATTTTGTTACATCCTTTAAAAAATAATATTGATATAAAGGGATATAGAGCAACTGCAAAGTATACATGTGTTGGATGGTTTGAACATAATATATTTATACTAAATGTATTAAATTTACAACAATTTTTTAACAAAGGATATAAACTTATGTTACATATAGTTAAAAGCAAATCTACTACTATATCAACATATAGAAAAAAGATATACATCTCGATACTTGTGGATGTGAAATTGATATTCATGTTAGTATCCATTTCAAAAAGTGATTTATATCGAATACAGACATATCATGTATATATCTGTCAGCATCTGCACTATATGTCATATCTATATACACTTTGGAATTATTATTACATATCTATAATTTTTATCAACTGAATATATAAATCATATTTTATAATTTCTCTTCATGTAAAAAATGTAATTACAAAAAGCAAGTTCATATGCTGATATTTAGATTGCTTAGTTGTGACTTGGCTTTTAGTTTCGATAAAATAATTGTAAAGAAAAATATTTGTTTAAATTTATCCGTGCAACGCAGGGAGTATCCACTAGTAAACTATGGTTGGAGTATCTAGAAATTTAATTGCCTAATTGGATCAAATTATCAATGTGATCTACATTACTTGAAGATCTTCGCGGTGATGATGAAAGTGATATAATGATGATCATACCTACTGAGATATCTGTTTTGTCATGGATGCAGTCCCCATGTGTTTTATATGTCCCCGCGGATGTCCTCTCCCATGTTAAGGTTTCGCACACGGATGGAGTGCTCGTGTTACCATGGGTAATTGGAGATAGCGACTGCAAGGGACATGCATACACCCTTGGGTCTCCAGGTAGATGGCCAGACAACCACGACCCTAGCAGTTGCATTGGTTGGGAGACACGCAGTTGAAAAACACCACCTGATCAACTTCTTTATTCCTGCAAAGGAGAAAGAAATTTGATTCCGTGGTCGTTTTATCGACCATGTGAGTTTTGTCAGAAAAGATTGATGTTTAGTTAATCTTCTTTTATTGTATTTATACCCTAAACTTAAGTATGTAGTGGTTAAGTATGGGAGTGTCGAACTCAGGGAGGCAAACTGTTGGAAACTAGGGTAAAACTATAGAAACTAAGGTAAATGGTTTCCTAATTTTTATTTTATTTTTAAGGATTTTTCTGGATTTTTATGAGTTTTATATTGTTGTTGTGAATTTTAAGTATTTTGTATTTTTTATATTTTAGAAAATATTTTTTATATGATTTTTATTTTATGATTTTTACGATTTTATTTTTATTTTCTATTTTAACGATTTTTATAAGGTTGGTAGGATTTTTAGGGATTTTGAATTATTCTTAAGTTTGGAACTTATCTTTTTATTAAAAAAACTGTATGTATTTCTAATTTTTAGAATACTAAACAGTACGAAACTATTTTATTTTTTAAAATACTAAATAGTATGAAATTATTTTATTTTTTAGTGAAAAGTAGTAAAATTATCTTTAAAATTATATGCTGTGTGTTTCTAGGGGATTTTTTATTTATTTAGTTATGATTTTTACAAGTTTTAATGACTTTTGTATTTTTTTATTTTAATTTTTGATTTTTATTTTTTTGGTTTATTATGTAAAATATAATAAAATATATTGTAGGTAATTTTTATTAGATTTGTAAAGGTGTTTTATATGTTTTTATGATTTTTGGAGTTTGTTGTATTTTTATGGTATAAAATTATCTTTAAAATTATATGTTGTGTGTTTCTAGGGGATTTTTTATTTATTTAGTTATGATTTTTACAAGTTTTAATGACTTTTGTATTTTTTTATTTTAATATTTGATTTTTATTTTTTTGTTTATTATGTAAAATATAATAAAATATATTGTAGGTAATTTTTATTAGATTTGTAAAGGTGTTTTATATGTTTTTATGATTTTTGGAGTTTGTTGTGTTTTATGGTATAATATTGTATTTAGTATATTACTGGTTAATAATATGTATTTTTATTGTATTTTTGTACTTTTGTATTTGATATGTATAGGGTATGTATAAGTATATACCGCTAGGGGTACTAGTATAATAAAACTGAAAATGCAGGGGTGCACGTGTAAATTATAGGAAGCCGAGGGTTTTCTGTGCAATTGTTCCATCACGTGTTGAAGCACGTGCCTCTTCAGTCACCGTGACCTATTTGTAAAATCGGATAGCTCCAGGGGCGTTCGTGCAAAAGTTCCCAAGATCACATGGTTGCATAAATTGCTCTTGGACCTACTTGTAATTTTGCAAAAGTGTGGGGGTTGTTGTCAATTTTCCCACAAAAATCAGAACACACGCGCAGAGCACGAGATGCCTAATCAGAGAATCCCTAATTTGTGTCGATTAGTGAGGAGCAACCCAGTTGGCCGAAAAGATAGACAAAACCTACCTCTGAAAGCTACTTCGTGATCTCTGAAGTAGATGCAAGATAGAGGTAAAACTTTGTTGTGATCTGATCAATCTCCTCATCAACTAAGCCCTTATTTGAATCTACGTGAAACAATGACTTAGTTGTCTCATGGTCGGAAGGCTCGAATGAATGATCTACAACCAAAACGGGACCGACCTTCGAAGTTCGTGCCACTAGCAATTTCTTTTTGATTACGTAGATATCGCGGATCCCGTCAACACATCTCCATACATGTGTACTCGGATCACCAAAAGATGTGATCTCCAAGTTTTTCTCTCGGGTGAGGAAATCTCGGGTCTCTGTATAATCAGAAGGAATAATCATGTTGGGTCTCAGCGGTGATCCCACGTGCCTCTATCTCCAATGGTCCGGAAGCATACTCATCTATTGGCAGAGTCTCTGTCAGCTCGGGGTTCGGTACAATGCTTCTAGAAGGGAACGTGACACTGTTTATCATATAATCAATTGCAACCTTGGCCGAACGTAGAAAAGGCCAGCCAAGAATGATGACAACATCTTGTGATGGTACCAAGGGTCAGAGTTTAAGACAACAAAATCCACAGTGAAATTTGTGCCTTGTACCACCATGACAACGTCCTTGAGTATACCCTTCGACCTCTTTACCGATCAGTCGGGAAATTAAAGCATCATTCTAACTCGCTTCAGAGGTCCTAAATGAAGAGTCTCGAGAAGATATAAGGGCAATATGTTCACTGACGAACCGTTGTCCAACAAGGTGTGCTCGAACTCGTAATCTGAAATTTGACAGCTGACAAATGATGCTCTCATATCTTTCTTTTTCTTCTTGGGAGATGTGTGCTAAATGACGCAACAACTGCCAATGGTCAACACTTATTTTTCAGAGCAATGATTACGTCTCTTCTTCCTTTTTGATGTAGTATGATGCTTCAGTAGGGATGCAAACGGATATGGATATATCCGTATCTGATCTGTCACTGTATCCATTTAATACATATTTTGACATCTGTATCCGTATCCGTTTTAAAATGGATACGGATATGGATATCGATTTGATATCCGCAAACATCCGTATCCGTATACGTATATCCATTTTCGTATATAAATATAGTCATAGATTTATTTTTAACCATATATAACATAGTTCTCTACCTCCTTTTACCATATTTATATAATATTTATGATACAGACACATTTAGTAAAATAATATCATGTGTTTTTCATCCAATTCTTATATATTTAAGTCAATTCTATAGAGTATTTCTAACATTACTCCTGTGCGACCAGTATCCGTTTTACATCCAAATCCGTTTTTTAAGGATATGGTAAGATGGTTTTAATATGTCAATATCAGTATCCGCATCCGTATTCGTATTGGAAAACGGATAAGGATATGGTAATACCTATATCCGTATCCGTATCCGACCATTTGCATCCCTATGCTTCAGGCATTTTTGAAGAAGAGGAACGTAGACCAATGCATCCGAAAGAATAGCTTGATCTGAGTTCGGTCTAGCGCCTCTTTCGAGAATTTCGACTCTTGGAGTTTTTAATTTTTCTGATTTTTCTCCCTTCCCTAGATTCAACGCATCAGAGAAGGGTATATGTACATCCTCCGTCTTAGTCTGTGCACTCTAATGATAAGAAGAAGACAGAGAAGAACATTTTTTTCCAAAACGAGGACTTGCTTCATGAAGCCAGAAACTTGAGATCCATCAGAAGAGTTTGGAGTCATCTTTATTCATTTTTCTAGATTTTCTCTTTTTTTCCATTTTTTGTGATTTTTCGCCTTCACTATGAAAATAATCAGAATCTAAATGTGCGCTTGTGGCATTGCCGAGATCTTTGCTATGTGACAATGCTGGCAATAAATTCTCTAAAAGTGTCCATCTTCTCTCTATGATAAACAATCTGCTCATGAATCAAATGGACAAAATGATCGAATGTGGGACCATCTATATCAGGGATAACAATTTTATGTCCCACATCCATCTCGGGTTGATGAAGATGCTCAGAAATAGTAAATGAGTATGAGGTGAATTGCTCTTGAGGGTATTGCTCATGGCAATGGTCCTGATATAGATATTGGATTGGCTGATAAGTAGGTTGAAATAGCATCGGCTCTCGCTCAGTATCTTGTAATACCAGAGAAATAGGCATCCAAGGTTCCTGAACTAGAAAGCATAAAACCGACTCATACTCTGATTGGAAGCTCAGTGGAATATGTGTCGGTCTCTGAAGATGAGAACTCTTTAATGGTAATTCAATGTCTATCCTTAATTCTGCATCAATATCCGCATTATCTGCTTGTTGTGCGATACGTAAATCAACAAGAGGTGGATCACATCCAAATGGTCTAGCATCTTCTTCATGTGTTGCCTTGATAGCGGAGATCTCTCCAAAGAGAGTCCAAAGTGAATCCTCATCAAGACTGAGGTGTGAACTGCCACATGAGGCATCGACCAATGTTTGATGTTCTGTGGTCATCCCCAGGTAAAAGATCCGAACTAACTCGGCTCGGAGATCTCGTGATCTGGGAATCTCCTTAGAATAATCTGAAATTACAGCCACATATCTCGGAATGGATCGTGGGGATCATGCGAAAAATCTATGATAACTGATCGCATAAAGTTTGCTTGACTAATGGGGTAAAATTTTCTAAGAAAGGCATCTCGAAGTGTACCCCAGTTGACTCGCTCCTTTCCCAAACATCGGATCCATCTTGCGGCTTCGTCCTTGAGTGTCAAGGGTAAGGTTCTTGACATGGCCTTAGCGGTTGGGACAAAGCGTAGCTGACACGTGGCGTGTTGTGGACCGTTCGAACGGAGTTGATCTAACTATTCATATTCTTTCCCCCAAATCTATAGCTTCAGGCATTGGCACTTCGTGCCTCTCGATTGATGGTTGTTCATCGTAATGGTGATCTCAATCGTGCCTTCAAAGCGGTGTGGATACACGAATGAGCTTCAGCGTTTGTTCGACCATACGATAATGATGGCCGAGAGCCTCCAAATGAAGTTCTAGAGTTAAATCTTTTCTCTATGGAAATCTACAAGCAATGGAATTTGAGGTCGGTCAATATTTTTTTCTTCGAATGTCAGTGGATCAGATTATGGTCCTTCGATCCGATGCTACTCGTGCTCTTCACATATCAAAGTTGCATGTGGTCCTCGGTTGCTTTGCATGCAAATCATAGGGCGTTCAATCTCCATATGATACAAATTGGAGTTAAGAGTGGAAGGGGATGGTTGTGGTGAACGTGTCGTCTACAGATGATCATCTCTAGTGGTAGTTCTCAGTCACGGTAATGCAAGGCAACAAATGCGATCTCTGTTGGTTGCGAGGCATAACTCCAGGCAGAGGAAGTTGCTTTGAGTCAAATGCAGATATTACTCATGATTCCAGTTGAAGGTCTGCATGCATGGAACCCGACTCGAGGACAAATCCTCGGTCCAAATGAAATGGAAATATATGAGCAAAGGAGCTATATGGAGAGGAGGAAAAGCTCCATATCTATGATTACTGATTGTGAACGGAGGTGATAAGGAATGTGAGGTAGAAAGTGAATGTGGCTGGAATAGGAGAGGGATATGGATCGGAATCAGAGAAAAGTTTAGAAAAATGAAGAGGTTGTGGAGAAGAGCGATTGGGAACGACTGATGAATCACGTATTCATCATGCTAAAATTGGTCATTTAGGCTCTGTTCCCCAACATTAACATGTATTTAATCATTAATAGAGCATTATTATCATTCATATATGTGTAAGTAATATTTGCATTTCATTATGCATAATTGCATTAAAAACCCCAAGTGTAAATTAGCCCAAAAAGCAGCTAACTTCTCATATTTTTAATTAATTCATCCTAATTCTGATTGACCCCAAATGACCTCCATTGTGTAGATATTACTAACCTTATTAAATAAAAAATACAAAAAAATTACTAACTCAAATAAGTGTAAAATAATCCCAAAGTTTAATTTCACATCTGACAGACTAAAATGAGCATATCTCCCACATACAGTGTCCGATTTTGTCTACTCACTTTTAAAGTACTCCATTTTCAAATATCTTCAAAATAAGACCAATTTCGTAAAATTCGGAGCTCATTTGTGAAAGTTGGGTTTTGTGCCTCTTTTGCGCATTTTGACTTTTTTTACTATTTTTGACCTAAGTTTTTATGTACAAAATTAACCCTTTTAATTTTATTTCTTCTTCATTAGTATTCTTTGATGAAAGTTTTCTTAAGATACACAAAAACTCAAAGCCAGATTAAAACTGAAATCAAAGAAACTGATCGAGTCCAAGTGTCCGTTGTGAGTCTGTATAAAAAATGTGTGTTTCTTACTTCTATTTTACTTTCCTAATATCTTATTTATTAAAAATCCAAAAATTAGATTAGTGTGTAATTATTTTTTTTGTATTTTATCGTAATTTTTCTAGATTTTTATCCTCTCTAAAACCACTGAAAAAATTACAAAACCCCCAAAATCAGGTTTTCTATACACATGGAAAACCACCAAAAATTCTGCTTCGCACAGATGACCTCTTTTGCTCCCAGGTCCTTCATGAAAATTGTAGATCTCGTCCAAACAAACAAATTTTGAAGAAAATTTTTTGATCCGAGGTCTTCTCTTATTTCTTTTTCATTTTCTTTCATCTGAAATTTTGAAATTTTTTGGGACGTGGCAGCTCCAGGGCGTGCCACGTGGCACCCCACCTGCCGCACCCTTCTCTCCTCTCGCACGTGCCACGCACGTGCCGCCTTCCCCTCCCACGCGCACGTGTGCGATACGTGACCTCGCCGCTTCTCCTTCCCTGCGCCGCCCCCCTCCTCCGTCCTCGTAACGGCCGACGCCACCTCCCCTCTCCGACCGTTAAGAGATCGGCCCTTACTCCCTTCATGTAATCGATCTCCTCGCCCTCCTATAAAACCACTCCACTCGTAGCCTTCTCGGGGGATCCGCCATCGTCTGCAAAGAAGGAGCTCGAGACGAGACCTGTGACAGAGGGATCGTGCTCGCCGGCCACGTCCTCCTCATCGGCGCGATCCAGGGGGGATTCTTCTCCCCTGCTACGACTCCTCGAGCCGCGTAGTTCGCTCCTTCGTCGAGTATGCTCGAGCAACAACCAGGAGCAGGCCATCGCCACTCCAGCATCCTCAGGCAATTTCCACAACATCTGCGCCATCTCCGACGTCGCGGCTCCCAGTCGTGCGACGCCGCCTCACTCAACAGCGCCTCGCCTCGAAGGCGCGCCCCAGCGCCTCACCCTCCGAGCTCCGATGTGCGATCCTCCGCCCAGTCATGCCAAGACCCTCGCACCTCGACCGCGTCTCCACCTCCGCCCTGCTCCTCCCTCTCCGCAGAACGAAACCCGCTCGTCGTCTTCACCACCATTGGATCGGGGGATCCTACGGCTTGTGCCCCGCCACGTCCCCCAACCGAGCCTCTATCCAAGTCTCAAGGCTCGGGCCTCCGAACCACCCAAGCCAGCCACGCGGAGGCTCGGACCGTCCGAGCCTAAGCCTCAGTCCGAGCCTCTGGCCCACGCCCGTGCCGTAGACTCGGCTACCCCGAGCCGTAGCGTCTACCTCCGAGCCTCTGGCACACGTGCTACGCACGTGCGCTTGGTGAAAATTGGATCAAAGCCCCTAGCATTTTCAGAATTTGGAAATACACCCCCGCTAGGGGAAAATTGCAAAAAGGCCCCTCCGACTTTTATAAATTACATATAAGCCCCTTTAGGGACCTTTTTGAGAGAGAAACTTTATTTTTTTACAGATTAGTCCCTACAATTTCATTTTAGCATATCTTTCTCATATGAACTCCATTTTTAGCATACAATATGTCATTTTAAAACTATTTTCATGCTCTACCATTTAGCATAGCTCATGAACAGATCTGAGGTTGTTATTGATACTTATAATTTGAGGGTCTCTGTTGACTTATGCAGGTTGAGTTTGACATATTTGTGCCTTATTAAGATATTCACGATTTATTTTGCAGAGATTTGATTAAGAAAATGATGGAGTTGAACTAATATATGTGGACTTAATTTTTGTAGGGGTTAAATCAAGGAGATTGATTAGATTTATTGACTTGTGGATATTGACAGCAAACGTTTCTTGAGAATAAAATTAGAAATATTTTGGAGATAAAATCATTGCATGATTATTCATATTTCTATCTGGATTTTCACCTGCATCTGGATTAAATTGATTATATTTTTTCGAGAACTCTTATTTGACCTATGATCAATTTTTGGAGGATTAAATGATGAATTTCTTTGAGGATTGATTTTTATCACAGATCCTAGGCTGAATAGTTCTCTCTATTTACTTTCTTCATGTAGCATCTTCATCATTGCATTGTATAATTTATCAACACGAAAATTAATCAACATTAATTAATTATTTAATTTGATTTAAGACCATGCAACTAAGAATCACCATTCCCTGTGTTCGACCTTGTAGACTTGCCAAGTAAAAAATATTCCACAACATTCAAAGATTGTGGTATTTTGATCAACCGACATGCACCTCCTATACTACAATTCATCATTATTGAAGAGGCAGATTTCGCGTGAATCAATTAGCGTCATTCCAGGGAACGATTTTTTAGGGTTTTAAATCATTTTTTGTAATTAATTTTTATGAAGTTAATTTTTGTGTCGTTTTTTTCTGCATTTTATTTTGCATTTCTCTCTTACTTCTGCTACTAACCACTGATTTTCTCTGCATTTTATTTTTCCTTTTTGCATTTTTTTCCCTTTTGCATTTTTTTCTTCTTTTGATACTAGCTGCACTTTCTCTCTTCGCAGAGTACTCGGAGCTAATTTTGGATATCAATCAATGACTTGCAAAGAAGACTGATTTTTATTTTCAGAGAGAGTTAGTATAGGTTTAAATTTCTGCATTCTTCTCAAGGTCTCTCTCTTTGAACCCTTGTAATTCTGACTGAACATTTCTGTGGTGTGTTGGGTTTGTTTCAACCCCTTTTGTGTGGTTGGGATCCGACTTGAGTGGCATAGAACTTAGGCACATATGCGCTTGCTTGTCTACCATTGATTGTGCTCGTAGCTCTTAGGCCACACATTGATTAACTATACGCACTATAGATCGTTCAACATTAGCCAAATTTTTAAATTAATTCTTCCCGCTAATAGAACTATCTGCTTAGGGTGTCTTTCATCTGTGCATATCATTTAGTGTAATTTAAATTCCTTGTCTTGCATCCTGCATGAAGATTGCGAGGATTCATTGTAAGTCTTTTGTCTTAAGCATGAATCATTGATTTACATTTGCACGGATTTTTCGATTTCCTTCCTCAAGTTTTACAACTTAGGAGTTAAAGGAATTGGTACTGTTCGTTTGGCGTGAATTTTTGTGCTCACATAACTTCAGTGATAACCTTAATTTAAAATCGGGACTGCTAATCGAAGCGATTGTAAATAAAACTGGCAAAAATTTAACCTATGTTTGGTGGAGAGAAACCCACTCATTGTTTGTAAGGACAAGATCGCACACATTAGGATAGAGCCAAAAATCGAAAAGTTTCATTCAAACTACTGATTTTAAAAACAATTAGCTACTTTTCAGTGATGGTCTCAGGTAGTCATTTCACGGTCTGACTTCCCTTAGCAGAGTAGGTGGTTTAGAGGACACCGCGGAAGGCTCCGTCCTCAAGTAACACGGGTAGTTGTTTAAACGGTCCGTACTTATACCTATACTGGATAAAAGTAGGTGCAACTAGTT
This sequence comes from Ottelia alismoides, assembly GCA_037367405.1. NCBI lineage: Eukaryota > Viridiplantae > Streptophyta > Magnoliopsida > Alismatales > Hydrocharitaceae > Ottelia > Ottelia alismoides. The sequence goes on along the minus strand of JAZKJV010001346.1, from coordinate 1,004,224 downwards.
GTATGAACTCGGGACAGTCTATGTGAAATATTTCGGCACCTAATAGCTCCGCTTAATTTTCAAGATTGTTTTGTCATTAAATTAAAATTGAAAAGATAAGCGGCCGAACCCTAACGTGCCTTCACCAGTGTTGAGTGGGTGAATCTACGTGTTTGTTTTTTGTTTTATTTGTGTGCGTCAAAGACTTTGCAATCGCAAGCAAATCATGGTTCGCTGATCATTCCATCCCTCTTGAGAAGATGTCGGCACAATGGTCTTCTTTCCCGATCTCCACGACCATGTCCCGATATCCTTCTTCTCACACTACTCAGGGGAACCTGATCTTCAAATCATGTTCCCCTCAGCCATCATTCTCTTCCCGTCCATACATCCCACCCTATGACCACACTTCTTCTTGGAATAGCCCTCTCTCACATTCTGACAATCTTATGGACATGAGAGAGAGAGAGACCAGAATCGAGGATGAACAATAGAGTGATCGATATTGACAATAGAACACGATTTCCGATTACTATGATCTCACAACCTCTTGAACCATCCCCTACTCAAGATGACTATCCTCTTGAGTACAATAAATTTTCCTTCGAGAATCCACGAGAAAACCAAAGTCAAGGAATACAACTCATGAACAGACCACAATGTTTATGAACAATCAATACTCTACTCGAGGTTACATGCCAGAATCACGACTCATGGAGAATGATTATTCAATCACTAGTCATGAGATGTTTGAGGATGAGATTGCTCGGATTAATCATAGAGCAGATACTTTAACAGAGAGAATATATGATCTCATCCAGTCTATGCAAAATTCAGAAGAAGTGAGGTCACCACCATGCGAACCACTAGATCATCATGTGACTCACAATTAGGCACAACCACCGCTGACCTCTGACCCCCCTACTGACCATATTACATAAAATACCAAAAAATAAAAAATTTGAAAATTCTAAAAAATTGGACAATTCGGAAATGGAAGCATTTTGCAAGAGTCTGATCTTAGAGATTTCATTAATCAAAGACATAAAATATGTGCCCAATCTTAAGAGATTTGTGAAGAGTCGACTGAACCCCAAAAAGACGGGCAAAAAATGATCTAGGACTGAATATCACGTCATATCTATGGCTAGTTCTTTGGTGATGAATCATAAAATCAAAAGCCGCAAAGTCAAGCGGTTGACTCGGATCACATGTGAAACTGAGGATTCTACATTCACTCATGTTCGGTTAGACGACGACTCCATATTAAACATCCTCCCCAAGTCTGTCTTTGATCAACTCAAACTCGGACAACTCAAGAAGACTAGGGTGATCGTTCAATTACCCAATCGATCTACCAAAAGACTGTGGGGGATCGTTTCTGTTGTCAAAAACTTCCGAGGTAAGGAACATAAAGTGGACTTTATTGTCCTTGACATTGAGCATACAGGAATGTTGTATGAGTCTCCTATCATTTTAGGAAAACCGTTCTTAGCCTCCGCTAAGGCAATCGTCGATTGTGAGACTCAGGAAATCAAGTTCCCGACATCGGACCACAATGAACAAACCCCCAATGACACGACCTGCTCTGAGGAAAATCAACTTGAAACCGACATTTATGATCAAGAGATAAATATTTCACATTATCAGACATCTCCGCATGGCATACAGATACAGACCCAAGGAGAGTCACCTAAAAAACTGACTGTTGGACAAACTTCGGATTCTCACCACCCTATCACTGCTCTTAGGAGAAATCATGATTTTGGAGCTTATAAAGAATTGGACCATATTATTGAGGATCGTCACGATTATTTGAGTGGTCCAATCTTTGAGTCGACAGTAATTCATGAGATACTTGAACCATATAAGGAACCAACTCCGGAAATATCCAATGTCACCAAAATCCACAATCATCCGGAAGTGACATCAACACCCCCAACCATAAACCACAAAATCTCAAGGAACAATCTCCCTCGACCGAAGCAGCGCATGACCCTTGAAGAATTGGTCGACTTTTATAGGGATTCATCTGATGAGGAACTCACGAATGCCACCTCGGTTACTCAAGACAGAGAGATGAAGACTGTCCAACTTCCTCCCAATACTTCCCAAGGAAACAAACCGACCAAAAAAGTCACCTTTGACCTTAGACACCAGGTGATTTCTGAAGAGTCCTTGTTCGGTCCTGATGTGGTTCATCGGATATGTGTTGCAGGTACAACTCTGATCCAAGGGCACTTAGCTCTGATCGACAGTAGTTGGAGATCCTCTGCATACGATGACTATTCTCCTGAGGACGACTCCGACGATGGCTGGTCTTCTTCATCGGGCCCCTCTTCATTGCCCTACACATCTCCATACTATCTCCCTCCACACTCCCGCAAGAAGGTCCATCGCAAACCTCCTTGATCTTGTACATCCACAAATCTACCCGGTTCCCCATCTGTATTTATCCGATTATACTTAGACTGACCCGAGCCTAAGTATATCAGGACCATTACCATTGTTGATACGTCACTTCTCTTCTTTTGTTTTTAACCCATTTATACTTAGTACGAGCTATGTATACATTTCACTTTGTGCCATGAGGACATAGCACAAGCTAAGTATGGGGGGTGTTTGTATATATTTTACCTACTTTATCCATAGCTCGTACTTTAATCGGTTTTATCTAACATCGGGGATGCGTACAAGTAGTGTATAATATGTGTATAATACCTGTTTTTCAAAAAAATAAAAAAAAACTTTTTGCATAAAAAACACTCATGGTCTTGCATTTCATCAAGCATTTCATGCATTCATTGGTCGTTATATTCCTGACACATTCACCATCACTCAAGGCTTGTGAATTTTTTAGGAAACTTGATTTCTGAGATCTTGAGATTCTGAGTTAAGCCAGCCTTAGTCATTAGGGTTTTTTAACTTAATTATCCACACTTCCCTAGTTTGAAAGATTTGAGAGCTACATTGCACTCTTCATCACTACCTTCAAAAATAATATGATCAACACAATCACTTTCACAAACTGCATGATTGATGAGATGAGTTATCACTTGAGGAACTGGGATTAGAGATTTGAGTTTAGACCTGATTTAATGATATTCGAGGATGGGATAAAGTTAATGAAGGCTTCAGAAAACCTGAGTGTTAGCAAAAACCTTGCCAGTATGTGAACAAGTTCATATGCTATCTTTTTGATATTAACCTATGTGCAGGGCATGATGAAACTTAATGGAAATTGTTGATCAGTGTGCGCCAACTTTTGGTAAAAGCAGTGGATCTAGCCAACAAAAGAAAAGAAAAAGAAATGTCAAAGCAAAGCTCTATCATCCAAAGTCAAATTCCAAATGAGCTTCCACCAATGACGAGCGCTCCCAAACATTTTCAAAGTGTCCACTTGGACCAAGCACTAATTAGGACCAAGGAGTTGGGCTGACTACACAAAAAGGACTCTCCATCGTAAGCGATACAAGTCTGGGTGTCGAATGTATCTTAGATACTCAAAAGAGACACAACCCGGTGTACTCACAGAAAAACAAGTGCAAACGACTTCAAATTTTCTTGACGGACATATTGATCAACAAAACAAAAATATACTTGTGTTGAGTAATAAGGCACTCGAGAGGCACCTTGTTCCAATGCGAGGGAGAGAAAAATCAGACACAATCCTATGCCATCCATCATCTGGTCGTCCATCTACACTTTCAAGTCTGACAAACTAATGAGACGGTTGACTGAAGCAAGAATAGACTTATTCTCTAGTGTTGAGGATTAGGTATAGAGGAGAGTCTCTTGGATTGGAACTTTAGGTGATGTCTAGACTTGACTCTCATGAATGCAGTACACTAAAAATTATATCATTATACTATATGTACGAAAAGAAGAGCCTGAAAATTAAAGAAGTTGGATTCCTTTTGATTAAAGTATGGTTGAGCCCAGAATTTTAGGATCACTCAAAATAAGGGTCTTCTATGAATTGAGCCTTGAAAATTCACATGCACATTCAGGGATATATTCAACTAAGTCATTCATTCATTAATGCTCGGGTCGAGCATGATTTAAGTATAGGGGTATGATGAATCCCGTATTCATCATGCTAAAATTGGTCATTTAGGCTATGTCCCCCAACATTAACATACCTTTAATATTAATAGAGCATTATTATCGTTCATACATGTGTAAATAATATTTGCATTTCATCATGCATAATTGCATTAAAAATCCCAAGTGAAAATTAGCCCAAAAAGCCGCTAACTTCTCGTATTTTTAGTTAATTCATTATAACTCCGATTGACTCCGAACCACCTCCATTGTGTAGATATTACTAACTTTATTAAATAAAAAATACAAAAAAATTACTTTCTCAAATAAGTGTCAAATAATCCCAAAGTCTAATTTCACATCTGACGGACTAAAATAAGCATATCTCCCACATACAGTGTCCGATTTTGGTCTACTCACTTTTAAAGTACTCTATTTTCAAATACCTTCAAAACAAGACCAATTTCATAAATTTCGAACTCATTTGTGAAAGTTGGGTTTTGGGCCTCTTTTGCGTATTTTGACTTTTTGTTATTTTTGAGCTGAGTTTTTATGTACATAATTAACCCATTTCATTTTATTTCTTCTTCATTAGTGTTCTTTGATGAAAGTTTTATTGAACGACCAAAAATCCAAATCCAGATTAAAACTGAAATCAAAGAAACTGACCGAGTCCAAGTGTCCGTTGTGAGCCTGTACAAAAATTGTGTGTTTCTTACATCTATTTTATTTTCCTATTTTCTTATTTATTAAAAAAGATTAGTGTGTAATTGTTTTTCTTGTATTTTATTGTATTTTTTCTATATTTTTATCCTCTCTAAAACCACCCAAAAAAATTACAAAACCCCCAAAATCAGGTTTTCTATACATGTGGAAAACCACCAAAATTCCGCTTCGCACAGGTGATCTCTTTTACTCTCGAGTCCTTCATGAAAGTTATAGGTCTCGTCAAGATGAACAACTTTTATGAAGGAAATTTTTTGATCCGAGGTCTCCTCTTATTTCTTTTTCATTTTTCTTTCATCTGTAATTTTGAAATTTTTTTGGATGCCACGTGGCAGCTCCAGGGCGTGCCACGTGGCACACCACCTGTCGCACCCTTCTCTCCTCTCGCACGTGCCACGCATGTGCCGCCTTCCCCTCTCGCGCGCACGTGCCTCGTACCTCGGCCGTGTCTCCACCTCCGCTCTGCAGCACTCGGGCTGCCCTCGCGTCGTGTGTTGGCCGAGGAGCGGCATCGCCTCCTTTGGCCGCTTCCGCCTCCACCGCAGAGAAAAGCTCCGCCGGCGCCTCGCCACCCCGCTCCTCCCTCTCTGCAGAACAAAACCCGGCCATCGCCTTCACCACCGTTGGATCGGGGGATCCAACGGTTTGTGCCTTGTCATGTCCCCCAACCGAGCCTCTATCCAAGTCTCGAGGCTCGGGCCTCCGAACCACCCAAGACAACCACGCGGAGGCTTGGACCGTCCGAGCCTAATCCTCGGTCCAAGCCTCTAGCCCACGCCCGTGTTGTAGACTCGGCTACCCTGAGCCTCAGTGTCCGCCTCCGAGCCTCTGGCGCACGTGCGCGCTTGGTGAAAATTGCATCAAAGCCTCTGGCATTTTCAGAATTTGGAAATACACCCCCCGCTAGAGGTAAATTGTAGAAAGGACCCTCTGACTTTTATAAATTAAAGATAAGCCCCTTCTAGGGACCTTTTTGAGAGAAAAACTTTATTTTATTTACAGTTTCATCCTGCAATTTTATTTTAGCATATCTTTCTCATACGAACTCCGTTTTTAGCATAAAATATGTCATTTTGAAGCTATTTTCATGCTCTACCATTTAGCATAGTTATGAACAAATCTGAGGTTGTTATTGATACTTATCATCTGAGGGTCTCTGTTGACTTATGCAGGCTGAGTTTGACATATTTGTGCCTTATTAAGATATTCACGATTTATTTTGCAGAGATTTGATTAAGAAAATGATGGAGTTGAACTAATATCTGAGGAATTAATTTTTGCAGGGGTTAAATCAAGGAGATTGATTAGATTTTTGACTTGTGGGCATTGCAGGATTATTCATGTTTCTGTCTGGATTTTCACCTACATCTGGATTAAATTGATTATATTTTTTCAAGAACTCTTATTTGACCTTTGATCAATTTTTGGAGGATTAAATGATGAATTTCTTTGTGGATTGATTTTTATCACAGATCCTACACTGAATAGTTCCTTCTATTTACTTTCTTCATGTAGCATCTTCATCATTGCATTGTATAATTTCTCAACACAGAAATTAATCAACATTAATTAATTATTTAATTTAATTGAAGACCACGCAACTAAGAATCACCGTTCCCTGTGTTCGACCTTGGTAGACTTACCAAGTAAAAAATATTCCACAACATTCAAAGATTGTGGTATTTTAATCGACCGAAATTTGCCTCCTATACTACAATTCATCAATATTAAAGAGGCAGATTTCGCATGCATCAACGACATAAAGTAAAAGTAGAGAGAAGAAGTCGTATGTAGAAAACTAACATGGAGTGGGGGAAGATCAAGGATATCAACTTGGAAACAAGCAGAAGGATATTCGCCTGGAAATCAGAGCACGAAGCTCCAAAGGTCATAGCCTACGATGTGATGGCAATGCTCATGGGGGCTGAATCGCGGTGAAGCTAGGTGATGAATCCCAATTCATCCCTCTTTATTCCTTTATTTTAGCTAGAAACCTTAGCCAAATACCCTGTAAATAGGTGTAAATATCATAAATTGCCAAAACACATGCATCTTGTAAATATGCATAATTAGCATGTTTTGTGTCAAAATAAAGGAATAAAAAAACACAAGAAAAAGGGGGAAATATTTAGAATAAATATTGAGTGACCTAATCCCAAGGGAGGGCTCAGCAGGGGCCTGACCGCAAAAGAACCAAAGTAGAGAGATAAGGTTAATCATGTATATACATACCTCCATGTATATAAATAAAATTTATTTTCCTCAAAATAAAAATTAAAAAGTGTTTCTCATATTTTGTACATATTTGTGAAAATAAAACTAAAATAAAAATCAGAAGATAAAAAGAAAATAAAAATCACTTTCCCACCTTGTATATATACCATGTACATATATATAAGCCTATTTATTTAACCCATGTAAATAACTCATAAAAAGAAAACAAAAATATCCTATTATTTCAAATTTTAGGTTGTAAATAAATAAAATATAAATTTGGAATAATTATACAAAAATAAGCAATTAAAAATAAAAATAAAAAATACATATATGTATATACCTATATATAATAATAATATATTGTAAATACGTTATATATTTTTCAAAAAAATAAATAAAAATCACTAAAAATAAATTGAAAAATAAGAAACATTTTTCATGTTTTAACTTTTTTCGAAATAAAATCATTTGTTAATTTTAATTGAATTTCTAAATAATTAATAAATGGCGGATTCTGATCGGTCCACGGGGAATTGTTGACCCCCGGTCAACTCTCCCCGAGGACCACCAGACCCGGATCTTGCGCCCCGACCCGATTTCTCAAAATTTTAGTGGCTTGATCCGATCACCATCTCCTGAAATCCCGGGCCCCGATTACCATGCTCACATCCATGATCCACGCCCGCCTTCTTGCCTAGGGATCCGTGCACCACCGTGCTTCGCCCGACCCCCTCTTTGTCGGAATATAAGTCTCCTCCGCCGCACCTTTTCACTCATCTTTGGCTCCTCCCTTCTATCCCAGGATCTCCACCTTCCTTCATAGAGTGACAGCTATCGAACGAAGGTGTCGCAGCGAGGAGGAGGTGTCTCCAGCCACTGATCCAACGAGTCCATCGCCATGCGCCGCCGCGAGGTGCGCCAAGCCTCGGGACTCCGACGAACCCTTGAGGAAAAGACCCCAGGAGCTCCCCCAGCTTCAGCCTAGTCTATTTCCTCCATCAGGTAGCTTCGATCACTTCTAGATTAGCTTAATTTTCGATTACGCCCAAATCGCACCGCCGGCCTCCGCTGGCTGATTCCCCTGTCTATGCTCACCCATTCGACCATCGGACACCTGACTCATCTTCACGAGACTCCTCCCTACATTCTCTGCACCTCCGTTCACCTTGGTTCGCCCCGGAGCCAAGAATCGAGTCTCCTCCGCCGTCGCCTCGCCGGAGACCCCGCTCTGCCCCCCTTCCGATCATCCATTTCACCCCTAACTGGGTCGAGGCAATTTGCCCTCGACCCAGGAGTCTTTCTGTGCTATTTTACAGGTCAAAGGGACCCATCTGAGGGTCTGAACTTTCGAGCATGGAGGCTTAGCTCCTCCGCCGTCGTCGGGCTGCTCCGGTGGTCCCCGGCTTCATCGGAGGAGCTCATCAGCTGCGAATCTCCTCGGCGATCACTTTCACCATTCCAACAGCCTTAGAGGAGTACTCCACCGCGGGCATTGATCCGGAAAAGTTCGCCGGAGGTCTATTCTTGGAGGAGCCCCCTCTGCCGTCCGATCAGCCCCCAGCTCCAGTTGTGATCTTGACCGTCCATTCGCGAGACACGCCCACCGCCCGATCTCTTTAGGGTTCGATCAGGACCATCCATCCAGCTGAAGAGGCGTGCGCACACCACAACCCTCCGATCCTCCACGTGGCGCGTCTTCAGCCTTAGATCTCAATAAGAGGGTAATTTCACTTAGGCCCTCCTTAGTTTTGTTATTTCCATTTAGTCCTGTAAGTATTTCTGGTAGTTGTTTTTATGTTGGATATTTTGCATAGTGGACCTCGATGTTTCTTTTATTTGCAATTTAGTCCTTGTTTATGAGAGTCACATGCATCGACACGAGGTTTTGGACAATTTGCATTTTTAGTCTTGTATTTCCTGTATGTTATGGATTGAATCTTTTTAAATAGGAATTACACTTATGCCCCTCCGTGTCTGACTCACGTGCCTTGTGCGTGTATTTGTGGACTTTTTGCAAAAGTAGCCCTAAACTTTCTTGATTTGTTACTGTTTGGCCCTTGAAACTATGTTTTCTTGCATTTAGGTCCCTGTGAGTTGTGTGCCTTGTTTTCTTTGAATAAAATATCAAATTAAATCCAAATTAGATGAAATTTGGACATGTGGCTCCTGCCATAGTGTAAAAATTTCCCTAAATTTTTGGGACATTTTGAGGCTTTTTACTACTTTTAAAAATTCAAAAACACGTATTTTCATTACTGTTTGAATTAAAAAATCAAAGCAAAATATAAAAACTTCTTTAAAAATTCTAAAAAACATTGGGATCATTAATTTTAGTATTTTCTAGCTTCTATCAAATTTTTCGCTTGTTTGGATTTATAAAAACCCTAAAAATGGAAAAACCCTAAACATCTTATAAAAATTCTAAAAAATTATATAAAAATAAAAAAATACAAACTCTTCTTCTGTAGTTTAAATTTTACATATATTTTTCATAAAAATTGCATCCAGACTTTTATACATCAATTTGATATTTTTAATTGATCTTTCGAGTCTGGCTGCACAATAGCCTTTATTTTTCCTCTTTCTTGATTTTTATAAAATCAAATAAAAATGAAAAATTCTGAAAAAATCACCAAAAACACTTAAAAACCTAAAAACATAAAAACATTTTTATTGGAATTTTCTGTGTATTTTTAGTACTTTAATAAATTATTGTAGTTGCTTATTTTCCCTTCTTCTTATAAAATTTAAAACACAAAAAAATAAAAATAATTAAAATCCACCAAAAACATTTTCTCTTTATTTTTTGATTTTTGACTACTTCGTAGACCGCAAGGCCATCTCGTGCTCCCTGAGTCTGACCCTGGTTACTATACCAGGTTAATAAAAATAGCGAGGACCGCTCTCGATTTTATTGATTGATTTATCTCTGTTTGGTGGTTCCTTATATTTTTCTTATTGAGTCCGATTTGCGAGTGATCGAGGTCGCAACGACCTGAGTTATTCATCTCCCTTAGTCGCTCATGATTTTTCGGCTCATCACTAGGCTGCATACTAGTTGTAATCTCGCCAACCTCGCCCTCGCTCCACGACAGAGAACGGCGGAGGCTGTCATTCTCTCCGGCTCTCTCTCCCCCTCTCAAAGTTCCGGGGTGTAGAGGCTCTAATGGCGGATAGATTTTCGGCGAGGAGGGTCGGTGAATTATATAGATGGGAGGAGGTCCGATCACCACCGTTGGTGGCATCACCATCGAGGTCGATAGGATATCGGCCTAACGGTCGGTCGGTTGAGGAAGATCGGGAGAGAAGGAGGTAGGCGGCATAAGGTTGGTGGTATGTGATGGGGAAGAAAGGGGAGAACGAAGAGGAAAGAAGAAAGGTAGAGAGAAAAGATAGGAGAGAGGGAAAAATAAGAATAAATAATTAATAAATTGATAAATTAATATTATAAATAACTAATTGATTATATAATTAATGTAAATAATTAATATTTAAATTGATAATTAGATTAATTATATTAACTAAGATGTAATTAAGTAATTAACTTAATTAATTAAGTAGATAATTTATTTAATAATTAAGTATATAATTAAATAATTATTTAAATAAATAATAATAATAATTAAATAAAATAAAATAAAATAAGATTAGATTAAATTAATTAATAAATAAAATAAATAAAAAAATATTATTTAATTAAATTTAATAATAGGGTAATGATATAAATTATGGTTCATTGTACAATGTACCAATACGGTCCTGAAACTTGCATTTTTCGTATTAACTCCGATTTTAGCGAAATTAGAATCATTTTGTAAGTAATTTTATAATATTAACTTTAAGACTGAGTTTATTCAATTTGGAATTCATACAACCGAGTTATGAGGTCCAAAAAATTTAGGTAGCAGCTTCGAGGCTTCAGGTTATTTTGGTATTTTTACTTTATTATATTTTTTTATTTTTCTATACATTTTAAAAGATTTTAGGATAAGAAATTAAGTTAATTGGATATATGTTTAATTAATTAAAAATTCGAGAAGTTTCTACGTATAATACTAGTATACAACGGGATCCAAACGCAAAAACTCACCGATTTTACTAGAATATTTTTTTTGATATTTTTAATAAATATTATTAAGTACAAAACAAAGTTTAAAAGTGAGTTTCGTCCGTTTGGAGTGTTCTATAAATAGTTATAAACCTTAGAAGTCGGCTTTTGTGGTTTTTACGGTTCATTTGCGGTTAATTATTTTTATGTTGAAATATTTTCATGATATTTTTAAAAAAAAATTATGATCAACTTTTACAAAAGAAGTGTTTTGGTTTGAGGTCGTCTTGATAAGAAATAAAATATGTGAAATATTTACATTGTGATAAAATGGGTAAATTATATTTTTTATCTTTATTTTCTTGGTATTTTTAATAGGTTATGATCCTTATCTTTATTCTTTTATTTTGAATAAAATGATTATTAAATATATAATATTAATATTTGTGATTAGAATGATAATTAGTTGAAATTAGTGATTGTTTACATGTATTGTACCATAGATTTTAGCCAAAATGAAAGAATAAAGGCGATGAATCACACATTTATCAGTAGTCCGACTGTGCCCGGGTGTTGTTATGGTATTTACGCATCGACATTGGAGGACACACGATTGGTTGTCTTATCTTCGCTTCTGGTTGTAGGATTATTACAATTAGTCAATTAGAGCCAATCACTCAAATTGGTTTCTCGTATTGATTCGATGAAGGGAGTTTTAGACGCAAGTGAATGAGATATTTTACTGGTTTGCCCCATAGCCTGAAAAAAACGAAAGGTAGTCATGGGTCTCCTCGACTATAGTGATCAGTGGTAAATCATATCATATAATCAAATCGCGAACTCTACTTCATGACTTATGATGTGTACCCTTATCAACTAGTAGTGGATGATAATTGATTATGTTCCCAATCAAGCAACTTATCTCATCGGGTTGGACATTAGATCGATACAGTTAAATGGGATTAATTTTGGGGACAATAGGACTATCAATGAAATGATAATGATCATTTAAAGGCAATGTGGAGATATTAGTAACGGAAAGTGTTTGGAACTTAGTTAAGATGCATCTAATTCACACATGCCTGCGGAGGCCCCCCCACCCTAAGATACGATGTATCTCGGAGTCATAGTGTGAGACCCTCACGATCAATACTATAGACTATTTCCATTAGAACACTACCTTATTCCCTACCTTCGTGGACATTTACTGTCGCGACCCCGATTCTCGGACCGTCGGATCCTCCCATATCCGGATCTGGTTACTCAGCAATAATTCATTCAGCAATCACAGACTAACATTCAGAAACAGACTGCAAATAAAAATACTCAGAAGGAAGTATTTCAACACTTTGCCATTCACAAAATAAGGTTCAGATGATACATTGTCCCACTATAATCATTTACATGTACATCAGCTTGAAAGGAAAATACACAAAAGATTACTAGTTACCTTACAAAGTAAAGCTATTGTGGCTGGCTCGATGTCTACTAAGGTCCTTGCGATGGCTCACCGATACCTGTTGGGTTTTCCATAAATCATAGGATAAAAATTAGCGAATGCTAAGTAACGAAGAAGAGAAAAGGAAACAAGTTGTATAATTTTTCAAAACACAATATCACAAAAATTGTATTCCTTCTCATTAATTTAAGTCCTATTCCTTTCTATTCCACATCAGGGATTAGTCCAGGGGAACCTCACCATTCTTGAACTCCGAAGTTGTGGACCCTTTGGGATTGGAGATTGTGTTGATCTTGGTAAGTTTATGCCGCCGCACGTCGCCTCAACCAATCCTCCAATATTATCCTGTCAATTTCCTTTTCTTTTATTAAACAACGTCTCAAACCCTACGCCTGGAAAACAAAGGAGCACACCGTCCTCGAGGACTCGGTTGCTTAAAACCTCAGGCTAACATTTAATCATATAACCTACCGGCTTTAAATACATATTATCGTAGCCCAGCCGCTATTGAACCACCCGTGCCTCCACATGACACGACCAGTTTTCCGTCGTTCAACTCGAATATATTGGCTCCTGGTACCACGCGTTGTAAAACATTCATTTTGTGCGCACTTATCATAACAGGACAACCGTGTACCACCTAGGTAGGAAAACGCCAATACGGGTTCCTTCCGACAAACCTACAGGTCGCATGTCCAACCTGTAGTTCTACTCTCAGTCATCCTTAACGTGACACACGATCCTTTTCAAGATCTAACTCAAACCACATCAATTCCCATGATGTAATTCTTTCGTTAAGTCTTCGATTTGCATAATCAACAATACTTAGTATATACTTACATATATGTATTATTCATAAATATATATACTCGTATTTATGCCTATTTTAACTCCCAAACCCTAACTTTCAGAGCCAACGAATCAATGTGATGCGTAAACCATATTTTAGTGGGAATCACAAGCAATTCTTCAGACTTTTTCAAAAATAGCCAAAATTAGGGTTCTTCATAGCAAAAGAACACAAAATTAAAAATTTCAATAATTTCGTATGAAAACCCAACAACAAAAGGAAGGATTTCGTTCCCTAATCGAGCTCTCTCTCATGTATGAAAGGCTTTATCGTGTTTCGTTTTTAGAAAGGCTATTTTAAGGCTTCTGAAAAGATCGAATTTCATTTTCGTATCAAAATGGTAAGAACATGTCAAGAACGCGAAGAACGAACGAAGAACGCGAAGAATACGAAGAACGTCAAGAACATATTTTTCTTAAAATTTCGGCAGAGTTTCTCCTTATATCAGGACATATTTCTTCGAAAATTTCGACAGAGTTTCCCCTTATATTGGGACATATTTCTCGGAAAATTTCGGCAGAGTTCCCCCTTATATCGGGATATAATTCTCGGAAAATTTCGGTAGAGTTTCCCCTTATATCGGGACATATTTCTCAGAAAATTTCGGCAGAGTTTCCCCTTATATCGGGACATATTTCAAAATAAAAATGAAAAGAGTTTTCTCTATAAAATCAATCGAGAGGAAATAATAACAAAACTGAAAGAATATACTCAAACTACAAGAGATAAAGAATCGGTAGACACCACGCATCTTAGGTGAGTGAACGTGTGACGAATTATAGGGTCACTGACGTGCATAGTCGCCCGCACCTAAGTAGTGTATTACACAGATTTCTCCATCAAAATAATTATAAAAGAATAATAGAAAGAATAGAAACATAAATGATGGAGAATCGGTAGACACCACGCGTCTTAGATGAGTGAACTTGTGACGAATCACAGGGTCACTGACGTGCATAGCCGCCAGCACCTAAGTAGGGTGTTACACAGATTTCTCCTCGAACCACAATAAGAAAATGAATCGGAAAGAAAGATGAATGAATAACAAAACTTGGAAGAACAAGAGGATGAATTGAAAGTCTAGCTTACGAAGCAAACTAAGAGAGGATCGTACCTTTCTCCTCCTCGTTCTCCCGGCAGTGCTTCGCTAGCGCTCCTCCGTCGCCTCCCACTCCTCCTCCCGACCTCTCGACCCTAGCCCTTGGGGTGGTGGTGGTAGTGGAAGTCATACAGAATGAATGGGTAGGGGGGTCTATTTATAGGCCCCAGAAAACCACTAACCATGGTTAGAAAACCATGGTTTAGACCTTAACCATGTTTTAGCGGCTAATGGTTTTGGCCCATGGTTTTAGCTAAAGCTTATCCCAAACTTGGGGCTTAAGTTAAAACATTCTAGAGGATTCTAGATTCTCTAATGACGCTTAATTAACATTAATCGTGATTAATTTTAATTTATCGTGATTTAACTTCTGCGGTTTACGCTTATCTTTTGCTAACCATTGGTTAGTGTTTGTTAATATTCATTAGCGATTTTTAATCGATCATTAATTTGTTTAATCGTGTTTAATTAGTCTTAATGACAATTATTATGGGGTAATGACATCTTAGCCTTCCTTACTTCTTTTTCTTCCGAAATTCATAACAAATCGAAACAGAGTCTGACTCATACGAAACACATTCTGTTGGTTTCCTCTTGATGAGCCGGATCTTATTATATAGGATCCGAGATATGACAAGTTCAAGGCTTTATGATTATAACAACCTTAAAGGAAGTCTCGTCCTCGAGACTAGAAATGCAGGCATAACAACGTTAAATATGATTGAAATCATAACAACCTTAAAGATAATGAACGTCATTTCATTTATAAAGAAGATATACAATACACAATGTTATTATTCAAATAAGTAGGGGTATTTCTCTCTCATTTTTGCTTCTGAATCCCATGTGGCTTCTTCAAACTCTTGAATCCGCCATAATATTTTAACAAGAGGCACCTCTTTTTTCTCATCTTCTTGATATCCCTTCCAAGTATTTGCACAGGTATCTCTTGGTATGTGAAGTATGGCTCAACATTAAATCATCATAACTTATCTTATGCTCTGGATCCCTAATGTACTTTCTCAGATTTGATGCATGAAATATATATAATGTATTGCCGAAAGATGTGGAGGAAGCGCAAGTTTATAGGCAACTTTTCCAATCCGTTGAATAATTTCAAAGGGACCCACGAACCTGGGTGCTAACTTCCCACGCAAGCCAAACCTCTAAACACCCTTCATAGGTGATACTTTGAGGGCCCGTTCGGATTGGGGGTTAACCCCAAAACCCCCATTTTTAACCCACTAGTGGGGCGCACTCACTTTCCATCAAAAGAAGTATATATTATACCATCATATCATCTAAAAATTATAAAATACTTAACTTATACTCACTATTTCAAACTTTAATACAATCACATCACAACAATCACCCACTTTTTTAAATTTCAATACAATCATATCATAATAACTATCAACTTTTTTAAATTCCAATACAATCACATCACACAAACCCTCCCAACCCTTAACCCACCAACCAAACGCACTCTGAGAAATACAAAGTCACCTACCTCAAATTGAAGGTCTCTTCGCCTGTTATCACTATAACTTTTCTGGCGACTCTAGGCAATTAATAGTCTTTTTCTAGCAAGCTCTACATCTTCCCGTGTCTCTTGAAGTCTATCTGAATTATAAAGGTTCTTTATTCCAACCTCTTCCCAACACAAAGGAGTAGTACACCTTCGTCCATATAGTGCTTCAAATGGTGCTATGCCAATACTTGTATGGTAACTATTATTGTAGGTGAATTCTACAAGAGGCAAATGTTTAATCCACGATCTATTCCATTCTAAGGCACATGCTCGTAGCATATCCTCTAGTATCTGAATTGTACGTTCTGACTGACCGTCTGTTTGTTGATGACATGTTGTGCTTAAGCATAACTGTTTACCAAAGGCTTTCATGAAGTTCTCCCAATAGTGTGAGGTGAATCGTTAATCTCGATCGGAAACTACTTCCTTTGAGATACCATGGAGGCGAATCACATGTGTAATATATAACTCAGCAAGCTGGTCTGTAGTGAAAGATAAGCTTATCGGAATAAAGTGTGCTACCTTCGTTAGACGATCTATTATAACCCAGATACTATCTTTACTACCAGTCGTCTGAGGTAAGCCAGTAACGAAATCATGAAAATGCTTTCCCCTTTCCATTCAGGTATAGGAAGGGTTGGAATAATTCCGGTGGCTTTTCACAAACTCAGCAACATCTTTCTTTATTCCTGACCACCAGAAATATGAATGATGATACTTATACATCTTCATAATTCCTGGATGAATAGATAATGTAGAACAATGAGCTTCACGTAAAATATCTTTCCTCAGTTCAGGTATGTCTGGTACACAAGCTCTGTGATGGTTATATAGTAACCCATATTGTATATGGAATCCCTCTATCTCATTCTTCTTAAGTTGGTGTTTCAAGTCTTTAGGGCTGGATCATCCTCCTGTCCTTTCTTTATTTTATCCCAGATCTCTGGTTTGTATCGATGAGGAATAGTTATAGTATCAACACTACTATCAAATGGTTTCCATTCACTTAACGTTGATATTAAACCCCAAAAGTGGATAACACTCACTAACCCAGGTGAATAAGTTCTTATGCTAAGGGCATCTGCTACGACGTTCCCCTTAACAGGGTGGTAGGAGATATTGCAATCATAATATTTCAACAACTCTAGCCACCGTCTGTGTCTTATATTGAGCTCCTTTTGATCAAACAGATATTTCAAGCTTTTTATGATCGGTGAAGATTTCAAAAGTAATACCATACAGGTAGTGTCTCCGGATCTTTAAAGCGAAAATTACGGCAGCTAATTCAAGATCATGTGTTGGGTAGTTCTTCTCATGTGTCCTGAGCTGTCGTGATGCATACGCCACTACCTTAACATGTTGTATAAGAACTGCCCCAACTCTTTCTTTAGATGCGTCAGTGTACACTGTTAAACCCATTAACTCCCGGAGGGTAGAGTAAGGATTGATGCAGTTGTTAGGCATTCTTTCAGTGTCTGAAAACTAGCTTCACATGTATCAGACCATAAGAATGGGACCTCCTTCTGAGTTAGTCTAGTCATTGGTAATGCTATTCGTGAAAAGTCCTTCACGAATCTTCTATAATATCCAGCTAAACCTATAAAAGATCGAATTTCTATGACAGTATTTGGACGTTCCCAACTCCTCACTATACTAACTTTTGTAGGGTCAACTAATATACCTTCCACAAAAATAACATGGCCTAAGAAAGATACTTTAGATAGCCAGAAGTCACATTTGTTATATTTAGTATACAGTTTGTTCTTCCTTAGAGTTTCAAGTGCCTGCCTGAGATGGTGTTCATGCAGATACTTATCCTTAGAGTAAATAAGCACGTCATCAATAAAGACTACTACAAAGTGATCTAAGAACTCCTTCAATACTCTATTCATGAGATCCATGAAGGCTGCTGGGGCATTTGTTAGTCCAAAAGGCATGACTAAGAATTCATAATGCCCGTATCTAGTTCGAAAAGCTGTCTTGGGAATATCTTTATCTTTAATTTTCAACTGATGGTATCCAGATCTTAAATCAATCTTGGAATACATAGTTGAATCTTGTAACTGATCAAAAGGATCATCTATTCTCAGCAGTGGATACTTATTCTTTATTGTCCTCTTGTTTAGTTGTCTATAGTCAATGCACAACCGCATCGACCCATCCTTTTTTCTGAAAAATAAGACAGGTGCACCCCATGGTGAAGTAATAGGACAAATGAATCCTTTATCTAATAATCCTTGCAATTATACCTTTAACTCTCGTAACTCAGATGGTGTCATCATATACGGAGGGATAGAGATATGCTGAGTATCAGGTATGAGAGAGATTTCAAATTCAATATCTCGCTCAAGTGGTAATCCAGGTAGTTCCTCTACAAATACATCAGGAAACTCGCACACTATAGGTATATCTTCCATCATTTTGTCTAACCCTGATGTAGTGGTTACATAGGCTAAATAACCTTGACATCCTTACTCTAACAACTGTTGTGCCTTCAATGTTGAGATATATTCGATATTATCATTGGATGTCTTTCCCATGAACTGGAACTCTATCGAGTTAGGAAGGTGAAACGCTATCTTCTGAAAACAGTCAAGACATGAATGATGCCTTTCTAGCTAATCCATCCTTAGGATAAGATCAAAGTCCTCCATTTCTATTAGTAGTAGTGAAAGAGGTATTTAATGTCCCGCTATCACTATTATGCAATTATTCAGGATTTCTCGGATTATAAATGCTTGTCCTCATGGTCCCTTTATCAGATAGGACTGTTGTACTTCTACTGGTATCTTACCCAAAGTGGGTACTAACCGTCGAGCAATAAATGAATGTAAAGCACAAGAATCAAATAAGGCATGTACTGAAAAGACATTAATAGTAACGGTACCTTGTACGACTGTGCCTGAGTGGTAGGCTTGTTCCTTAGTAATTGCATTTAGCTGTCCATTAGGAATAGGCAAGCTAGAACCCGCAACACTTTATGGTGGTTGTTGTGTAGGAGACGCTCCTTGCAAGCACCGACCTCTACCATGTCTTCCTCCGTGTGTTGCTCCATTGCTCGAGGTGGACGTTATACTGTTAATTGGGGTTGATTTAAACCCTGAACCTCTCAACTTCGGACAATCTTTCTTGATGTGGCCTTCCTGATGACAGTAAAAACACACACGTGCTCCTGTTTGAGCTGAAGATCCAGCCACAGATGTGCTAGCTCCTGCTGCTGAGTCGCGAGGATATAGTGGAGGTCTAGAAAACCCCTTCTTCATGATAATTCCTGACCCAAGGTCTGTGGTGAGTTTATGTTAGAACCGGCTAGATGATAGCGACGATCTCTACGATTATAATGTGCCTTGCTTTTGGATGGTCCACCATTAAAGTGGAAACTCCTTCTTTAGCGGTTTTCATCCCTCTCCATCTCAATACGAGTGGCGATGTCCATTGCTCATATACGGATGTGGTTCTAAAAGCAGCAAGCTTTTCTCGTAGATCTCCCTGAAGACCGCTAACAAATTTGGTAATACACTCTTATGGTAAAGCTTCTAGAGCTAGTGAGTACCGTAGTAGCTCAGTAAAGTGGATATGATAATCTCGTGCAGTCTTAGAACCCTGATTCAGAGAAGCCAACTCTCTCCTCTTTAATTCTTCCCAATGAGAGGGACAGAAGTGAGCTCGTAACCTTTCTTCAAAGATATCCCATAGAATAGGATCTACTAACTTCTTGGAAATTGCTCTCCACCATCGTCGTATATAATCTGCTAGGGAGTAATCAATAAAGTGCACCCATGTGTCAACTCATGCATGAATTATCCTCAACATCCTAGTAACGTTATCGATCCATAACTCAGCCTCGACAGGTGTCTCTACATCTTTGAATTAAGGATTTTTTCCCTTTCGACAATTATCTAGTAATGTTTGGTGTTTAAGAAGGGCCTTCTCCATTACTCCTTCAGTTGGGGTAGGAGCAGACTCAGTTGAAGGATGGTAACTTGATTCTTCCTCAGAAAGGTGGAAAGAACCCTCAATCCTAGGATCCACATGCTTAAATGCCTCGGGTCTCTCAGCTTGTGCATTGAGCCTCTCCTCCAATGCTTGCTGCCTTTGCCCAATCTCTTGGAGCATTGTTATCATAGCTGCTAATTGTCTAAACACATCTTGGTCTGTCATGATCATGAGATTAGTGAATGTCAAACGTCAGATCCTATATGTCTTATCATGATGTACATAAGGGACAATGACTTATGAATGTTATTGCAGTCAATTATTAAGATCAAAGGATCTTAATATAACCTTAGTTTCTAAATATAGCTCATAGTTATTAATTACTAAATAAATTAATGGAGTAACCGAGCTCTGATAACAATCTGTTATGACCCCGATTCCCGGGCCGTCGGATCCTCCCATATCCGGATCTGGTTACTTAGTAATAATTCATTCAGCAATCAAAGACTAACATTCAGAAACAGACTGCAAATAAAAATACCCAGAAGGAAATATTTCAACACTTTGCCATGAACAAAATAAAGTTCAGAAGAAAATACACTATCCCACTATACTCAGAAGGAAGTATTTCAACACTTTGCCATGAACACTATCCCATTATAACCATTTACCTGTATATCAGCTTCAAAAGAAAATACACAAAAGATTACTAACTACCTTACAAAGTAAAGCTACTGTGACTGACTGGATGTCTGCTAAGGTCCTTGCGATAGCTCACCGATACCTGTTGGGTTTTACATAAATAATAGGATAAAAATTAGCGAATGCTAAGTAACGAAGAAGAGAGAAGTAAACAAATTGTGTAATTTTTCAAAACTTGATATCACAAAAATGTTATTCCTTCTCATTAATTAAAGTCATATTCCTTTTTATTTCACATCAGGGATTAGTTGAGGGGAACCCCACCAATGTTGGACTCCGAAGCTGTGGACCCTTCCGGATTGGAGATTGCATTGATCTTGGTAACATTATCCCACCGCACGTCGCCTCAACCAATCCTCCTATACTAACCTGACAATTTCCTTTTCTTTTATTAAAAAGGGTCTCAAATCCTATGCCCGGAAAAAAAAGGAACATACCGTCCTCGAGGTTTCGGTTGCTTAAAACCTCAGGCTAACATTTAATTACATAACCTAGCGGCTTTAAATACATATTATTGTGACCCAGCCGCTATTGAACCAGCTGTGCCTTCACATGGCACGACCACATCTTCCGTCGTTGAATCCGAAGATATTGGTTCCCGATACCATGCGTTCCAAAACATTCATTTTGTGCACACTTTTCATAATAGAGCAACCGTGTACCACCTAGGTAGGGAAACGCTAATACGGGTTCCTTCCGACAAACCTACAGGTTACATGCCCGACCTTTAGTTCTACTCCCATTCATCCTTAACGTGGCACACGATCCTTTTGAGGATCTAACTCAAACCACATCAATTTTCATGATATAATTCTTTCGTTAAGTATTCAATTTTCATAATCAACAACACTTAGTATATACTTACATATATATTATTCATAACCATATATATACTCGTATTTATGCTTATTTTAACTCCCAAACCTTAACTTTCAGAGTCAACGTATCAATTTGATGCGTAAACCATATTTTAGTGGGAATCACAAGCAATTTTTCAGACTTTTTCAAAAATAGTCAAAATTAGGTTTCTTCATAGCAAAGAACACAAAATCAAGAATTTCAATAATTTCGTATGAAAAACCAACAGTAAAAGGAAGGATTTCGTTACCTAATCGAGCTCTCTCTCGTGTATGCAAGGCTTTATCGTGTTTCGTTTTTAAAGAGGCTATTTTAAGGCTGCTGAAAAGATCGAATTTCATTTTCGTATCAAAATGCTAAGAAAATGTTAAGAATGCGAATAACGAACGAAGAACGCGAAGAATGCGGAGAACACGAAGAACGTTAAGAACATATTTTTTCTTAAAATTTCGGGAGAGTTTCTCCTTATATCAGGACATATTATTTCTCGGAAAATTTCGACAGAGTTTCCCCTTATATCGGGACATATTTCTCGAAAAATTTCGGCAGAGTTTCCCCTTATATCGGGACATATTTCTCAGAAAATTTCAGTAGAGTTTCCACTTATATCGAGATATATTTCAAAATAAAAATGAAAAGAGTTTCATCTATAAAATCAATCGAGGAAATAACAACAAAACTGAAAGAATATACTCAAACAACAAGAGATGAATAATCGGTAGACACCACGCATCTTAGGTAAGTGAACATGTGACGAATCACAGGGTCACTGACGTGCATAGCCGCCCGCACCTAAGTAGGGTATTAAAAATATTTCTCCATCAAAATAATTATAAAAGAATAATAGAAAGAATAGAAACATAAACGATGGAGAATCGGTAGACACTGCACGTCTTAGTTGAGTGAAAGTGTGACGAATCAAAGGGTCACTGACGTGGATAGCTGCCCGCACCTAAGTAGGGTGTTACACAGATTTCTCCTCGAAACGCAATAGGAAAATGAATCGGAAGAAAGATGAATGAAGAACAAAACTTGGAAGAACAAGTGGATGAGTTGAAAGCCTAGCTTACGAAGCAAACTAAAAGAGGATCGTACCTTTCTTCTCCTCGTTCTCCCGGCAGCGCTTCGCTAGCACTCCTCCCTCGCCTCCCACTCCTCCTCCCGACCTCTCGACCCTAGCCCTTGGGGTGGTGGTAGTGGAAGTTATAGAGAATGAATGGGTAGGGGGTCTATTTATATGCCCCAGAAAACCACTAACCATGGTTAGAAAATCATGGTTTAGACCTTAACCATTATTTAACGACCCATGGTTTTGGCCTATGGTTTTAACCAAAACTTATCCCAAACTTGGGGCTTAAGTTAGAACATTCCAGAGGATTGTAGATTCGCTAATGACGCTTAATTAACACTAATCGTGATTAACTTTCACTAATCGCGATTTAACTTTCGCGGTTTACGTTTATCTTTTGCTAACTATTGGTTAGTGTTTGTTAATGATCAATAGCGGTTTTTAATCGATCATTATTTTCTTTAATCATGTTTAATTAGTCTTAATGACAATCATTATGGGTTAATGACATCTTAGCCTTCCTTACTTCTCTCTTCCGAAATTCATAACAAATCGAAACGGAGTCCGATTCATACAAAACAAATTCCGTTGGTTCCCTCTTGACGAGCCAGATCTTATTATATAGGATCCGAGATATGTCAAGTTCAAGGCTTTACATTTACCGATATGGAGCAGATCTAAATTGATCATGGTCCAAACCAAATATCTTTATCGCATGTGTAATGTGCAGAACTTAGTTAGGAGGCATATAAATACCAATAGTAAATTGTAAATAACTTTAAATGTGGTAACATAAATGACAGATCTACAATGTACGTTGTGTACTTCTCGCTGAGTACTTGTCAGTAGCCATTTTGTTTCTTTATGGGTAGTTGCTTATCGTACAACCAGTTTCTTGTGCACACTTTTCACCACGTATAACTATTGTTGTATATATGTACCGGACACTTTGATTATAATCATATTTGTGTGAGATCAACATGTTCGCAGGAGAAGAAGCCATAACAATATGGGTTTATGGGTTGACCTTCTGGCATATAGAACTAGCGGTACAAAAGCTTGCTTTTCTTTTGTTCTAGTACTTGTATATGTTTTGAGAAACATGTTGTTATGTAAATATTACTTTACATTTTGGTAATTTTGCACATCTCTTGTGGACACTGATGTGAAAGTAAATATTGGCGGAGAATAGTCGTGCTACATAAGGATGGTGGTGGTCTGGATGTCCATGAGGTTGATGGTGGTATGGAGTGTCCTTAACTTGAGTACAAGGAAGAGCTTCTAGCAAAGCGGGTGGCACACATCTAGGTTAGCGGTTCAAACCTTCTATGTTCATTTTTGGGGATTTTTTGCAGTATTTCAGAGGTTCTCTCATGGAGAGCAGACAAAGTACTTGTACCCTCTGTTTATACAGGGGATTTGGGCCATCCTTCCTTGGATCTCATCTTCCCCATGGACCTATCCTAGCATTGGATATGACTTCCGATTTGGATGGACGACTAGTTTAGGCATGTGGCTCTATGTAATCGATTTATCGATTTTTTTGCTATGTAGGTGAACCGTCATGAGTGGGTGGGTGAGGTATGGATTGATGGTGCTTAGTCACCTCAATCTAATGCGAAGCTCTCGGAGTAGCATATGATGAGCCTCTTGAGAATGAGAGAGTTACTCATTCAGGTGGGGATTCCCTTAGTCGAATGGGAACATTAGACTTGGATGGATGGCTAGTCTCGATGAAAAAGGAATACGCGATTCCTTACGCTTCATTGTTGTTTTTTTATCCTCGGATAGTTATGCACAATCTTAGAGAAGATTTGGACTTAGAAGATCCCTTCCGAGTCAAGGCATTTATGTAGCTACTAGGTAGGGATCGGGTCATGATGAGTGCATAGAGAATAATGCTATTCGTTGGAGTTGATGACTCATGTCAACGCTACGTCGAAGGTGGTAAGGATATCGACCACATGTTTTTTTATGTGTTCATCGTTGAGAGAAATATGGGAAAAGCTTGCTCTCATAGGAATCTAAATGGAGAATTTCCCATCCTTTTGGGATCCGATGGAGAACTCATGCAATATATAGTCACCCGTGAGGATCCATGTAGTGGCCGCTTGTGAGCAATTTGGCTTGCAAGGAATAGTTTAATTTTTTCGAAGAAATAGACTGTATGTTGAGAATGTTTTTGGACATGCCAAGGTCCTCCAGGATTCTTGATCCTTTTGTATTTGATACATAAAGTTACTACCGCTTCGCACTCTTCTTCCTTTCATTTTTTGTTTCGTCCAATCCTATCAATAAAGCCGCTCACCTAAGGATATGTTTGGTTACTATTATCTAAAGGTCAATCCAATTTATCCAACCCCATTTTTGAATTGAGATTCCATTACGAATCAATGTGACATCACAATACATTTTTATTCCAGTCCACGTAACCATCCCACTTCAATGACCAACTATTTGGTTGAAGGGTTGAGGTGGGTTGGGGTAGCCTCGTGTGAATAATAACTGTTTGGATGGTTATGTGGGTTGGTAGAGGGTTGGGATAAAGAATGTGATGCGATGTTGCATTGATTTGTGATGGAAATCCAATCCCGACATGACCTAGGAAAAAGGGAGATAAATCGGGTTATCCTAAGGGTAACCCAATATCCGAACGAGCCCTTAGGGTATGTTTGGTTATTGGGATGAGGTAAGTGCGGGTAACCTCCTATAAATAGTAGCAGTTTGGATAATTATGAGAGTTGAAATAAAGAACATGGTGTGATGTCACCTTGATTTGCGATGGAATTTCTAACTTAAAAATGCAGAGAAGAATATCGGATTTCTTCGAGGTAACCCGTTAATGGGCCACAGGCAGTCCTTTATCAACCCAAATTGATTAACCCGATGCTAATTGAACCCATCCAAAATCCATCAAATACGCACTAGGCGCCGCCGCCTCTGGCCCTAGAGAACACCGGAGAAGCTCCCGCCGGAAGCCCCTCGCCGCATTGCCGAGAGAGAGAGGAGATGGAGGGAGGCGATGAAGGCGTGGAGAAGGTGGTGGATTCCAAGGATCTCCAACAGCAGAGCAAAGCCCTCGACAAGCTCACCGATCGCGTCGAGGACCGTCAGCTCGACTCCACCCGCGTCCTCGAGGTGTCCCCTCTTCTTTTTCTCTCTTCTCTCTATTCCTTATAATGATCGATATAGTTGTTGGGCTATTGCGTGTGCAGGCTATGGCATCCCTTGCTTCTTCTGCTGAATCTGACTGGAACGCCATGAGGCTCAGGTAAGGGGCTTCGTCTATTGCTTCACTTTTACTGAAAGAGTTCTTGAAGAACTTCTTTTATGTGCTCCAAGTGATGTTTGATGTTTAAGGATGGTATAATATGAAATTTGATAAACGAAGTGCTTCTATGTGGACACAGAGTATATGTTGTTAGTTGTTACAAATGGAGGTTCAAGGTGGGCCCATGTACATCCTCGTATGCCGTCAGTTCATCCTTTGTAATGCCTCACTGTATTTGTAGCTTCTTCACTTTCTACGAGGAGGCGAGTTATCCCTGACAAGAATGGCCTGGACAAAGATCCATCAGTAAGCATCTAGTTGATCTAAACACTACTCATCTAACTGTCAAAATTGGTAAATACTCTCTCCGAGTTGTCCTTTATCATATTAGTATATGATCCTGAGATTTGAGGAATTCACGATTATTGAAACATACAAAGGAGCAAATGCAGAGTTATATGCTATATGCATTATCAAGAATAATAGACAATGAGGGTATGGAGATTCTCCGGCTCGTGGATTGCACGATAAGTAGAATCTGGTAGGAGATTACTCACATGACAAGAAGGATGTTATAGGTTATTATCTCCGTGGAGGTAGGTGGAAGTAATTAAAGTACAAAATTGGAAGGTATTACCTTTGCATTGAGCTTGGTTTTTGGTTGAGGTGGTTGGAGGGTAAATTGCCATTATGTTGGGCAACTTTAATATGGACCACTATTTATAGCCTTTCCATAGGATCAAGAGCAATGTGGAAGTATTTGGGAAACATACTGTGGGTATATGATGTAAGCTACACTTGCCAGTTGCCACCATTAAGGCGACTCGATTTGCTCAATTACAAAAAAAAATGGAACTTACACCACATGGGAACTTGTTACCGACAACTTTTATACTTAGTTATTACATCCCCACAGCTCTTGCATACACGGGCATGTGAGTTTGACTTGGTACATGATGGGAAATTACATTTCTACACAACTCAATGCATTATATTCCAACTTGGTACTATTCCATGCATCACCAATGAGCACCATTATATAGTAAAATCTCTTTGTTAGCAGCCACTCATACATCTGTTTCCAAAAACATTTGCGCTATCACCAATAGCATCCTTTAATCTTGAAGTTGAAGGATGGTTTCCCCCACTTTTATTCCATATACATTGGCCTTTAGGTTTTGACATCTCTCAAGAAAGTTGTGCACTTAGCGGCATTTTTGTGAATTCCAACTAATTGTCATTTGAGCTTGGTGATTCATCCTCTAAGTTTCTTCCCACAAAATTGACATTGTTGCTTTGATTCGTTACCATATGGTCACCCCCAACAGATTTCTTCACTACCACCAACAAAAATTATGGACGGGAAGTTCGGCAAATTACGACGAAATTTCATCGAATTTTGATTTTGCCAAGTGACTAATATGAAATATCGATGTCATACATGCTGTATCTTTTAATAGCATCATCTGAAATATTTGATATCAGCAATATATAAGCAAAGTGGGCAAAATACGAGAATTGCTTAGTAAATTTCTCATATCTCGCATGATACTGGTGAAATTTCTCCTAATTTTGCCCCATCTTGTTGTTTCTTGGAAAATTGTTTCTATTGCTTATTTGGCGAGTCCTCTTGCTACAATAAGAATCTTGAGATCTAATTTTATCATGCGATCTCATGTATTATTAGATTGCAAATGATTATATGTGATGATCTTATAGTTCATATAACAAATCATGATATAACACTTACTTTTTCACTTACCAGAACCTGATGAGACATCCATTTCAAAGGGAGCATGATCTCTTGTTATTGAAATTCATGAATATAGAAACCTAAATATAATTGCATGATATGCGATCGTTATTGTTTTTAATACGCACCATTTTTAACTTTTAAGCAACAACTACGACTGACATGTATGATGCATGGATCCACCCTATATACTACTTAATATCACTATTGACACTACAACAAAGGGTTTATGGAAACTTTTTAAAAATCCGCAACTATATCGCCTGTTATTACATATATAACACGATATCATTCATTGCGAAATTATTTTGTATACTTGAGACTAACGAGGAATGTCCTATTCATTGTTATATCATTAATGACAATCTATCTAGCAATGCTATTCTGTTGCTATTTTTTAAAATTTTAACTATTCCTCACTATTTTTTAAACAAAAAAATTTGTGACGATTAAGCTAAAATTTTGAGAAAAATACAACGGATAAGTGTCGTTATATGTACCATTGTCATTGATAACACAACAGATATGACATTCGTTACTACTTTCAAGTGTAAAAAATAATTTCGCTACAAACAATATGATTGTTATATATATAATGACGTGCAATATAGTGATGGTTTTTAAAAAGAATGTCAACATAGTTCCATTTTGTTGTAGTGTATGTGTATTAGTTGGTTTGGTGCGATCACAATTAGTGACATGGGATTTGGATATGATTGAAGGGGGATTCATATTTGATACAATGGGGATCGGAGGTTATATGGGTAGATGAGTCTAGGATTGGATATGATCTGAAAATGGGATCTGGGTTAGTGATCGATGGTGGAGAGAATGAGGGGATCTGTTGGGAGATTGAGTAGTCTCTGAGCTGGCGAGCTAGGACATGCTCGAACCTGGTGCGATGCTAGGTGAGGTGCTGAAGGTGGGATCCACTAGGGTTGAGAAACAGGAAATGGTTGTCCAGTTGACTATTTATCCAAGATCTTATATATTCTATTAATTATCTTATCATTATACATGCTGTGATTATAGCTCCTTAGTTGGTATGTTTTATTTTACGGTTTATATACCAATATTCCAGTATGCAACGTCATATGATGTGCCACATTATATGATGTGGTACAAGTCAAAACCTCTTGTTTGTATTGCTTCAAGATCATCAGAAACCTTAATTTCTGAAATAAACGATTTTCAGATCTATTTCCATACATTTTAGGGATATCAACAAAATATAAACACAAACTTGGCGAAACAACTTCGAAATTAATATTTGAGGCCATAAAAATGTTGGAAAAATTACTATAGTTTTGTAGCACTGATTGCAAGGATATTGTGTTTTAAGATTGGCAAACAAATACGATCAAAATAACAACAAAGAAATATTAGTTTGAAAGATATAACCTGGGAAATGGAGGTACGTCAAAAGACACTGTCGTGAAGACATTCTGCCGCTCCTATGCATGATCTTGATGGCGGCCTGGCTCTCAGATCCAATCACCTCCCAGCTGGATGCTGTCTCCCGGTGCCAGCAAGAGAGTAACGTCGAATGTTCGTTGGCCCTCGTCATCGTAGAAAAACAAAGTACAAAATCCGCCTACACAAATTCACAATGAGCGCACAAGTGGTGGAGAGCAGATGGAGGTGGAGAACAGAAAGCTTCTGTTGTGTTGTGTGTTTTGTTTTAAAGGCTAAGACTACAGTCCTTTATATAGACGATCTGCCCATTAATAAAGAGCCAAAAGAGAGCCGTTCATCTCCCATCAAGACATTATGTGATAACGAGTTCCTATGATCTCGTTGGATGCGTCCAACATTACCGAGGAGACCCGTTTAATGCCAAAAACGGCTATGAACCTGGATACAAAAGAGGGAAGGTGTTTGTTCAAATGGATTAATGAGTCTCATTTCTGAGGTCATTAGTGGGTTAGGTACTTGTGCACAAATTGAAAATTGCGTAGACTTAAAACAAATCTTGGAAAAGTAATAATTTAAATTAAACTCGCACGCACGCTTACGCGTACTAAAGAGGTAGAGAGGTTTTGAAATACAAAGAAAATCCAACATTCCCCCACATATTTTATAAACCTTTTTAAAGAATGAAAATAAAAAAATTAAAGAATGATAATAAAGAAAAAATAATTTAAAATAAAATATGACTGAACTATCTCTTTCAGTATAGGACCTATAGGTAGTTTGTGGCTTTGAACCTTGCCTAGCAATGATTCATCTATATCTGGAGAGACGTGGTGAACTACGTCTTAAACCAGATTCTCTGATTCGGATTTCAATAAATCGCACAAACATAGATGAGGGCACGAGGACATTCATATCGATGTGCGCATTACGGCTTTCGCAAGAATCTATTTTTTTATGAGGCGAGAGGATGGCGAGTGCGTCTGCGAGTGGGAATGAGGCTAGCGGGGGATGCAAGGGGAAGGTGGTGCTCAGCTCGGACACCGGTGGGAAGAAGACTGTCAGCGATGATGGAGACTCAAGGACGAGGCGGCGGTGGGTGGACGGAGGTGACCCACAAGAAGCCGGAGCGCAGGTGCTTTCGGTGCGGTGTCAGGGGGCATGTTGCCTGCTTCTGTCCGTGCCCTCCGAGGTGCTTCACTTGCGGGTTGGTGGGACATCGGTAGGCGAGCTGCATGGCGGCTCGTGGCTCGTTAAGGGGGTCGGGCGATGTCAAGGAGCATGCGAAGCGCCCTGGCAACCGCAACGTGCATGCTTGTCCTGTTCATGCTGGAGGGCCTTCTTTCGCGGAGGTGGTGCGTAACAACTATCAGGGTGCGTATGCGACAAGGCCTGCGAATGTTCCTATTCCTTTCGGCGGGGAAGGGGTGGTCGTGATCGCGTCGGAAGATAAGAAAGTCGAGCGCGGTCCGAAGCTGCATGTGATTTTCGGAGTTGCGGTGCGGGGAATTATCGTTTTGGACGTTGTCTCTTCGCACGTTCGCGATTTCCTGGGACCGCGGTTCGCTGGTGACATGGTGAAGGTGGCTCCGGGGAGGTGCTGCGTTCGTGGTCTTTTGGCTGAGCAGAGGGATCGATTGCTTCGAAACGGGGATGTTGCCAACGTTTACTGGAGAAATCTTCGTTTTGCGGATGGTGTTTGCTCGGAGATGGAGGTTTGCGTGGCCCAGGTGAAAGGCGTCCCTCTGCTGTCGCGTTCGATTGGCTACTTGAGGGCGGCGCTCCGATAACTGAAGGTCGGTTTCTCTTTCAATATCGAGTTGCTGATAGAGGTTCCTCCGCTGCCGTCGGAGCTTTCGAGGGAGGAGGCCGGTGGAGGGTCGGGTGACAGTTCGGACACCGTGATGACGATTGGGTTTCCGAGGGAACCCTTCGATGGATGGTCGCGATCTTTTCGATACACACAGCGCTTCGAGAACTCCTCGCAGGCTCTGTACTTGCCGCCATCTATATTCCCTTTGCATGGTGACGTGGACATTGGATTGTTGGATTCTTCGACGTCAAGATTGGGGGCGGGGTTGGATGCGGATCCTGGTAGCAAGACCTCTGAGGCTGACCCGGTTACGGATCCTTGTGCGGACTAGGGTGCGATCTTTTTTGCCATGAATGATCCTCGTGGGCCCTCTTTCTCTGTAGCGGATCCTGGTGCGGCCTCTACTCCTGTGTCGGATATTGGGGACGACTTTCGGACGGTGCGGGGTCGGGGAAATTTCTCGGTTGCGTGCGCTCTTTGGGGATACACGCATCCCGCGGTGGTGTCGTCTGCCGTGACTTCTACGACCTCACCGGGTTGGTTCCTCCCCCACAGGGGGATGGGGATCGTGCAGGGTGACCCTTCGAGGGTGGTTTCGGTCTCGGTCGTCCACCAAGTCGCGAAGGGGGGGGGGGTGGCGGGCGCGACCCCATGTGGCCCTGACGGCGGCGGGGGGGGGGGGGGCATCTTCTCTGGCCGCCTCGGGTAGCTCCTCTCGGGGGGGCACGACCATTGTTGCTGAGGTCTTGCCGGGGCTTTCTTCTGGTGCGGGGCCGGGCGACATGAGAAGCGGGAAGAGGTATAGAAGGAGCAGATCCAGGTCGGTGAGGTTGGAGGAGGTAGTCGGAGCAGCTGTGAAGGACCTCGTGGCGGAGGCCGCGGGGGTGGTCAAGTCCCATGGGAGTTTCAACTGTTGCAAATGAAAATTCTCTCTTGGAATGTTCGTGGGCTGGGGGACCCGGATAAGAGGAGGATCGTAGGGGGCAGAGTTAATGAATGGGGGTGCGATGTCGTTGTGTTACAGGAAACAAAGCTTCAGGCTTTATCGGATGACCTTTGGCGTTCTTTTGGCGCGGGTGCCATCGATCAGTTCCGTTCTTTGGATGCGGTGGGCTCTTCGGGGGGGGGTGCTGGTGGCATGGCGATCTTCGTCCTTGGCTTTTGAATCGGTGATGGTTGGCAGATATGTGCTCACGGTGTTTCTGGTATGTACGTCGTCCTCCCTTCGGTTGGCTGTTTCGTGCGTCTACGGACCTTGTTGTAATGGTTTGTGGGATGAGCTGTGGGCTGACCTCTTCGAGGTTGGAAGTGCTGTCGGTGGCGTCCCCTGGCTCGTTGGGGGGGACTTCAATGTTACTCTTCTTTCCTCTGACAGGCCTGGGGGCAGGGGAGGCCAGGATCCAGGGTCGCTTGCCTTCACGGACGCGGTGGACTCCATGGACCTTGAGGTGATGGATGCGGTTGGTACGGCTTATACGTGGAGAAGCTCCAATTCCAGGTCGCGTATTGATAGTTTTCTGGCTTCTAACGAGCTTTTGGAGGCTTTCGATCTTGCGTCGGTGGAGGCTAAACTGCGGGTTTGTTCGGATCACAACCCCATCATCTGGTGCTCTGGGGATGCCTCATTGTAAAGGGGGCTTTTTAGATATGAAAAATGTTGGCTGTTGGAGGAGAATTTTAGGGAGGTGGTTTCTTCGCACTGGACGGGCTTGGCTGTTTCGGGATCCGCGGTGGCTCGCTTCGTTCAAAAATTAACCTCGTTGAGGGCTAGGCTTTCCGAATTCAAGCGGGAGACTAGGGCAGCTAGGTGTGCTGCCAGGGAAGAGGCTGAGGAGGCCATTTGTTATCTCGATGCGGTGGAGGACCAACGGGATCTCACAGCGGCTGAATTGGTTGGCCGTGCTGCTGCTCAATTGAAGGTATCGTTGGAGGATAGGAAGCGCGTTACGGAGTGGAGACAACGGTCAAGAATTGTGTAGCTCCGGGAGGGGGACGCCAATACCTCCTTCTTTCATCGTGTCGCTAGCAGGAGACGCAGGTCCAATGCGCTGCGGTCGATATCCATTGATGGGACTCGCGTAACGGGGAACGAGGAGATGGGGAGGGCTATTGCGGCTCATTTCAGGAGCATGTCGTCTATAAATATTCCGAGGCTATGGAGGTGGCTGGGCCTCGACACTCGCATGGTGGCTGACTCCTATCATGACTTGCTTGTTCGTAATGACCTTGGAGGAGATTAAAGATGCTGTGTGGGATCTGAACGCTGACACTGCACCGGGCCCTGAGTGGACTTTGCGAAGGCCTACAATAGCTTGGACTGGAGATTTCTATGGTATGTGCTTAGGAGAAAGGGGTTCTCGGAGGTATGGATTTCTTGGATGAGGAGGTGTGTCACCACGCCATCTTTCTCGGTAATGGTTAATGGCCGACTGGAGGGGGGTTTGGTTCAGCCCAGGAGGGGGGTGCATAGGGGTGCGCTCTTGCCCCCATGCTTTTTATCCTTGCGGCGGATGTCTTGTCTGATATTGCCACTCGGGTGGTCAGGGGCTTGTCGAAGGGGTTTTGTAGGGAGGGCGTGCTGATCATCCCAGTCTTGCAATACGCCGACGATACGCTTTTTTTCATTGAGGGCGGTCTGGAGGAGGCTAGGGGCATGGCGGCGGCCTTGGAAATTTTTGGTGAATTGTCAGGAATGATTAAGAACGATAACAAATCAAAGCTTGTTCCTTTCAATCTTGCGGATGTTGAGGCCGATGCTTGTGCAGTGGCCAAGGTTCGAAATCTTGATTTCGATTTCGTTTCGGTCCCCTCCAAAACCGAAATTTCAACGACTCAAAAAAGCCATTTTTCGATGATTTTTTTGGAAATTAAGATCTTGTGAGTTATTACAACAATAAATAGCTTACAAATACACACTTATATCACACATATTGCTTATATATGCCCCTTAGATCGCACATATCGATCATATCAATCATATCGGTCATATCGGCCAAATCGATGTTAATGTTGATTTTTGACTTATATGTAATGGAAATTAATATCATCCAATCCAAGATCTTAAAACAACATCTTACAAATGCACACTTATATCACACACATCTCTCATCCATGCGCCTTATATCACACCATATCGGTCATATCAGACATATTGTTGAGCAGTCGGATAGATAATGGAAATGGAAATCAAAATAACTAAGTTAACAACACTTAGAAGACATCTTTTGTTCATAAAAATAGAAAAGAATTTTTTATTTAAAAATGTAGATAATGATTAATTAAACAATGTTTTGTTCATAGAAATAACCGTCACAAACAAAGTTCGAATGAATTACAGAATTAATTAAATACTTACAATAAAGATGCATCAATTTACGAAGATAAATGACAAACAAATGAAAGGAACAAGTTATATCAAATATATAGAAGCTATAGAGTTTTTTCATCTCCACTGTTTAAACCCAAAGGGGAAGAAGCTCCCCAAGTTGAATAATCGATGTATGTACCATCTTGTCTCAACATACCATGTATCCATGAATTTCAACCGAAATGGGTCGAAATGGATCGAAATGTCGAAATATCACCGAAATTTCGGTCGAAATCCAGGAAATTTTGTACTGAGATCCATGAATTTCAATCGAAATGGATCGAAATGTCGAAATATCACCGAAATTTCGGTCGAAATCCGGGAAATCGATATATATAGGAGTTTCGATACCCATGACCTCCCGAAACCGAAATTTCGGCGAAATTTCGCGAAATTTCATTCCATGGCAGTGGCATTGGGGTCGGTGCGCTCTTCTTTACCGCAGGACTATTTGGGGATGCCCTTGACGTTGGGCAGAACGCGGACGAGAGACTGGCTGAGGGTGGCTGAGAAGGTCGAGGAGAGGCTGGCGGGATGGAAGTCCGCGATTTTGTCGAGAGGGGGCCGTCTGGTTCTTTTGAAGGTGGTCATTGCGTCCATCTCGATATACTTTTTATCTAATCGGCGAATGCCTAAGGGGATCAGAGCCCGAATTGAGAAGAGGATGCATGCCTTTTTGTGGGGGAAGCAGAAGAGTGGGTCGAGGGGGATCCACCTGGTTGGGTGGGAGGATATTACCTGCAGGAAGGATCAGAGAGGGTTGGGGGTGAAGTTGCTGGCCCAAATGAACGACGCTTTGCTCCTTAAGTGGCTGGTAGGATATGGGGGAAGTTGGAAGATCTCTGCTGTGATGTGATTAGGCGGATCTATAGCGTGGGGGGGACACTGCCTTCGCAGTCCCGCGTATTGCCTCTCCCACGCGATTTTGGAGGGGGGTTGTGGAGGTCTTCTTGAAGAATGTTGCACTTTTTAGACCGACCCATGGTGGGGGAGGTTCTTTCTCTTTTTGGACCGACGACTGGACGGGGGGAGGAACCCTTTGCTTGCGCTTCCCTCGGTTGTATGCCTTGGCCCATGACAAATTTTGTTCGGTTGCAGATTGCTGGGTTGATGGTAATTGGTGCCCCACCTTCTCGACGAACTTTTCAGACTAGAGGATGGAGGAATTCTTGGCTTTGCTCAACGCTGTGAGGGAGGTGGGACGGCCTTCGGGGGGCCGAGATCACTGGTCTTGGAGGGGGGGCCCTTTCACGGTCAAGAAGGCTTTCGGGGCTATCTCTTGGCCGCCGCCTTCGCTTTCGGAGGTGCTTAGCAGGGATTGTGCTTTTATTTGGGCTCTCGGCCTTCCGGAGAGGATTGGTTTCTTTCTTTGGCTGCTTAGGAGGCAGAGGCTGATGACGAGGGACCGCTGCGTGAGGCTTCTACGCTCCATCTCCGACAGATATTCACTTTGCACTGAATCGATTGAATCTGTGGAACATCTTTTCTTCCTTTGTCCAATGGTGATTCAGATGTGGCAAGGGGTTGGCATGGGCTTGTGCTGCATGGATGGTTTCCAGGCTTTCTGGGACGCGCTTTGGTCAAACAAGGGTAGGCCGATGGGGGAGATTCTCCATCCGGTGGCCATTCTGTAAACGATCTGGAGGGGTACAAATGATTTGCGTTTCTCGGGACAAAGGTTCTATAAGGAAAACGTATAAGGAAAACGTGTGGTGTTGTGCTAAGCGTTTGGTGGAGGATTGGGTGTTGTAACGGGCCTTTGTAACGGCGTCTGGCTGTAACCTTCCCCTTTCTTCTCTTTTCTTCTGTTTTTTTAATAAAGACTTGGGGCGTGCACCATCGAGTGTATCCCCCTCTCTTATGGATTTCAAAAAAAAGAATATGTTTTATGAGTGCTCTAGCGAGAATACCCAACTCACATAAATCCCAGCGTAGGGTTACACTCACATAGTAGGAATCTCAAAAGGCGTACTGTCCGATCCTACACCTTGCCATATATGGCTTGGCTCCATTCAGAGAAGAACTCTTCCTCGACCAAGACAGTACCGAAGCACTATGTGCCATAGGGATAGGTCAGGAGTAAAACTCCTAGGTTTGCGCTTCTATTGAACACTAACACAACTTAGTTGTCCCTTTGAACCGTTCCTCATGGGATCTCCAGTTTTGGATTAGTTGGGCAACCACTACGGTGTTCAACTAATGGGAAGAAGACCCATCCCCTTCGATGCACTGAGTACTGGCTTTCTAGCTAGACCCTTTGTGAGAGGATCGGCAACATTCTCTACAGATTTCACAAATTGTAGAGATATTACACATTGGGTAATGAAGTCTCTCACCTCTTCATACATCAATCTCATAAAACGTCTTCCACGGTTACCCTTAGATTGTTTAGCTTTATCTATGGCAGATCTACTATCACAATGAATAGAGATAGGAGGAAAAGACTTTGAAATGATGGGTAGATCTATTAAAAGATTTCTTAGCCAGTCTGCCTGATAGCAAGTTAAATCCAGAGCTGTAAACTCAACCTCCATTGTGGATCTTGCTCTAATAGTTTGTTTGGAGGATTTCCAAGAGACTGTCGTGCCACCAAGACGAAACACATGACCGCTAGTAGACTTGGTTTCATCAGAGTCTACAATCCAATTTGCATCCGTGTAGCCTTCTAATACAGCTGGAAAATCAATGTATTGTATACTGTATTCCATAGTACCCTTAAGGTATCTAAAAACTCTGACCAAGGCCTACCAATGGTCAACATTAGGACACCTAGTGTACCTACTCAACCTACTGATAACATATGCTATGTCAGGTCTAGAACAGTTGGTTAGATACATTAAGCTTCCTATGACTTGAGCATATCTAGATCGATCCACAGGATTACCAGTATGTGCCTTAAGATGTAGGGAAGGATCATATGGAGTACTAACAGGCACACTATGGTACACATCAAACCTATGCAAAACTTTTTCTACATAGTGAGACTAGTTTAAAGTGTAGCCAGAAGTAGATCTACTCAATTTTATTTCAAGTATAACATCAACTAATCCTAAATCTTTCAAATCAAAGTTTTTATCAAGAAAAGATTTAGTCTCAGAGATAATAGCTGAATTTGATCCAAAGATTAAAATGTCATCAACATACAAGCACATGATTACAATAGCATTCTCAAAGGTCTTAGAATAAATGCATCTATCAGATTCTTTAGCAGTGAAGCCAACAGATAAACCAGTTTATCAAATTTATCATTCCACTGCTTAAGTGCTTATTTCAGATCATATAAAGATTTTACTAATCTACACACCTTGTGTTCTTGTCCAAGGACTACTGATGCATCGTGAATCGGATAAAGAGGGTCTTATTTATTTTTTTATCCGATAATTAGAGTCTCATTTTCTAATTGAGTCGTTGTATTTTTTACTTTAAATAAAGAGATCGTGTGTGATCTCAAAATTAGTTAGTCAGTTTCAATTTGAAAGTTTTTATAATTGAGATTCTTATCTCACTATCTTCATCTCTCTCTTCCCTACGTGATCTCCGTGATTCTATTCCCCAAATCCCTCGTTCTCCGACGAGTTTTCTTCTCTCAACCTCTTCATTTCATATCCACAAAAAATCCACAATCAAATAATTTCTCATCGTCGTGCAAATAATTGATTTGCATCAATTGGTATCAGAGCATGGCATCTAGATCGTCCTCACGATCTGGCAATCCCTTCCGTCGTTCACACGGAAAGTCCAAAGGATCTCGCTCCAACGACCGTGCATGGCGTGCCGAGGTTAGACAAGCATTATCTAATATGCTCCAAGTTTGTGCCGATATGCAAGCTTTGACTCCAGCAATGTCTTCAACCCCTTCGCAGCTCCTCGACGACTTCCCCGTACCTCGGGCGACCCCTCCAACATCGTTGTAGCCCCTTTCCATCCCCAAATCCAATTCCGAAGTTGCTGTCCAGCGCCACATCTGCACACAATCGCCCTCACCAGTGCCAACGACAACCCCAAAACCCTCTCCATCTCCATCGTTAAACCCCACTACCCGTGTCGCCGCCCTCCCCCTCCCTACCCGATGCCGTCTCACACTTCTTCTCATCCCACCAACACGTCGCCGAATCCTCCATCTCAGCCCTGCACTACCACCATAACTCCCGCTCGCCCCAATCCCGCTGCAGCCGCGCCTTCATCTTCCGCGCCTTCCTCTCATTTTGTTGCCGCCACTGCCATTGAATGCGGAAGATGAAAACCCTATTTTTCTTTCCATCCCAAGGAAACTCGTATCCCATGAAAAGTGGGATAATTGGTTCATTTGAAAATATTATAAGAAACCCCTCCCGCCAAGAATTCTTTATCTAAGGGGTAACGAATTATACATATGGGTGAGTTTTTATTTAAGTGAAGGGGTAGAACTTTTGCAGCCGTGCCCCTTGGTGGGAAGAAATTATAAACGTAACATGGAAAAGGAGCAAACTTGGGAGATCCGATCAATCAATCTTTATGGAATTCTCCACCAACAAATCGAAGATCAAGCAATTCTTCGGGAGACGAATTTTTCAAGCGGAGGAGAATCGATGCAGCGCGATTCGGATAAATAGGGTCTTATTTATTTTTTTATCCGATAATTAGAGTCTCATTTTATAATTGAGTCGTTGCATTTTTTACTTTAAATAAAGAGATCGCGTGTGATCTCAAAATTAGTTAGTCAGTTTCAATTTGAATTTCAAATTTAATTAGTTAGAGTCAAATTAGGATAAGGTATATTTGAATTTTTATTCAAATCAATTAGAGTCAAATTAGGATAAGTTGGTATTTGAATTTGATTTGTTTTGTAATCTCATCCCTCCTATATAAAGAGATGATAGTCTATTGTTTTAAACAGTTCAGATGATATGAAAAATTGAGATTTTATCTCTATCTCCCTCTCTCGTCTCTCTCTTCCCTACGCGATCTTCGCGATTCTCTTCCTCAAATCCCTCGTTCTCCGACGAGTTTTCTTCTCTCAACCCCTCCATTTCATATCCATCAAAAATCCACAATCAAATAATTTCTCATCGTTGTGCAAATTATTGATTCGCATTAGGACTGCTGGCTGCTAAGTGGTATTAGGAAGGAAATGATGAAATTCAAAGAATAAGAACTTAGTGACATCAATGATGTGTATTTTGCACATTAACGTTATATTTTTTTTGAGAGAACATTAACATACATTACATTGCATATTATGTGTAAAAATACCAAATTATATTAGATATCATACGAACATGCTAATGAGCATAATTAACATATAGGTATGCAGACATTCTTTGATTAGCTCTAGTATTGTCTCATCTCCATCGTCAAAAGCCCCCCCTCCTCCAATGTACAAGTCATATTTTTTAATACCAAGACTAGATATAGAAGCAAAACTCCAAATAAATAGATCAAAAATTTAAAAATAAGTGATATTACACAATATCGGCCCCATATCGATGTTATCGATATACATCAATCGATATTTGGGAAATTTTGTATTGAAATTTTTTTATCAGTACAAGACGAACTGCACATACCTCATCGATATCTTGTGGGATATCGGGTAATGTCCTCGAATTCGATATACACCAAATATAGAACCCCATCCCCTCCCGTAGCGATACCTAATATATCGGTAATATATCACGATGTATTGAACCATGCTTTCCATTTACCTTCTGGAAGGGGATCTATCATGTTATCGATAAACTTTCCACCCACTTGCGCCTTGTTATGGGCTTGCTTTTAGATCGATATTAGATTGGGTTTAGATCTTTGAGAGTATGTTTTCTGCATTTTTTTAGTTTAGTGGCGGATCACGAGTCGACGTGATGCTTAGGTGAATGACTTGTGGATGTCGAACTTCTCTTTGGACTTTTCCAAACAACTGTTAGGGTGCGTTTGGATAAAGGATTTTCTTAAAGAGGATAACCTTCCCAAAAGCATGTCATTTGGTGGATAACCATGCTTTGTTTTGGTGTTTAGGTAGAATGTTTTATGTTGAGGGGATTTGTTGTGATATTAAAATTTGTAAATTTGATTGGATGTTGAGTAGTTTTATAAGTTTTAGATGGCAATATGGTATACTGTGATATTTTTTGTTAGAATGGATGGAAGAGAAATGGATGTGTGGTGAAGAGAAACAAATGAGATGTGTATTCCATACGGCCATGGTCTCTTATATAGAGAGAAAACCTTAGAGAGTACAAGAGGAAAAAATACATAAATACCCCGAAGGCTTATGAGGCCCGAAGGGTTACAAACATAAATGTAAATATAATAACTCTAATACTCCCCCTCAAGGTGTACTGTTGTAGCATATTCGTGTGAAATAACTTGTCTGCTCAAAGAAGGTGACATCAACAGACACATAGTATTGATGCCCGATAGGATCATAACAACAATAACCTTTTTGGGTACGAGAGTACACAAGAAAGATGCATTTGATGGCATGAGAGGATAATTTGTCAGCTACATGAAAGTTATGAACAAAGGCAATAAAACTAAAAATTCACAGAGGTATGAGAAAAGAAGACTCAGTACGGTAAAGTAAGGAAAATGAAGTTCGCCCTTTGAGAACAAATGAGAGGAACACGATTGATGAGATATACTGCAGTAAGGATGGCATCCCCCAATACTGTTCAGGAACACTGATTTGACTAAGAAGAGACCTGGTAACATTTAGCAAGTGTCGGAGTTTCCTCACAGCTATACTATTCTGTTGTGAAGTATATGGACATGATGTTTGGTGAACAGTTCCCTGAGAAGTAAAGAAAGAGGTCAAGTCCTGCTGGGTTAACTCAAGAGCATTGTTGGTACGAATAATCTCATTAACTCAAGAGCATTGTCAGTACGAATGATCTTAACAATGCTAGAAAAGAAAGTTTTAACATATAGATTTTTTTGATAATTTGATTAATCTCTGAACGCTCCTTTATTAGATATATCCAAGAAGATCGACTATAATTATCAACGAAAACTATAAAATAGTGATGATCACTTAATGTGCGGATCGGACAAGGTCCCCAAACATCACAATGAACGAGATGAAATGTAGTAGTATTAATGTGCAGATTGGACAAGGGCTTCAGAGTAGAAAGTTCAGGAAACATCATGGAGATGGTCTTGGTAGAGGGATGCCCAAGGCACAGATGCCATAGGAGTAGGTCTTCGGAGATGGACGCAATACCAACAAACTTGTTGTCCGAGGGTATGCCAAAATAATATAGGTTGTTCCTCTCATGTCCTCCACAAAAAATCTACCTCGTCTGGATGTCCTGAAAATAGCAACAAGACTCATCAAATATCACACGACAATGAAACTCAACACAAAACTTATGAACTGACATCAAGCTAAGAGGAAAATCAGGACGACAATGAACCCTAGAAAGTCAAAGCTTGGAAGAGAATTCCATAGTTCCGACAGCAATAATCGATGATTGAGTTCCATTAGCGACTCGAACTGACTTCACAAAGGTAGATGGTACGAAGGAGGTGGGTAGACCACCTTCTCCAATCAAATGAGTAGAGGCAACATAATCAATAATCCAAGCTGGAGCAGGAGTGATACTAGAGTTGGCTACTATACCTAAAGGAGTCATCAACGCAGTAGTGGTATTGTTACTAGTAGTAGCAGGCTCTAGAGTTTGAAGGATCTGCGTCAGGCAGGAGTAATCTGCATCATTAAGATGAACAGTCTTGCCACTAGAGGTTGTTGCAGGTGACAACTCTTCCACATCATAGGCATCCTCATAGGCATTATTGGCGTGATAAGAAGGTACGACAGACTTCTGCCAACATCGTTCAGATATATTGTTCCATCGACCACAGTAAGTCATGGGATCAAATTTCGATGAAATTCGACTGAATTTCGATCGAATTTCAGTTTCGGTGGGTGACTGAAATTTGACTGAAAGACCTATATCGATTGACGTTTTGGGGCTACAGTTCAAAAATTGACCGAAATGACCGAAATTTTGGTCGAATTTTGACCAAATTTGGCCGAAATTTCGTTTTCCGATCACTCACTGAAATGATGATTGAAATCAAAATTTAAGGCCTTGCAGTGAGTGCATGGAGCAGTTGAGTCTCGCCCACGGCCATGGCCAAAGTCGTGGCCACATCTAGA
This sequence comes from Ottelia alismoides, assembly GCA_037367405.1. NCBI lineage: Eukaryota > Viridiplantae > Streptophyta > Magnoliopsida > Alismatales > Hydrocharitaceae > Ottelia > Ottelia alismoides. Next base: position 961,952 of record JAZKJV010001346.1, on the reverse strand, counting down.
TTCTCATCCACGACCATGACTCAGATCACGACTGCATCCTCCTCGAAAGTCGTATCTGTCTACTCTCCTAGATGAGATGATGTCTGCAAAGTTCTCTGCTGAAGGTAAGACAGGAGGTCAGATAACAGATGTCTCGAGTTCCTCAAGTTAGTCGAAGATGGCCTTCGTCGTTGGCAGTGTGCCTGATATAAGAAATAGTTTCTTTGCTGCATGATATCTAGAATGCAGGCCATCAAGAAAGTGGCATACCTTTCAGTCAGAACTCTCTTGTATCTGTTTGGTGCAACGTGAGGGACTGAATATTGCAAGCTCCTCATATAAGCTGGAGAGATGCATGTAGTACTCGATGAAGGTGGAATCACCCTGGGATGCTAATCAGATTCGCTTGTAAACGTCTGCAAGGCATGACTTTGTCTTCTTCTGGAGTATGTTTGCTTGAGATCCTCCCACATTTCTTTGATCATATCTTTGTAAAGGAGATTTAAGGCAATGTGAGCTTCAACACTGTTTGGTCATCCAGTTGATAGCCAAGTAGTTGTCTGTCTGTCACTTGTCGTACTCTTTGTCCTTTTCATCTAAAGGATCTTTAGTCAGGATGCCGAGTTTTTTTGACCACTAATGAACAACATAAAAAATCGAGACCATAGCACGTAATTTTCTATGTCCTTGAGTTTGATAGTAGTGCCTTGTGCCATAACATTCGAGGTCAAGGGCTTTGTCTCGGTAGAAAAAGCTGCCATGGTAGTCTTAGAAAAGAAAGGAGATTTTGTGCTTGACTTAAGGATGCATACAAGGGCTGAGAAGTACCCCAGAACTCCCTTTTGGACGTGATAGAGGTCTAAAAAATTGCTTTCATAGCAGATCAGGGGTTTTTCAGGGCTCTTCCGACACCAAAGATAGTATCCGAGGGCTATGGGCAGTAGGTAAGAAGTCCAAGAGGATTAGTGAGTGGTACTGGTGGCGTTGGAGATGCAACAGGGGCTGCTGGAGGGGGCTCCAGGCAGTGCCGGGTGGTACAGGAGGCACAACTGGAGCTGTTGCAGCCTCAGGCGATGCTTTAGGTGCCGCTGGAGGTAGTGGTTGGTGTTGCTGGGGCTCGAACTGCCTTGCGCGTGACCTCTTGATGAGAGAATGGTTCGCGCAAGGAGAGAGGGTTGGTGGCGGCTACGAGTTTTGGTATTAGGCTCCGATCTAGGACCGTCGCTTTGATACCATGTGGAGAAGAGAAACGAATGAGATGTTTATTCCATAGGGCTAGCGTCTCTTATATAGAAAGAAAACCCTAAAGAGTACAAGAGGAAAATACATGAATACCCCCGAAGGGTTACGAAACCCGAAAGGTTACGAACATAAATGTAAATATAATAACTCTAACATGGTAAATTGATGTATTAAATGAGAGAAGACCGATTTTTAGGTGGACCCCATGCGATGAGGAATACAAAATAAACGGTGGGCCCATGGGGTTGGAATGAGGGTTTGTGGGGTAATACTTGGGGAAAATTTTCCTTAAAAGGGGGAAATGTCAAAATTTAGGGGAACGGGTCCTTAGAAGATTTTATGCAGCTTATGGTGCAGTTAGATTTGGGATGCCACAGACATTAGCTGGGTGTCTTCTCACCAATTTTTTTTGAATTATTCGGTGGGTAGATAGTTCAGATCCACGGTTGAGCAAGTGCCTATGGCTCATACATAATGGAATCATATTCAACTCCGATCGGTTTTATGTTGAGAATGTGGTTCATCTTGCTAGATTTCTTCTCTAGACCTGGCTGATGTAATGTTTTTTTTGTTTTTCTAGTTCTCTATTAATATATTATTGGTTTCCTACTTCTCTATCAATATATTATTGGGGAACTACACGATTGCTTCCCCCTTTATTTACTAAGAAATATAGTTCTAATTTAATTTAAGAGTCTTAGATTTAACATTTAAAGCTAAAGTTTTGCATGTAACACACGGATCTAGCACATTTAAAGTTCGGACCTTTGCAATAATGTTAAATATTTTAAATTAGTGAAAATATACTTCTTAAAGTTCAAAAATGGGAGTCTGGTGATTTAGTGCCCTATCTTACTTTAGGTTAGAGAGATCATGATTGTTGGAGGAGAATTTCAAAGAGATGGTCTCAGGTCATTGGGCGTTCATACTTTGCGTGGGGTCCGTTTTTGCTTGCTTGGCTCAGAAGTTGGCATTGTCACGAGGCAGGCTTTGTGCATATAAGAAAGGGATTCAGGAGGAAAGAAAGGCACGTCGTGTTGTGGCGGAAACTAAAGTGTTCAGAATCAACACAGGATCGAGGATGGCAGAGATCTTGTAGCAGATGGGCTACGAGAGTGGGTGACGTACCGGAGTCTGATTTTGCAAGAAGACAAGAAACACGCTATAGAATGAAAACAAAGATTGAGGCAAACATGGATCAAAGAAGGCGATGCAAACACAAAGTATTTCTATAGGGTTGCGAGTTGAAGACGTATCAATCTGATCATATCCATGGTAGTGAATGGCAACCGAGTGGAAGGGGATTGGAATTTGGGGCAAGTGCTTGCTGAGCACTTATCGTGACTTCTATAAATCAGGGAGTATTTCGTGGAAATGGATAAGTTTAGGGCGGTACTTGTAAATGAAAGGCATGTAAACCACTTGATATAAAGCTTCATGATGGTGAAGGTTAAGGCAATGTTCTGGAACTTGAACGTGGAGGGCGCACCTAGTCCTAATGGGTTCTCGATGTTCATTTACTGGGAATTCTAGGATGTGGTTGAGAAAGATGTGTTATATGTTGTGGAGGAGTTTGTTGTAAGTAATGCGTGTTTTGAGCAAGGTACTTTTTTTCTACTCCCTAAGAAGGAGGTTTATGAGAGGATGGAAGATTTCCAACTCATCGCCCTCTCCAATGCCATTTATTTGGTGATTGTAAAGGTCTTCACGAACAGATTGAACGTGGTTGTGGATGATATTATTTCTCCGTTTCAATCTACTTTCATCTTGAGGAGATAGATTGGTGATAGTCTAGCCATTGCTACTAAGATCATTGCAGACTGGAAAAGGTAGCGGAGGAAAGGCCTGCTATGGAAGGTATATTTCTCTAAGGCCTATGACACAATGGATTGTCGTTTTCTTTGGTCAGCTTTGGCAAGGCACGGGTTCCCAGAAGTTTAGATCAGTTGGATGAAAAACTTTCACTACAACGTCTTATTCAGTTCTTGCCAATGGTCATCCCAAGGATTTTTTTCCAATCTATACGGGGTGAGGGAGGGATGGCCTCTTGCTCCAATGGTATCCATTATTGTTGTTGATGTACTAGCCTGGGGCAATGATACAACACAGGGATACTGTGGGATATGCTTATGATGACATATCCGCTTCCCTTCTTCAATATGCAGATAACACCATTTTTTTGAAGGAGGTAGAGAGTAGGCACGGGGAACAACATCAACTCTAGAAATTTTTGGGGAGCTTTCTGGTTTAATTCTTAAAGAAGCGAATCTACTATTGACCCATTCAATCTTTCAGAAGAGGTTTCGTTTGCTTGTAGTGAGGAGCTTGGCACAGATTGTGGTTCTCCCTTGATGCGATACCTTAAACTTCCTTTGACATGACGTAGGCTTAAAGTAGCAAATTGGCTCCCTATCATTGAGCTGGAAAAGAAGCTGTCAGGATGAAAGGCGACCATTTTGTCCTGAAGTGGTCATGTGGTGCTTGTAATATATGTGCTTGGCAACATCTTGAGATAATTATGAGGAGATATCTTTTGGAGTAAATATGATCAATATAGCTCATGGGTCCACTTGGTTGATTAGGACACAATTTCTTTACGAAAAGATATTAGAAGCATTGGAGTTTCTCGCTTAAAGACCATGAATAAGATGTCGCTTCTCAAGTGGTTTACTAGAATCCGGGCAGAAGTGAGGACTTATGTTGCAAGCTCATTCGCAAGCTCTATGGTGTATGCGCTCAGGGAAGCTTGGTGCGCCATCATCCATAAGACACCTCAGCATTCTGGAAGGGTATCCAATCATTGATGTTGTAGTTTTCAGAATTTTTCCGTCTTGTTCTCGGAGATGGTCATTCCTTTGCATTTTGGATTGAAAATTGGTCGTATGGGGAGCCCTCGCAACTAGATTTCCACGTCTATTTGCATTAGCCGTGGATTGTGACATAGTGGTGTCAGATTGTTGGGAGGCAAGAAGTTGGATGCCTTCGTTTGTGAGTGATCTTTCATATCAACGTATAAAGGAGCGTCTTAGGGTTTTGGAATCCCGATTCAGTTAAATGGTACAGTGGGAGGCAGAGGCCATTGGATGTGGAGGGAGGGAGATTTTTCTGTGAGACATGCCTACAAAACGTTGGACAAATCATTGGTTCATTCACCATACCTCCTAGTGAGAGATTGCAAGATGAGTTGGGATCGAAAGGTTCCTAGCCGCATTGGCATTTTCCTAAGGTTGATGTGGAGAGGACGTATTCTGACACGAGATGTAACATCCGGTTCCCAATTAAATTCGAACTCGACCTGATTAGGGTCTGATTAACCCAATCAAGTTATCTGGCAACATTAGACTACCTAAATATATGCGGAGAGGCCAATGCAGATACTTGACAGTGCTGTGAAGAAGCTTCACAACAAAGGGATTCCATTGGTCAAGGTGTTGTGGCACCGATACGGCGTCGAGGAGGCGATGTGGGAGACTGAAGCTGATATGCGGGCACGATACTCGCAGCTTTTCTCAGGTAATCATTAAAACAAGCATATTTAATTATTTATATATTAAAGGATATGGGTTGTTTTTCCCTTTGAGGTTTTTATGGGTTTATAATCCTCTGAGATTTTTATGACCATATGAAATCCAAACAAGATACCTAATGACCTTCACTCGAGTCTCGAGGACGAGATTCCCTTTGAGGTTTTTATATTTATAACGTCCAGTTCCCAATGAAGTTTGAACTCGACCCGATTAGGATCCGATTAACCCAATCAAGTTATCTGGCAACATTAACCTAATAAAGTTGTCAGTTAGCATTAGCTGACTAAATCGACCAATTGATCATGAATCAAAAGTCTATTTAGGTTGTCTAATATTGCCAGATAACTTGATTGGATTAATCGGACCCTAATCGGGTCAGGTTCGAATTTAATTTTGAACTGGATGTTACACGAGACCAATGAGCTCAACTTTTTGCGAGTAGCTCCGAGATATGATCGCTTTGTGACAGGGAGGTGGAAACTAGTTACCATCTTTTATTTACTTGTGATAAGTCGTCCCATGTTTGACAGGACTTTAGTCTTGAATGGGTTAATCTTTAAAGCTTAGAGACATTGTGGGGCTCTTTGTACGTGGTTGAGCACCGTCCAAGAAAGGAGCTCCTTCTTCCGGTGGCAATTATTTGAGCTATCTGGTTAGCTAGAAATGGAGTCATTTTTGCTTTTGAGCATTTTTATACCAACAATATGAGTATCCACATTGGGATTCTCCTCGAGTCATGGCTCTTGTAATGTTTAGGGGGTTTAAACGAACCGAACCTGAATGAGCCTACCCGGGTCCGGTTCGATTTGTTTATTAGGTATATAGGTTCGGGTTTGGCTCGATTCGGTAAGATTAAAATCATGTTCAGGTTTGTTTCGATTCGATTGAGGTTCATGAAGGTTCGGTTTGGTTCGTTAAAGGTTCGATTATATACAAAGTGAATGTGCACAAATTTGGTTCGTGAAGATTCGGTTCGATTCATTAAAGGTTCGATTATAGCAAAGTGCACAAGATTACAAAAAATGAACACAACAAATACCTTGTCTCAAGCACAAGTTAGGCTTGTTTATATGTGTAAAGTCGTATCTCCTTTTCTGACCTACTTAAATGGGCATATCCACCTAATTTGAACCAGATTTTACATCGATAATAGTCTAACATGTAATTGAAAATCAAGGTCAAAAGGCATCCTTGACAAAAAACCACATGTTGGAAGCATTCTCATTATCTCTACTGCAAAACATAGAGTCCTGACAAAACCACAATATGAACTGAACTGACAGAAAATCATAATTCAGATATGTGAAGTATAGATCATACTTTGCATTGTTTGTGCCAATAACAATATCTGGAAGTCTAATTTGAGGGAAATATTTGCTACAAAGAAATACCAATCAGTGATATATGAAAATATCACTGTCTAAATGTATATGCTGCATAACAATCCACAAACAAATAATTGCACCTATGTATCCTTATAGTAAAACAACACAAATTATCATGGTATAACAAGCTTCACAAATGGTAGCATATAAAAGTTTCATATAATAAAAGTACTCAAAAAAGTATCTTCCAAAGTGAGCTTCATAGTTTAAATATCCCAAAATATAGATGACTTCCATTGGCATTAAACACCAAGAAATGATCCACAATCTAGATATGATGAGTGATTTTTCGCATTATCAAAAACCTAAAAAAATAATCAAAATAAAAAAACAAATACAATATAAAAAAATAAGTTTGAAATAGACAATAAGAAGATGTTTGACCGTGTTATCATTTTGTATTATACCTTAAATATGAGAAAAGAAATTTCCAATTCTTCTTTTCTAAATTACCCCCCCCCCCCCGCGTCTGAATAGAAAAAGATTTTAAAATTTACAAATTTTTAATTTGAATAAAGTACAAAGAAGTTAAAAGAACTTTGTTGGGAAACGCGAATGAGATATTCTATTCCACAGCCCTAGGCTCTCTTATATAGGAGAGTAGCCTATGGGTAAATTACACAAGAAGACTAACAAGAAAATAAAATAACAAAGGGATACAAAATAGACTATGCGTCAACACTCCCCCTCAAGATGGAGCATAGATGTCAATCATGCTCAGCTTGGACGCACACTTCTGGAATGGACCTTTAAATAATGCTTTGGTAAAAATATCAGCAGTCTGATTCTCTGATGTGACGTGAGATGTAGCAATGAACCCCTTCTGAATCATGTCACGTATGTAGTGACAATCGACCTCAATATGCTTGGTCCTCTCATGAAAAGCTGGGTTATTTGCAATGAACAAGGCGGCCTGATTGTCACATTCCAACATCATAGGAAGAGGTATATCAATACATAGGTCTGCAAGTAAGGATTTTACCCACATCATTTCTGTGCACGCCTGGGCCATAGCCCTATATTCTGATTCAGCACTGGATCTAGCCACTACTGTCTGCTTCTTGCTCTTCCACGAAACTAGAGCATCTCCAACATAGACTGCAAACCCTGATGTTGACTTCCTGTCCTTGGGGCATCCTGCATAGTCTGCATCCGCACATCCTGTAACAGAAATCTCCTTTCCTTTCTTAAATAGCAAGCCTGCACCTGGAGATGATTTTAGATATCTCAGAATCATGTGTATGGCATCCATATGGACCTGGCGTGGTTGCTCCATGAACTGGCTCACCCGACTCACTGCAAACTGTATATCAGGTCTAGTGATAGTGACATACAGTAATTTGCCTACCAGTTCTCTGTACCTTCTCTGATCCACCTCTTCTGTGTCATCATCATGCAGCTTCATGCTCGGGTCCATTGGTGTCGTAGCAGGTCGACACCCTAGCATACCTGTCTCACTCAGTAGATCTGTGACATACTTCCTCTGTGTCATGACTAATCCGTATGGATTTCTCGCAAATTCCAGCCCCAGGAAGTATCTAAGGACGCCCAAGTCCTTGGTGACAAACTCGGTTCCCAGCCTTTCCTTTGCTTGCTTAATGCCTTGGTCATCATCACCTGTAATCAAGATATCATCAACATAAACCATGATTACAATGATACCTCTCGCCGTCTTCTGCACAAACAAGGAATGATCAGCATTGGAGCGTTTATATCCTTGTTTCTCAAAGAGGTCTGAAAGCTTCTGAAACCATGCTCTGAGGCTCTGCTTAAGACCATAGATGGCCTTATGCAATCTGCAAACCTTGGAACACTCCCCCTCAACAGCAAAAACCGGGTGGCTGTTGCATGTAGACTTCCTCCTGCAAGTCTCCATACAAAAAAGCATTCTTTACGTCCAGTTGATAGAGCGGCCAGTCTTTAGCAACCGCAACAGATAACAGAATCCGTAAAGTGGAATGACGCGCCACAGGGGAGAAGGTGTCTAGGTAATCTACCCCATATGTCTGCGTGAAGCCCCGAGCAACAAGGCGTGCCTTGTACCTGTCAATGGAACCATCTGCATTGTGCTTAACTGTAAACACCCATTTGCAACTCACCGGGCTAACATCTGGAGGTATAGGAACCAAACTCCAGGTTCCTCTAGACTGAAGTGCCTCCATCTCCTCTTCCATTACTAGTCGCCATCTAGCATCCTGCATAGCATCATGATGGTTCCGTGGAATGGCTGTAGCTGAAAGTGTCAATGCAAACGTCTTGAATGGTCCAGATAGCCTCTCAAACGACACCACTGCTGATACTGGATACTGGACACAGCTTCTCTTCGACTTGCGTAGAGCGATTGGAACATTTAGGTCCGCCGTGGTATCACCATGCTCCTGTAATGCATCCTGCTGAGAAATGTCGTCAGATCCATCAACATTAATATTCTCATTACATACCATAGGCGAGCTAGTTGACTGGTCATGACCATGAGCTTGATTCGGCCTCCGGGTGTAATGGAATGGTAACGGAGGTACTATTGATGGTGGTGGCGGTGATGGTGGTGGCGGTGGTGGTGGTGGTTCAGATGGCGGTTGTGATGTTGGTGGTGTCATGAATACAATGTCAGGGGATATAGGTGGCTGTTGCATCCTCCCAGAATCTGAAAAATACATGATGGATTCAAAGAATGTAACATCTGCACTGATCATATACCGCCGACGCACGGGATCAAAACACTTGTACCCCTTTTGAGTTCTGGAGTACCCCACAAAGACACACTTGACAGCCCTAGGAGAGAGCTTGTCAGAACCGGGCGACAACTGATGGACAAAGGCAACTGACCCAAACACACGAGGGGTAAGAGTGAACAGATCCTTGTCAGGATAAATCAGTGAGAAAGGAACCTGTTCATTCAAGACAGACGAGGGCATACGATTTATAAGATAACATGCAGTAAGGACTGCATCACCCCAGTATGAATACGGAACATGACTCTGAATGAGAAGTGACCTTGTGACATCAAGAATGTGACGGTGTTTTCTTTCTGCCACCCCATTTTGTTGAGACGTATGGGCACAGGATGTTTGGTGAACAATTCCTTTAGAGGAGTAGTAGTTGGCAAGATTCTTGGTGCATAACTCTAAGGCATTGTCACTTCTCATAATTTTGACAGTTGTGGAAAAAACATTCTGAATCTCATTTAGAAATTGAATAATAATATTTCCAGCTTCAGATTTATTTTTCATTAGAAATACCCATGATGCTCTTGAGAAATCATCCACAAAAACAATATAAAACCTGTGCCCCTGATGATCGGGAACACGACTTGGACCCCAGACATCAACATGAAACAACTCAAATTTGGAGTTACTACTCCGACCTTGACTACTGGGAAACGATGACCTGTGATGTTTTCCCAACTGACACGCCTCACACTGGATAGGTGTGTGAGAAAAACTATAAGGTAAGACAAGACGCAACTTCTGAAGCGGTAGATGACCAAAACGCAGATGCCACAGGAGGGAAGATACTTGTCCAGCGGGAGAGGCCTCCTTGCTCATAGCCATGACCAATCACGTTGCCCGTACGGATGTCCTGAAAAATCAAAGAAGATGGATCAAAAATAGCTCGACATTGGAGATCCTTCGTAATCTGACTGATTGACAAAAGATTCATAGAAAAATGCGGTGCATGTAAAACATTCTTGAGCTGCATAGAGGATGTTAATCTAATCTCCCCCTGACCCGTGATGGGGGAATGTGTGCCATTGGCAATCACTACTGTCCGTCCTGGAGGGATCTGAGTATATCCTGAAAGTAGACTCTGGTCGCCACATAGATGATGCGTAGCACCTGAGTCCATAATCCATGGCAATGTATCCGATCTACTACTATGAAGTGCAAGAGTACTACCTGACGTACTCGTAGAGGCAGACGCAGAAGCACCAGAAGCAACATCAATATGACTCTCTGTCGTCTGTGCTGGGCCAGAAGGTGGTATAATGCCCCTAAGACGGGCAACCAGATCATCAAATCGTTGATCCAGTGTGGATGCAGACGGGGGCTCTATCTGCTCAGCAGCTCGTGCAGATGCAGGAAATCCATGCTTGGAGTAGCAGGTATCTTCAGTGTGGCCGACTCTGTGACAATATGAGCATGTTGGCCTAGTGCGACCACCCCTTCCACGGGGAATGCGTCCACGGCCCTGGTATTGAGAACCACGGCCTCTGTTGGCTGCCATGGCTGACGGATTCTGACTAGTGGCTGCTGAAGGTACAGTAATCCTGCTCAATCTGTGAAAGGCTTCCTCCATGGGAGGAATAGTCGAGTCCGCCAAAATCTGTGAACGTGCTGCCTCATACTCTGGATCGAGTGCAGCGAGAAACACACCTACCATCGTCGCATTCCTGAATGTCTTCTGCTGCTCTGGTGTGGCGGTAAGAGGCATGAAGCTATGGAGCTTCTCAAACATCCCTCTCAAAGTTGTGTAGAGAGAATGTAATGGGCGGCCATTCTGCTTAATTGTGAATATATCATGTTGTAATTGCAGAATCTTGGTCTCATTCTTCGCCTGGGAATATGTCGCTGCTAGGATATCCCACATGTCTTTGGCTGTGGGTTGATGTAGAATGTCATTGGCAATCTCAATAGCCAATGTGCCAGATAGCCACACCTTTGCATATGCATCGTCAGCCTCCCATGAGGCATGGACTCCAGTCTTCTCTGCAGGCTCGGGCTCTGTGAGAATATGCTTCTTGCCCGTGGACTTCATCATACTCATGAACTGCATTGCCCACAGTTCATAGTTCGTACCGTCCATCTTGACAATGGGCGCTGGACCACGAAATGCGCCCATGGACGGGATTTCTGCCTTGCTTTCTGACATACTGGATACGGAAGACTGGAGCGAACTGCAGTAGATAATATTTGTCTACAATGACATAGACAGGATTAGTTGCATGTGTAGACTTCAAGCAACTATCCCCATGGATCTATGCGCGCTACGATCCGCACGCGCAAAGGTTTCGATTGTAGAAACCCTCGCGCACAACTGAGATGGTGCCCTAGCGCCCACTATGTGTACAGCACAGGAGATAGGCTTCCTATGCGCACAGCACAGTGCAGATGCGATATAGAAGAGAACAGCAGGAGCCTTGCGCCAGGGGCTTCGTCAGGGGCGATCAACAGGTTCCAGAAGATGATGGTTCACGCGCGATCATGAACAATCACGCGCGATCAGGAACAAACAGGAGAGATCGCCCGAGATCTCGCAGGAGAGATCAGTTGCGCCTCGCGCGATGGGGGCGCTATGCACGATGGAGGCGCCACGCGCGATGGGAGCGCAGGTGCGCTGCGCGATGGGAGATCAGCAGGTGCGCTGCGCGATGAGAGATCGGGAGCAAGGGCTCCAGGCGCTATGCGAGGAGGGCTCCAGATGCGCGGCGATGGAGGCGCGCACGTCGAGGAGGAGGCGCGCCGATCGAGAGAGATCGAGAGAGAGAGAGGCCGGCTGTGTGGGATGGGTTAGGGCTAGGGTTTCGAGAACTCCGGTCTAGGACCGTCGCTCTGATACCATGTTGGGAAACGCGAATGAGATATTCTATTCCACAGCCCTAGGCTCTCTTATATAGGAGAGTAGCCTATGGGTAAATTACACAAGAAGACTAACAAGAAAATAAAATAACAAAGGGATACAAAATAGACTATGCGTCAACAAACTTACTGTTGGATTGGGTGCATCTTTCATTCCTTGACCCAACTACCTGTGCAAACTAGTGCTTCAACTATTTTTAGGAGTAAAGAGCTTCTATATGGGTCGAGAGCACGACCTCTCGCACTAAATGCAGACTCTGAAGATACAATTGTAATGGAGATGCGCAAAATATCAAGTGCCATTTTTGATAAGAAACGAATACTTGATGGAATTCGGCCTCCACCACTCCAAAACATCAAACTCCTGTTTGTCGACCTCATTTTCTGCCACATAAAGACATTCCTCTAAGTATAGTGCAAGATTCGATTTTAATGGCTGCTTTGCATCATTCCTGACAAGTATGTCTAACATTTCATGATCCTTTAATCCGCGCTTCTTCAAAAAGTCATCAGATTTTGGAGGATGATTACAAACTTCTTGCGGAGGTTGTTTTGCATAAGTGTGATAAATCTCATGGAGAGCATCTCTATCCAGCTGTAAGTTGCAATCCACCTCATACTCAGTTTACAACATTGGAAATGCAAATTCAACAAATCGCATTTGTTTATTGATCCATGATAGTTGCAATAACCAACAACAAATTGCAATCAGCCCAATACTTGTTCATTTTCTCCCACATTGTATAAGTCATGTCCCTCATAAAAATATCTTCAGACTGAAGTTGAGCAAGCAATAAACATTTCACTCGACACATCTCTGGAAAGAATATGTTAGCAGTTGGATACGTAGCTCCAGAAAAAATGGTTGTGACATCATTAAACACCTCCAAAAATTTACATATTTTTTCAATCATCACCCATTCAACTGAAGTTGGAAGCCACTTGTAATTTGCATCTCGTAGAGCATATCGGTTAAATGCAAGCTTAAAGGTCAATGCATGTTCCTACATCCAATAATTAAAATTCCATCTCGTATGGAAATCAATTGGCAACCCTTTTTTGGTAGGAATGTCAACTTGTTTCACAATCTCTCCAAATATGAACAAGTGAGAAGTAGATTTTTTCAAGTACTCGACACTTTCTCTTATGGAAGTGATTGCAATTTCCATGTGTTTAAGACCATCTTGCACCATGATATTTAAGATGTGTGCGGTACACCTGACGTGGAATATCTTTCCTTTCAAATGAAGATTGTTGCTTGACTCAAAATTAGCCCTTGAAGACTCAACAACAATAGTGTTGTTCGACGCGTTATCTAAGATGATTTTTTGGATTTTATCTCAAATTCCCCACTCTTGAATACATCTAGCAATGACATCGCCAATTATAATATCTGTGTGAGGTGGTTCTAAATCACAAAAATTAATGACGTTCTTCACAATTTCCATTTGGGATCAATAAAGTGTGCTGTCGAACACATATATCCTATAGTTTGGTTGGATGTCCAGCAATCGGATGTAATGCGATCAACTGTGAAAGCCGTCTTTATTTTTTCTTTCTAAACATCTTTTTAAATCTAGGATTCAAAATTTTTGCAAACATGTTAAACCCATAATGCTCAACCATCTTAAATGGATATTCATGCATCGCTAACATCCTTGCAAGGACATCTCTAACTTTCTTTGGATCATACGATACACCAACAGATAACCTAGCATCTCACCCTTCTCTGCTGAATTAAAAAAATGATGGATTGCTTCTGTTTTTTATCACAACTTTTGTAATATTGGCGTATATTAAGCAAATGTCTCTCCACGTGACTCGTTGTCCCACTCTTAGGTTTAGCCAAAACCTCACTACAACACTTGCATTTATTTTTAATCAGCACTTGATTAGCAAGTTTAATACTAACATCTAAAAAAAAGACCATATAAATGATGTTTTTCTCATAGATCTTTTCCCACTTTCTCCTATAGCATCCTCGGTATCACTAATTTCGATCGCATCATCTTCAATTTCATCAACAATATTATAATTTTCTCTACCATCTATTTCATTTGCTAATACTATTTGGTCAATGGATTGTTGGAAAGATGGTGTATCTACAATAAAAATTACAATGGTGCAATATTTAATGATTCCTAACAAGTAATATATTACATACCACACAATCATAAAAAGTATGTATTTTAAGACACCAATCCTCACAAATCAGAAATTGAAATGGGACATACACAATTTAATGCAATACTAGAGCTTATCCTTTGAATAAGATATCCACAAATCAGTAAGAAAAAATTACTAATTTGCAACTTATGAATTTAACTATGATAGACAGTAATGGAAAAAGAAATGTCATATCCAAAATCCAATGCAAACCTTGAGAACTCATTGTGTCGTTGGTTGCGACTGCCTGCGAGGAGGAAAGGTAGGTTTATGGTCGCTGGGAGGAGTCCAACAGTTCGCTTGGGGGAGAGAAGGAGCGGCGGGCCGTTGGGAGGAGGTTGCGGGTTGCGGTGAGCTGCTTGGGGAAAGGAGAGGAGGAGCGACCGGTCGCTGGGAGGAGGTTGTGGGGTGTGACGGGTTGCTTGGGGAAAGTAGAGCTTGGAGAAAGTAGAGTGGTGGGTTGTTGGTAGGAGGAAGAGGGGTTCGATAGGCTGCTTGGGTGCAGTGGGTCGCTTTGGGGGGAGGGGGAGAGGAGGAGCGGCTGGTTGCTGGGAGGAGGATGCGGGGGTGCGTTGAGCTGTTTGGGGGGAGGAGAGGAGGAGCGGTTGGCTGCTGGGAGGAGGATGTGGGTGTATGGCGGGCCGCTTGGGCAGAGGAAAGGAGTGGATGGCCGCTGGGAGGAGACGTGGGGTGCGGCATGTCGCTTGGCGGGAGGAGAGGAGCTGTTGGCCGCTGGGAAGAGGATGCGGGGGTGCGGAGGGCCGCTTGGGGGGAGAAGAGGAGCAGCGGTTGGTTGTTGGGAGGAGATGCGGGGTGCGGAGAGCCGCTGGGAGGAGAAGGGGAGTCCGCTAGCTGCTAGGAGGAAGGGTGTGATGGGTGATAGGGAGGTTAGGGTTTCAATTCAACAATAATTTATGGGGAAACTTTGGAAAAAATTCATATTAGGTCCCTTGTTTTTTTTGAGATTGAAAATAAATCAATATATAAACTGTTGTGAGTTTTGTATGAGCTCCCAATTCCCAAATCGTTATATATATATATCGAACTATTCATGAACCAACATAAGCGAACCTATTATTTCAAGGTTTGGTTCGTTTATGTAAACAGGATCAAAGTTATGTTAAGGTTCGGTTCGTTTATGATCGAATCAAATTCCAATCAAATTATTATCGAATTGAACCTGAGCGAATATCGAATACGGGATTTTTCTGACAGCCCTAGTAGATATTGTTGTGTACCTCTTTTTTGAATTAATATATTTGGGACGGACACCATAGCATGTTTCCCCATTTTTGGTCTAAAAAAGTGATATTTACACCCATAACCATGAGTAGTTTGGTAATTACCCCAGGAATCTTCGATAATTCATAATTACACGAGAAACCCTAAATATTGCTTAACTCTTATATGGCATAACCCTATGTTATGTTATGTTTCTTTGTCCATTGTATTTCACGGTTTTTGTAAAAAATTAAAATTAACCCTAATGCTCAATCTTATTTATGAATCGCACCCTCTCATTCTCTTCATTCTCAATCCATCGAAGTGTCATTTCCGATTGCATGCCATTGCGTGGAGAGGAGACATAAGAGGGGGCGTCGATGCCACTGGAATTGTTGTTGTGTGGAGAGGGCTGGAGGGCGGCGACGGTGATGGAAGGGGCTAGAGGAGGGGGTTGAATGTGGACGGAGGAAGGGGGAGGGGGCTGGAGGAGGAAGAGGGGAGAGGTCGTTGGCGGGCTATGAGCGAATGAAGGAGGAGGGGGCTGGAGGGCGAAGGAAGGAGGAGTGGTGATGCAGCGTGAATCAGATATATAGGGCTTTATTTATTCTGATAATTAGAGTCTCATTTTAATTTGAGTCCTCGCATTTTAATTTAAATAAAGAGATCACGTGCGATCTCAATTTAGTTAGTTAGAGTCAATTAGAGATTTGATTTTATTTCAAATCAATTAGTTAGGCGGTTAGAGTCAAATTAGGATAAGTAGTTTTGAATTTGAATTTGAATTTCTATTTTTGTAATCTCATCCCTTCTATATAAAGGGATGATAGGCTATTGTTTTTAGACAGGTCAGATTATATAAAAAATTGAGATTTATCTCTCTCTCTCTCTCTCTTGTCTCTCTCCTTCCCCACACGATCTTCGCGATTCTACCTCCAAATCTCGCGCAACCGACGCGCTTTCTCTTCTCAATCCCTCCAATTTCTTCTCCACCGAAAATTCCACCGTTCAAAATTTATTTTCATCGTTGTGCAAATCCAATTTTGCATCAGGAAGGGAGGGGCGATGGGGGTGCAAGGTTGGCAGCAGGAGGTGCAGGTACGACCGGAGGGGATGACAGGGATGGGAGGTTTGCCGGGGTAGTGAGGGTAGCGACGGGAGGCGGCAAAGGAGTGGGAGGTGGGAGGTCGGGGTAGGCGACAGAGGGGCTGGGGACTTTCTTAGGAGCGCGGGAGCAACGGGAAGGGAGCTGGGTTAGGGGGTGGGTCGATGGGGGTGCAAGGGTTGGGTTTGCGGCAGGTGGGGTTTCTGGGGTTGCGGGAGGGGCTATTGGGGCCACAACAGGAGGGGCGGAGTTGACAACGGGGGTGGTAGGAGGAAGATCTGGGGCTGGGGGTGCGCTGCAAGGGATCGGGGGGAGGCGGGATGGGTCGGAGGCACACGGGCGTTGTCGGGAACCTGTGGGAGGGTCGTAGATGGCGTTCTGGCCCATTTCTCCTTTGTTTGCAGATCTGAATATACCTGGACAACAAGCAGATCGACACTTCCGCTTCCTGCCACGGTCTGGACTGCGAGCAAATCATCATTGACGGCGAGATTTTTGTGACTTTCTTCATCGTGAGTCTGGACAACGGCTTCTATGATCGAAGATTTTGATTTGGGGCGCATAGAATCTCGAAATTAGCCATCAAATTTCGAAATCTTGACTGGGAATCAAGCAGTACGCCAATTATCTCCTTATCGTAAGCTTCTTCGGCTCGCCGTTTACGCTCCGACGAATGATGGTCTTTCGTCGCATGTTGACGCGAACGTCTGGACGGATCACCATATCGTGAGGACGATATGTAGGCCGTGCTTTGATACCAATTGATGCAAAATTGGATTTGCACAACGATGAAAATAAATTTTGAACGGTGGAATTTTCGGTGGAGAAGAAATTGGAGGGATTGAGAAGAGAGAAAGCGCGCCGGTTGCACGAGAATTTGGAGGTAGAATCGTGAAGATCACGTGGGGAAGGAGAGAGACAAGAGAGAGAGAGATGAATCTCAATTTTTTTATATAATCTGACTTGTCTAAAAACAATAGCCTATCATCCCTTTATATAGGAAGGATGAGATTACAAAAATAGAAATTCAAATTCAAATTCAAACTACTTATCCTAATTTGACTCTAACCGCCTAAGTAATTGATTTGAAATAAATTCAAATCTCTAATTGACTCTAACTAACTAAATTGAGATCGCGCGTGATCTCTTTATTTAAATTTAAAATGCGAGGACTTAATTAAAATGAGACTCTAATTATCAGAATAAATAAAGCTCTATATATCT
This sequence comes from Ottelia alismoides, assembly GCA_037367405.1. Classification (NCBI taxonomy): domain Eukaryota; kingdom Viridiplantae; phylum Streptophyta; class Magnoliopsida; order Alismatales; family Hydrocharitaceae; genus Ottelia; species Ottelia alismoides. The sequence goes on along the minus strand of JAZKJV010001346.1, from coordinate 944,527 downwards.
GATTCACGCTGCATCAGTTATTGATGCAAAATTGGATTTGTACAACGATGAAAATAAATTTTGAACGGTGGAATTTTCGGTGGAGAAGAATTGGAGGGATTGAGAAGAGAAAGCGCGCCGGTTGCGCGAGATTTGGAGGTAGAATCGCGAAGATCGCGCGAAGGAAGGAGAGAGAGAGATAAATCTTAATTTTTTTATATGATCTGATCTGTCTAAAAATAATAGCTTATCATCCCTTTATATAGGAGGGATGATATTACAAAAATAGAAACTCAAATTCAAAACTACTTATCTTAATTTGACTCTAACCGCCTAACTAATTGATTTGAAATAAATTCAAATCTCTAATTGACTTTAACTAACTAAATTGAGATCGCACGTGACCTCTTTATTTAAATTAAAAATGTGATGACTCGATTAAAATGAGACTCTAATTATCGGAATAAATAAAGCCTATATATCTGATTCTCGTTGCATCAGTTCTCCTCCGCTTGAAAAATTCGTCTCCCGACGAATTGCTTGATTTGCAGGCCTGAGAGTTGATAAATTTAAATCAACACTTTTGATCATCCCTTGGAAGAACTGGTGTGGAGCAAATAGCAGAATCCATGCGTGTACATTGCGAATGTTGGAGCCGGGTAGCTTCATGACGAAATATGTGGCGCGAATGTGGGCGCCCATCCGGTTTCTGTCCCCTTGATATGGTGCTTGAAAAACTGATGTGGCATCTTCATATCGGACAACTCAGCCTTTGGAGATTCCATAGCAAAGCAATATCACAAGTAGAGTAGAGGAGGAGATGTGGCCAATGAATTAAGCCACGGGATCTTTAAATAGGCGAAATCCATGATCCTAATCCTAATTGGGTGAGGAGGCCTCCCAGATTTCTTTCTTTCAACCCTCCCCTTTAAATTTTTCTGCAGCGGGGGGAGGGGGTTGCAATTTTGGCACCCCTTCATTTAAAATATCTCCTTTTAAAGGCCCACCATCTGTAACCTTTATGCAAAGGGTTTAAAGTGAGGTGTACTATTGCAATTTTTTGAAATTACTGCCAAATCCCTAATTTTATGGGATTGGCTATTGGGGAAGGAGTCAAAAGTCTGAAGGACTAGCCTTCCTTTTCTCGACAAGGGCGACGCCGAACCGTAGGGTCTCGGTGGCTTCTGCGGCTCGAGCGTGGGCGGCGGAATCGGGTCTGGACCGGTGATGGCATCGGTCGGGAGGGACAACAGTAGTGGGGAAGGGGTACTCGATGGCGCGGGGAGTGGCGGCGGCGGGGTTTCGAAGAGGAGACGGTGAAGGCGCGGAGCCAGGAGGGGTTGGTAGCGGTAGAGGCAACCCGGGCTGCTGGGTTACGGGGATAGCGAGGGGTGGCGGCGGCGGCGGTATGTGGTCGTGGAGGGGGTTGGGGCCAGCATTGGATGGCTGGGAAAGGAGGTCTGGTTGTGCGAGAGGCTGAGCAGGTGGGGAGGACGATGGTGGTGGGGAAGTGATGCAGCGTGAATCAGATATATAGTACTTTATTTATTCCGATAATTAGAGTCTCATTTTAATTGAGTCCTCGCATTTTTAATTTAAAATAAAGAGATCACGTGCGATCTCAATTTAGTTAGTTAGAGTCATTTAGAGATTTGAATTTATTTCAAATCAATTACTTAGGCGGTTAGAGTCAAATTAGGATAAGTAGTTTTGAATTTGAATTTGAATTTCTATTTTTGTAATCTCATCCCTCCTATATAAAGGGATGATAGGCTATTGTTTTTAGACAGGTCATATTATATAAAAAATTGAGATTTATCCTCTCTCTCTCTTGTCTCTCTCCTTCCCCACGCGATCTTCGTGATTCTACCTCCAAATCTCACGCAACCGCATGCTTCTCTCCTCAATCCCTTCAATTTCTTCTCGACTGAAAATTCCACCATTCAAAATTTATTTTCATCTTTGTGCAAATCCAATTTTGCATCAAGTGGGGCTGGAGGAGAAAGAGGGGGAAGGTGGTTGTCGGAATGTGGGCGAAGGAAGGTGACTGGAGGAGGAAGACTGGAGGTTGGTCGTCGGGTTTGAAGGGGCAGAGGAAGGGGTATGGGGGGGGGGGGTTGGAGGATGGAGAGGGAGGTGATCGGCGGGTTGTGGGCGGAGGAAGAGATTGGAGGAGGAAGGTGGTCGAAGTTATCAATGGGAATGGAAGGGGGTGGGTGGCGGGGGAGGTGTTTGACGGGTATAGAGGAGGGGGTGATGGGGAGGATGAAGGTGGGTGGAGGTGATTGCCAAGCTTGACTTGGGGGTGTGGGGAGTGGGTGGGGGGAGATTGGGGAGGGAGGAGGAAGGTGGTCGGCGGGCTTGGCTTGGAGAGGGGGTGTTTTTTTTCCTTTTCTTCTTTGCTTTTGGATTAATTTTAGTCGTTAGATTGAAGATAGGTTACAATAACTCAAAAGTCTTAAATGGACTAAAATAACGGAAGGTTATGTGTGTAGGACGGAGCACTTATTCGAGGTTTCTCATGTAATTACGAATTATCAAGTATTCCTAAGGTAATTATGAAACTACTCATGATTATGGGTGTAAATATCCCAAACAGGAACCTAGCTTAGAAGCTCAGGATAGTAGCAAAGCTGGTAAAGTGGGCGAGAATGACGGAGTCATTCCCGTATCAGCCGGAAGTTGGGGAAATTAGGAAGTTAGCATTAACCGTAGTGTTTTTTGGTCGATTTGCTGTTATGTCATTGATCATTTGTCCACCTATTGTGTGAAATACATAAATCAGCACACAAGATAAATGTATGTATGTGAAGCCCACGGTATGATAATCGGGCGAAATGCTGTTGGTATCTTGCGATATCTAATATCATGCATCCATGACATTGTAGCTTCTCTTGCTGAATTCTCACGGCTTGTTTGATGATGACATTTTTAGAAGCCTTTTGGCAATGTAACGTGCTATTAGGTCGCCTAACAGTACTGTGTGAGCTAGAATCTATATTAAAAGTTTGTATTGGTCATCAGACACTCTATACGGTGTTTTGGTCCAGTCTTGGGACTGTCTACAGTAAAGGCAAAACTGTTAGAAGTAGAGTTGAAATTTTATCTGGCTCCAATAATTCAATAATAAGTTGAAGGTAATATCTAAAAAAGTTATTATTCTAATGATCCTCCTAATATACTTGGAGAAAAATGTTTGAGAAGCCTCTTTCATTTCAAATCGGGTCTCTTCCCTGTTTGTTCCACCGTCCATACTCTTAACCTATTTCACATTGGGTGAATTTGTAATTTCTGTTCTAATTTTCTAGTAAGCGCTTTTTAGATTATCGAATGCTTCTCTTGTCTAACTTTTATCTTGAAAGGAAGTGCTTTTTTACATGTTATAATTATAAGCTCTATATCATTCGCCAAGAAATCACAGGTTCCATTTATCATAGAAAATGTTTTCTCATGATAATTTGTAGGCCAGTGGTTGCTCTGCATGTCATATCACACCTTGAACTTTCAAATCTTTCAGAAAGTTACCATTAGTTATTTACTTTTTTGTTTTGAAGGAAAAAGAACTCGCTGCTGTTAAGATCAACCCGGCTGATGTCGATATCATAGCAAATGAGCTTGAGGTATGAATATAATCCTTTTTTAGGACTTGAATTAGTCCTGAATCATGCAAATTTTGCAGCTTGATAAGAAGGTGGCTGAGAGAACTCTGAGAGAGCACAAAGGTGATGCAGTTGCTGCTGTTTGCTATCTGCTACGCTAATACATGGTGCAGAATATTTTAGTTTCATGTTTGCTTTTATTCTGCGGAAGTTAGGGTAAAAGTTTTTAAAAGATTGACTTCTGTTGTGTTCTTTGACAGGAGGGTAAAGGTGCAGTCAATGTCTATCAAGCTATGATAAAGAACACCCACCGAGGGCGGCGATTTGGAAGCTTTTAGCTGATTTGGTTGTCTTTGCTTCTTCCTATTATGTTTTTACTCTCCTGTGTACAATCCTACTTAGTTGATTGTGTGTTGTAGAATTTGTTTTTAGAAAGAAGCTAGTATAGTAGTGTGTCTCAGCTTCACCTTACTTTAGTTATTAAATGGTATTTTTAATTTTAAAAAAGTTTTGGAGATGGATTGAAGGCATGTTTTACATTTGACATTTCCTGGCTACCTTATTTTTACATTCGCTAATCCACCTAAAAAGTCTTTGTTATTGTCCTTCAAACATTAGAGATTATATATATAATCCCAAGAGGAAAATGTTGGAATATATCTAATATAGTGGTAAATATAACTTAGGATAAGTTATCCTAATGAAATAGATGGCAAGCGGATATTACTAGGCATTAGAGTTCTAGAGTTCTGTTTTCTCACTGGTTACCTTCTTAATTTCTGAAATATCAGTTACGTCCCTTTCTCTCTCTCTTTAATATCAATTGTGCCTCTGATTTCTTCTAAAATTAATCAGTTATACCCTTATTTTATCTTAAAGGGCAAAATTATGAATTTTGTAAGAAGTCAAAGGTACAAATGCTATTAGAAAAATACAGGAGTATAATTGATTTTGCAGAAGTTAAAAAGAGCACAAGTGATGTAACATCATTTTAATTTTCAGATCACGTTATCGTCCTTTTCTATTGACGAATGTCATTAGTGAAAAACAGTGGTACATATAATTTAGGATACGTTATCACAAAGTTTACAGCTGACTGTAAAACAAAAAAGGGATTTTTACTCGGCAGACTCTATAGTCTTTGCCAATTACCGCTACGACCTTCGAAACATCGTAATTCCTCCCTCATCCCCGTAAACTTGTTAACCTTTACCCTATAGACCCTGTGGTTAACCCTCATCTATTAAGCCGTTAAAGTTAACCGTATTCTGTTATCTTCTTGTACATTATGCCCATTTTATCTATTAAATTTACCATAAGTGCCACTCCCTCTCCCTCCCCCCTTCTTAGCCTCCATTGCTCCCCCCGACGGCCGGCGCTCCACTGGCTCCCTGCTCTACGAAGCACCCCGACGGAACCCCCGCCCCCCCCGCGGCGGGCGGCGCTCCACTGCCTCTATCCCCTGCTTGGCAACCTCCCCTACCCGCACCTCCCCAGGTCGAGCCACTTGTCGCTCCCCTCCCCCCGTGCCTCCCCAGGTCGAGCCCCCCGCTGCCTCCCGCGCCTCCCCAAGGTCGAGCCCCCGCCGCCTCCGCCTCCCCGCCCCCTCCCCCGCGCCTCCCCAGGTCGCCTCCCCGTACCTCCCCAGGTCGAGCCTCCCCCCGCCACCCGCGCCTTCCCAGGACGAGCCCACCGCCACCCATGCCTCCCCCAAGTCGAGACCCCTGGCACCCTCACCGCCACCCTCCACCGCCTCTATCCCCTGCTTGGCACCCCCTGCCCCCGCCACCCGCACCTCCCCAGGTTGAGCCCCTCGCCGCCTCCCCACCTCCTCCCCCCGTCGCCTCCCCAAGGTCGAGCCCCCCGCCCCTCCCCACCCCCTCCCCCCGCCGCCTCCCCAAGGTCGAGCCCCCCGCCGCCTCCCCACCCCCTCCCCTCCCCCCGCCGCCTCCCCAAGGTCGAGCCCCCGCCGCCTCCCACCCCCCCCCCCCCCGCCTCCCCAGGTCGCCTCCCCGTGCCTCCCTAAGGTCGAAGCCCTCTCGCCACCCGCGCCTCCCCAGGTCTAGCCACCCGCGCCTCCCCCAAGTCGAGCCCCCTGCCACCGCACCTCCCCAGGTCGAAGATACCCCCCCCCCTCGACGGGTCCCCTGCTCGCCTCCCCCCCCTCGACCATCACCCCAGGTCAGTGCCCCTCCCCTGACCCCACCGTGACCCTGATCGAGCCCTCCCCCGGCCCAGCCGCCTCCCTGCTCGAGCCGCCCGTTTTTTTTCTTCGAGTTAATTGTACCCGTCCGATTATGGTTGGTTAGATTAACTCAGTTTTAACTCACCCAAGTTAGCTTGAGATGTGTCAATTTAACGGCAGGGTTCGTGGGGTAAGACGGAGCAAGTTTCCGAGGTCAAGGGAGGAATTACGTTGTTTCGAAGGTCGTAGCGGTAATTGGCAAAGATTATAGGGTCTGCCGGGTAAAAATCCCAACAAAAAAACAAGAAATATTATTATTATTATTTTGCAAATTACAAACGATAGAATGGACGAGTTTGACAATCACAAATTTGTGATAAAAAATAGAGAGAATGTTATGTAATATGTATAACCGGCAAATAATAGCATAGCTTCCCAAAAATATAGCATATGGATTCATTTATGTATGCCCGAAATAAATGTGAAAGGGACAGCTCAGCAAACCATGTTCAGATCATTATGGATTAACATCAACAATTTAGCCTCCGACGATTTTGGCCTTTGCCTTGAGGTTGACAAGCCGCTCCCGGCGAAGTACCTTGGGATATCAATTTCTGCGGCGAGAGGGAAAGTCTTGGTTGTGAACTCATTCATTGATAGAGTAAGGACCTTGCTTGCAGGCTGGAAAGCAAGGTCCCTATCACTAGCCGCTGGCCTCTTGAATTGCTTAGATCAGTCATCTCAGGCATCTACCTATTTTGGACGGGGGAATGCTTATTCCTATTGGAGCTATCAGGAGAATTGAGGCCATGTGCGTCGACTTCTTATGGGCTAATGGCAAGCATCACGTCAACTGGATGACCATCTGTATGCCGAAAGCTGAGGGCGGCCTAGGCTTGCGTTCACTTCAATACATTAGAGAGGCCATGCTCGTGGAAGATTTTAAGTCACAAAAACTCTATTTAGGCTAAATTCATGATTGACAGGTACTTGGGAAGGCTGGACTTCTTCCTTTGCTCAAAACTTTCCAGTGACTCTCTCCTTTGGAAAAGTATCCTCGACATCCGTACTCTGATTGTTATGGCTACGGCCAGGAATGCTAATGGGGTTACCTAGACGGCCTCCGATCAGCCATTCTCCTTTTGAGAAGCTTTCAAGTTTGTTAGGAAGAAAGGCGAACTGGTAGCATGGGCTCATCTTCTATGGAATAGGTATGTGGTACGAAGCACGCTTGCACGCTATATAGGGCAATGTATAACCGGCTCCCTACACTTGACCGGCTGGCCAAACATGATCTTGTAACTAATGGATTTTGCTACCTTTGCGGCCTGCATCCGGAGTCTCGTGATCATCTATTCTACAATTGCAACTTCTCAACTGCCGTATGGGTCGAAGTGTGCGACGCCCTCCTGTTACCTGCTCTACTGGGCTCTGATTTGAGAGCTGTTGTTGATAAGAGCGCTAAGCTACCAAAATGTTTATCAAAAACCAAGGCTATGGTGGCACTTGCGGTGTCTACCTGGGTTATCTGGTCGGATAGAAACGTCAAGTGGACCTCTTAAGAACCCCACAATTTGGAGTTCCGCCAAGAGAATCGTTGATTTGGTGAATATAACAACGGGTGCAACGCTGTTAAGCTGATACCACTCCTTCCAATTTTTCTGTAACACCCTGTTGTGGGGTTGGTTACAGATCTCTATTTAGATCCCCCAATTTTTTGGATTTTCAATATACCGTTAAGATATACCCATAAAAAAAAACGTCAACAACAAAAAAGAGTAGGAAATAACAAACTTAAAATTTCTATAATATAGATGGAAACTTAGAAGTTCCATCTGATTACAATCTGACATAATAAAAAAAATGAAATTGTTAACCACGATCTCTTGCTCCATTAGGCATAATCATATACTTCCAATGTAATTCGTCATAAGTTCTGTACTAGTCTAACTTTTTAAGAATAACCAAGAAATTTGCATCATCAATAAATCAATTCTCCCCGTTTCCTTGGAAAAAAATCGACTATGCATGGAATAATCAAGAAGTGACGCTCAGTACGAGCCGGGTTGGGATAAAATCGACTATGCATGGAAAATTAAATCTCCGTTAAGTTGCTTAAAAAAATTCTAGTATAATATAATTAATAATAATAATATGTATTTCTAACTTGAGAATTTTATAAATTTTCTTACTTACCTACATAATATTTATAAGAGTTTAATGGGCTGCTCCCGCGCCGTTTTCGGCGTTTTTTAGAAAAATATCGCCATGTATATTCATCCCTATATCCCTCATATATGCCATTCGACTCATGAATAAAAGAGTGTTCATTTCGTATCCGTTCATAAAACATCATATTTCACAAAAGCCACGAACTTATTTGTTATCTGGATTTGTGTTAGTTCACAAACCAGTAGGAGATTTTGAAGGCTTAATCGCCAGCAGAAGCGATTCATCAACATAAGATGAACTAACAGTGTAGCTACAACTGTAAATGACTTATCTTTTGCCTCGATCCATTCATTGAATCGTATGCCCTCAGAAGGGATTGACCTTTATGGCCCTTACACAAGGCCCAGTGCCAAAAATCTTAAATTTCATCATTTCATAAATATTTATTTTATTGAGAGCAAATATTCCAATCCTTCTTTATTTAATATATAAATTAAATCATATAGATGCAAAGAGATTCAGATTTGACTCGGTACTCATGTTAATTCAACGACCATGGATTCAAAGTTTTATTTACATATAATTCAATAAGGCTCTCTATAGACCGATCCAAACAAATGTGTAAGATTGTGTTGACTTTATCAGTCGATCGATGATCAATCAAATAGTATTAATATGACCCTTCTTCGTCTTTGCTAATCTAGTAATGTCCATGGTGATGTGCTCTCAATTCCACTTAAGGATTTCTAACAGTTGCAATGGACTTGTAGGCTTATGGTGCTCACTCTTCTCTTTCAGACAAGTGAGACACACTAACACAAATTTTGCAATGGTCTTTTTTAACCACGAAAAATATCATTGTAAGCCGTTGTACATCTTCATTTTATTGGGAGAATATATTGCCTTTTTCGATGTAGGCAAAATAAGCTGTCATCTAATCTAGTTGAAAGTCTAGCAAGTCTACATTATCCTTTTGTGCTAAGAAAACAATTTCTATCAATATTGATGTTCATTCCAACAAAAAAAACTTTACCCTCCGAATGCTTCCATTTTTCTAAATCTTTCATTAGTTTGCAAGTCATTGCAAATTTAAATGATAATTTCCCTTCACGTATCCTATTTAGAACATTGGCGTATGCATTTGCGTTTTTTGGATGATAATTAAGGAAGAAAACTCTGATAATCATCTGAGTCACATATCAATTCTTTCCGAGAGACGATATACCTAAGGTTTTTGTGGTCAATGACTACCTCCAACTTTTCCCCATACAAATTCTGTTGTCAATTTTTCATTGTAAAACTATTGCTGCAAGTTTTAGATCATGCATCGTATAGTTTTTTCCAACTTCTTTCAACTAACACGAGGTATAAATCCACTACATTTCCATGTTTTGTGAGGATACGTCCATATTGGAGTCTAGTGCATCTGTATAGACCTGAATTCGCCGCTATTAGATGGTAGTGTAGGCACAGAAGCAGTTGTCAATCTTTGCTTTAACTCTTGAAGACTTTGCTCGTATTTTTGAGATCATTCCAGATTACATCCTACCTCAACATCCTTGTCAAAAATAAGGAGAGTGCAGAATAAATTTCGAACGAATATCCTATCATACCTTGCTAATTCAATTAAGCAGTAAATTTTTGAGACATTTTGGTTAACTCTATTTCGATTTAAATCCACTTTTGCAAGAACTATCACGATAGTATTTTTGAGCACATCATGATGAAGGAATGCAACTTCTTGAAATCAGAATTCGCATTTGGTGAATTCAACGTAAAGTTGAATTTGCCAAAATTTCTCAAAGACCATTCCGAGATGTACTCGGTGATGTTCTATATTTGGTGAACAAGCTAAAACAACATCAACAAATACTATCAAAAACTTATCCAGGAAATCTCAAAATACTATGCTCATCAAATTTATAAAAGCATCACTAGAAATTCATATCAATCTTTGATATGTCTTGATCCTTGATCCTGAGCTGATGGTATCATGATCATATCTCAATCATGGAGAAGAGGGTTGCTTGATGTATTGATCGAATAGATCATCTATAAGAGGTAAATGCTATGTATTCTTTAGAGTAACCTTATTCGAAGCTCAATAATTAATGCAAAGTCTAAGTAATATGTCTTTCTTAAAAAAATCTAAGATGGAATCACCCAAAGGGAAACACCTAGCTTCATAAATCCCTTATCTAGTTGTTATTGTAACCGCTTCTCCACCTTTTCTAAAGTAGTAAATGTCATGATAATAGTCTACGTTAGAATTTTTTGTGTGGTATGGATAGGACGTCGATAATTAAGTCAACCACGTTTCAAGGTGGAAGGTCCGTAAGATCATCACTAAATATATCTTAAAAAATCACGTACAACCTCTAAATCCTCAAGTCACACCAGAAATGATTTTGTGCTTACTACACTAGTAAAATAAGTTGTGCATGTCAAGCATTTACTACCAAGAGAATCATCAAACTCTTTTTTGTGGCTCCATAGTTACCAACCAAGCTTCATCACCAAACCACATTCTTCTCCACGATACCATCGTACTCTCAAAGATTGGTTCTACCTCCCTGGTAATCAATTTTCTAAGGCTCATGTTTTCTCTTAAAGAGGTGGACCACACTAAATTTTTGGTCACATGCCTACATATTTCTACAACTAATATACTTACACTATACTTGGTCACATAACATGTACCCCAAGGAATTCCTTTTCTGATACCATTTGTAAAAATCTCGATCGTGCGAAATAGATGCGGAAGCGACAACTCAAGAAACGTGTCAGGACGGTCATGCAATAGCATCAATAAAAACATAAAAGAATGGTAAAGAATCAACTTAAATTTTTCATAATAAGGATGGAAGTCCAAAAGTTCCATCTTATTACATTATGACATTGATGAACCTAAATCACCATTTGTTAATTATGTCGAATTGTTGTAATTGTAGTCGGACATTCGGGATGAATCAAAACAAACGACACGAATAGATCAATCAATCAAATAAAAAAGTGTATGATTCTATGTATGTTTAAGATGGGTTCAGTTCAGATTATTAAGTGCATAGTTTTCAAGAGAGGATTTTTTGGTATTTTTTTAGATGCACAATAAAAGAGATGGAAAAATGCAAAAGAGAAGAATTCTCAGGGGAAACAATATAATTTAATAATTTAATTTTGATTCATAATATTCATGGAAGTCTTATGAAACAATGAATACAAAATGTATTTTATGTAATTTTAGGGGTTAAAATGTATGCATGAAAAATCAGACTTTCAAGGATTTATGTGCAATTTTGTGAACAAATAGGATGATGGGTAGTAGATAAAATATGATGAAAGAGGCACTAATTTTTTTAGAATTTTCTAATAATTTTTATTCATTTTCTACTAAAACATAGTGGAAGTTGGTAATTAATTTCTATTTAATCCAAAATATCATACCATGGCAAACTAAAATTATGACAAGTAGATATTTAAGTTTCCAATCCAGCAGATTTGAAATTATGGTAAAACGATACCGAAGGACCAAATTAAAAACCAATTACAAATTATACTCTATAAATTATTCAAAACAGCATCCGTTGGATGATAAATTTTATTGAAAGACATACGCACACAATTATTGATTTTTTTTCAAGAATTTAAGAGTAAGGGATGATTTAATGTGAATTTCAGATAACAAATGGGTAAAATATGATTGAATTTTACTAACCGGATTGTAATAAATCAATCTTGCATCACAAAAATGCAAACAAAGTTTCGGGTGATAAACAATATGTGAATGAATGTCATGAATTTTTTATTTTATGACATGGTAAAATAACATGGTTCGAAACAGTGCTCAAACCTAAGGTTCCACAAGCAATAACAGAAATAACAAATAAATTGAGGGGCACTATGTCTATTTACCGATCATCAGCAGGAAACACTTGTAATTTTCCCAATATTTGTGCTGGACATGTGAGGGTGCTGGATGGTCAGTGCCTTCTTTGCTCCTTTGTGGATTTTGACAGAAAGATGATCACGGCGACGGGCGGCGGCGATGTGATGAGGTGCGCAACGTGAGATGCTATTGTAACCGTGCGCGGTGGTGCGCACTGAGGGGGATGCTGCTCGCGACAGTTGGCGGTGTTCTTTGATGGTTTCATGAGATAATGGGTCGATTGACGAAGGTGAAGTTCGGTAAAAAGAGCTCGAGTTTCCGGAGTTGCATGGCAGAATCCAATGGGTGCTGCTCTTGGTGGTTCATGGGGACTCGAAGGAGATGTCTTGTTGCTTCCTCACGGTCGAAGACGTCTGCAGGAGCGAAAAGCTCATAGCGGTTGCTGCTGTGGGTATCCTTTGAAGGTTTCGTGATGGTGTTCTTCACCTTAAGGTGGAGCTTCTAGGACGCTCCGTTATTGTCTCTAGAATCTGGAAAGAGAATGGCCTCGAAGCTCGAGCAGCAAAGCTTGGGGTGCCACTGCTATGTCGGTTAAGAACCCATGGATCTCGCCAACAGCCAAAGATGGCTGGGACTCGTCTTTGCTAGACACAAAAAGGTTGTCATTGTCATCTCGACCTATCTGGAGATAGAATCCTTCTCACAAAAATGGCGGAAAAGCAAAAATGGGAGAGCTTGAGGGACTTTTGTTGGAGTGTGAGTGGGTACAGTGAGGTTACGAAAAGGTGGAGATTGTGGTTGACGGTTATCGAGCGAGGGTGCTGGAGCTGAAGTTGGCGACGAGGAGTGGGAAGGGGGTGGTTATGGGTGGTGGGAAGTTTGGTCGCATTTCTCTTGAACGTGGGTGAGAAGGTCTTGATGACCCGAAGTCAACAAACGGTGGACTGTGATTGGTGGAGAGAAAGAGAGGGAAGTGCTGAGGTGAATAAGTGGGAGTGGAGATGGCCAATGGGAGACATCTACGTAGAGGTTGACTTTGACCAGAAGGACAAAAAGGAGGAAGAGGAGATACCAAATAAATAAAAGAAAAACTCAAACAAAGAGTGCAAAAGGAAAGTTGTATCTCGAGGCAAATTTACAATACAAAATATTTTTGAAGGCATTTTAGAGTATTAAAATATCAAATTTTAAGTGTTTTATAATTTTATAATTTATTTTTAGTTAAAATTATTTACAAGAGAAAAATACAATAATATACTAGACACATAAATACACACAAATCTATTATTTTTGAATTCTTAATAAATAAGAAAATGTAAAATAAAAATAAAGAAAGGAAAAGTATGTACAACATATACATGATCACAATACGATATTTTATTTGATTTTATATTTTTTGGATTTTGTTTTTAGTTTATTTTATTAAAACATAAAACAGATAAGATAAATGAAAAGGATATAAATAAAAAAGAGTTACTTAAATTTATAAAAATCAAGGAAGTTTAAGCTATTTACAGGAGAATATATACATTATTTCAGTTCTTTATTTTATGATTTTTCTATTTTAAATTATTTCATGGACTTATTTACAATACAAATGTACATTATTAGTCCATTTTCATTGCAAGTATTATTATATTAATTTATTGATTTTAGAGATATTTATTATGTATTTTGTTAAGAGATTCAAACTAATATTAAGACATTAAGATGACGAATTGCAGATTCGTAAGACATTATAAAATAAATGAAATTGTTTACCACGATTTCCTACTTTAGTGGGCATAATGATATTCTTTTGGTGCAGCTCTTCATAACTTTTATACCAATCCAACTTCTTGAAGAATAACGGAGAACCTTATATCACTGATTCATCACATTCCCCTAGAAAAAAACAAGCAAACATGTTAAGAAACTGACAGACAGTATGTACCACATCGGGACTAAACCGGGTATGTGTGGAAAATTGGATCTCCAGCAAGCTACTTCAAATAATTTCATCTATAACTTAATTAGTACAGATCAATATTCCTAACATGAGAACTTTATAAATTCTTATTTCCCTTTAGAATAACGTTCATTATTATACATTATCCATGGATACAATTCCTAACATATGTCAATGACAAGGAAAATAAAGTTCATAGGTTTCAATGTTATTCTCAGTATAAGTTGCTATATAAACACGAGTAAGTTGATGAAAATATTACTTTTAGCCATACACTTATTAGCAATTTTGACATACACACCCTTATCTTATCCTAAAAATGAGATTTACGTTGTTCTTTTGTATAAACTTCATCATATAACTTATTCATAAACATAATCATGCATAAAAACATTGTCTATGTGATTGTATCATATCCATTCAGGAAACAACATATTTCAAATAAGCCCTTAACTTATCTGTTATATGGATTTGCCTTAAATCACAAATCAGTAGGCAGCTTTGGTGGCTTAACTGCCAACATAAGCGGTCCATAAACATAACATATCTTAACAGTGTAGGTGTAGCTGTAATTGTAGAGGACTTATCTTTTACCTTGATCCATAATTTGAACAATATAACCCCGTAAGGAGTTGATTCTTATGGCCCTTGTGACCCATTTGTTCAAGTCGGTGCCAAAATATGAAATTTTCATCCATTCATAAGTGTTGATTTTTTAGAGCAAATATTCCCACCTTTGTTTATTTAATATATAAATTAAATCATTTAGATGCAGAGAGAACTATATATGAGTGGGTACTCATGTAATTCAACATGGTCATAGATGCAAAGAGATTTTCTATATTCTAATCCATTCACATGCAAAATTTGTCTTGTATCCTACAAAATAATATAAAAGCGTTGATCTTTCAAGTTTGAAACTATAGGATACGTCTCAGATGTGAAAATCCACCACATTATACATGATCTCTTAAAGCAAATGTGTTGAGGAAAGTAATGGAGGTCAAGGAAGATGACGAAAAACTACCACACAAGGTCTAGACTTTGTGGTCGAGGAAACCAATGAAGCAAATGTGTTGCACACAAGGAAACAACCAAGACCTCTCAATAAAATTTAATTGGAAATGGTGGGAAATACCCATGTAGCTCATGCTACTATTACAACAAATAGTCAATTCAAGGTAATTTGCCCCCAATAAAAGAAATAGGGAAACTCTAAAGCTCCTATGAACAAACGCAAGAAGAAAATTGAATTCGCGCCTGTCGTGGAATGTAAATCTGTCGTTATAGCAATCTATGGTCGAATGACTCTAATACAACCCAACATATTTCCTAGACAAAGGAGGGGGTAGTAGACTCTAAAAAAGAGAACATAGAATCTTAATAAGGAACAATATTTACTTGGATGTCAAAGGTGTTTGGACATATAGTCTTGACATGGGTGATAGTATGATGATACTTCGGGATGTACTAAATGCTACAAGAATACATAAGAACATCTTATTTGTTCTAGTTCTGCTCAAGAAAGACTTTGGAGTTTGTTTTTATAATAAGTGTGTATTTACGAATTGAATAAATGAGGTCTATGCAATAGGAAGGTTCGTACCTGAGCAAGACCTATTCTATCTTTTTGTAGTAACTTTTAGTTATTCAATGAATGTGATTTTTGAGTTATTTTTGTGTTATTATCTAATTATGATTTGTGGCACTTGAGTTCGAAACATCGTGGAAACTCAAAAATAGATCAAATGAGCAGAGAAACTCTTCTGCCTAAGCCTACGGATGCAAGGACATTATCCTATAAACATTACGTAATCAGTCAAGAAGACTCCCCTTCAACAAGAGGTCGATCGACTTACTTATTAGACGTGACCAATTCAGACATACGTCAAGCACTGAGTGAATATAGCATTCATTGATGACTGATGTCCTTCTAGGGCCATCTCTTAAATAGAGGACAGGAAAAGCTGCTCTATCGAAGAGAAAACTTGGATAAGACAAACCAAATTGCCAGAAGCTAGAAGGGAGAATGCATTAAGCACAGATTTTGGCAAGTATACATATCAAACCGATAGTATGCACAACCAGTTGTGTCTCTAAATTGATATTTCACTCCCATTTGTTTTGCTTGCTTAGTTTATTACTCCTTCAAATAGCATTTTCCGATGATTGTACTCTAAAAGAAGAATAAGGAGAGCTTAATCAAAAGTCGAAGCCGATTCTCTTTCGATATGGCTTTTCTTAGTGACTAGTTCCCAGAGTGGTTCTGGGAGGCACACAACCGAAGAATTCAAGAGTAGCGAGATTTTGCGAGCGACTGTGCGCTGCCGGAACTTTACTACTGTGCCATTTGTTTTTTCGAAGAAATTTGAAGCACTGCAGACATTCCTTGGAGTGAAAGATTGGTAATGCATACATTATATCATGATGCTCAAGCTTATAGCCATTACTCAAAACTCTCGAAGAGTAAGAACTGTTGAAGCTGTGATTGATGGCTTACGGATAGATGACTTAACAACAGACGACTACAGCAACATTTAAAGCCATCGCATAAAGATTAGTCAGCTGCTTGGATTTGGGAAGAATGGAGCACACAACCTTGCCGATGGTGATACCTTTGATATATGATAAGATTTAAGATTTCGATAGGCTCTTATTTGCAAGTTAACCGAAGATAGTTTATTTGCAAGTTAACCGAAGATAGTGCAAGTTGTTTTGTGGGAAAGAAACATATTTCCTAGCTACATTTGATCAGAGAACAATCCATGCTACAAGCTACCGCAGTCTATAGAAGACTAATTTTGGATGTTGCCTGGGAGGGCTTTGAAACTGACTGCTTGAAAGTCTTAATGCTGACCATAAAGACTTGCAACCATGAGCATTCGCCACAAAGCAGAAACTTTAAATTACATGGAAGAATCCACTGGCATGGACATAAGAATAACATCAAAAGAGTGACTGCATGACCTTCTACAGCCAACGACCTATTGGGGTGACACTCAAGCCTTAAATCCCCTGCTGTTCCTTCTTCCTCGAGCCTTCTCAAACTTGCGCCCCTTTGCACGGACATAGGGCTTGGTATGGCTGTGAGGCACACCTGGAGCTCTCCCAAAGTGCTTCACAGCTTCTCGTGAATTCTTTGGTCCTCGGAGTAAAACCTGATTTCCAAAAACCATGCAAAAAGAAAGCCAACCCTTGTGTAAAATATTCATTACGGGAAAACTAGATGATAGGAAAAATAACAACGAAGAGAAGAAAATCTAAAGGTCCACGGGCTTACTACATATAGGATTTCAGAAAGGACTCAAAAAATTGTCTATATAAAGCGACATGTTCTAGGCTTATTAATGATGATGTGGTAATTTGTCATTGTAAAAGTATAAAAGATGGAAGTCTTGAACATGGTAATCAATCAGAACCATCACGATAATGAAAAATAATAATATGCCTTTCTGGACGCAACTTTTATAAATTAGCTAGAGGAAAACCAATAACTAAGAATTGTTTAATTTGCAGAGAAAAAATATAAATATGCAGAGAGAAACCATCTTTTCAAGTGGCAACCTCAGATACATTGGCAAATATTCTCTGACATTTTGAAATGTCTCATAATGAGCTGGGAAAAACAATATATCATCACAGTACGAGCCACTTCATCAAAAAATTGTCTCCATCATATCATATAAAAAGATCCATAACTACATATTCAATAAACTGCACTACAATTCACAAGAAAAATGTATATTGTTAAAAATCCATGCAAAAGTAAAACAAAAAAAATACACACTAACGCAGAGTTTAATATTATGCAAGGAGTCACATTAATATAATACTCTTTTTGAAATTCTAAGGAAACAGTGGCCAACTCAGATATATGGAATGTTTTTCTCTGACATTTAGCAATGTCTCAGAATGAGCTGGGAATTAACAAGATATCATCAACGGAGGAGCCGCTTCAAAATAAAAGACGTCAAAAATATGTCCAGTAAAGTAAGAGATGTGCATAAACGGATATCTCAGAATGACTAATATCAACAGCAAAATATAAAACATTTAGATACCATGAAAGGGCAAAACAAAATACATAAATGATAACATATTGCTAAATATAAACAAAAACCTCATACCCGTCTAAATTTATAGGAGGAAGTTTTCACATTAATTAATGTTAAAACTCAGATTTAAATAATGGTTTTCATCTGATACTCATACAGCAGACCAGCAAGAGATTAAAACCAAGCAAAATGGCATTATCATTGATCTCTCACTAACTCAGTCGTGCTTCAGATTAGGAATTCCAATTTAAAAACAATTAAGCACATCAATCGATACTATTATCCCTTTATTAACAACACAGGTGATGCCACATGATTTCTTTTGCAAATTTTCACAACAAGGAAAAGGACACAATAAAAAAACCATATCAAACCGTAAACTAGAAAGTAGCGAAAAATGTAACTTAAGATGAAATAAAATGTAAATGTTACATTCAGAAATATAAATGATAGCTTAGGGTGTGTTCCCTCATTATGTTATGATAAACATACCTCATGAAATCTCAGCATTAGCATGGTCAAGTAATCATCATCGGGAACACATATCTAAGGTGCAATCTAGACCATAATAAAAAAAGTTCTATAAATCATGATATAGTCTATACATCACACAATGAACGAGATCCCTATAAGGGAACCGAACTCGACATTGTTATTCTTAATGATAGACAACTAAAATATCAGACAATCAATCTCAATTTTTTCTTACAGCATCTCAATATAGTAGAGCTATAAAGTAAAAATGCCATTGTTCCGAGAGGACACATTAAATAAGACTAAAGTTTTGTACATGAAACAGACAGTCATAAAGAGAAGAAAATCAGAATATATAAGTTAGTCCACAAAATAATAATGAAAACGTATCTAAATAGATTATAATAAAAAAAAGTAAATAAAATGCCTTAAAGACTTGTAAATGACAACTATTCAAAATTGAGATGAACAATTAACACTTCTAGACAGAAAGCATCAAATCTGTATAGTGTTAGAGAAAAAAGTAAAAAAGGCAACAAACTATAATAAAGTAGTACTTGCATTTCCCTCATTAAAATACATCAAGACTTTCACGGTGTGTCAGCATTAGCATAAAATATAACCACCACTGTAAAAAATGCTTAAAACAAGTTAAGTTCCAAAAACAACTGATGTAATAAATGATAAAATCTTGAAATCGATTAAATTGTGATGGATTAACATCAGAAGAGTAATACCACTTGCAAGTACAAGGTAGTTGTCAAAACAAATAAAAACTTTTTAAAGACAACCAAATGAGGACCATTTTCAACTGATAATGATAAGAGCATTTCACTCACAAAAAAAGGTACTTCCATGATGTAACAACATTGGCGTGGACATTTATCATCATTGGAAGAAATGATTCAAGATGCTGTAAAATCTAAAGCCGGTTTTAACATTTGTTTCTAAGAGGATAGGGATATTCAAATCTTAAAAACTTGACACATTATTACAACAACTTCCAGACGAGACGAAATGGGAGATTTGCATGAAATGTAAGCAATTCTTCAAGTTTCTTTAATGATGTGATACTCAGAAGAACTAAAAAAGCGAATGATATTTAAGCTAATTTTCTATACCGTATTCTGCCCGAGAGGAGCCCTGAGCGCGAGCTGATCGAACGTAAGGCACTCCCCACCAGCCTTCAAGATCCTTGCCCTAGCCGTCTCTGTGAACCTCAAGGCAGTGACCTTCAAAGCGGGTACCTCGTAAACCCTAATGTCGTCCGTCACCGTCCCCACTATCACCGCAATCTTCTCCTCCTGCGCACACAACACGGAACAACACATAAACAAGAAAGATTCTAAGAATAATCCCAACGGGCCCAAAAATGTAGTCAAAACGCAAAAAGATGGCACCTTTCCCTTCATGAAGCGGATAAGCCTTGAAAGTGAGATGGGTGGCTTGTTGATCTTGCTCATGAACAGCCTCTTCAGAACCACCCTGTTGAACGCGCTCTCAGTCCTCCTCGCGAGGAATCGATACAGCTGCGAACACGGCTCGATCTGCGTGAGATCAGTCTGATGGATTATCCAGGGTTTGCAGAAGGGGATTACCTTGACGAGGAGCTTGAGGTAGACATCGTTCGATTTGGGTGCGGTGCGCTTGGTCTTCTTGTTACGACCGCCGGCGACGAGATCGATACCCTGAAACGGAACGAGAATGTATTAGCAGAGAGATCAGGTTGAATGGGGGAGAGGAGATCTTACCATTGCGCAAGAATGCTGTGCGAGTGTGGAGCGGCGCTGCGAGGGTGCGCGTTTATACGGGTACGAATTAGGGTTTTATTTTAGGGGGTGTTTGGATAGTGGGTTTAGGTGGGTTAAACTGGTTGCAGGTAACCCATTTTTGGGTTTTGGTGTTTGGATAGAGGGTTAAACTGGGGGTGGGTTAGAAGTGGGTTTATTATGATATGATTGTATTGGAGTTTGAAAAAGTGAGTAGTTATTGTGATGTGATTGTATTGAAGTTTGAAAAAGTGAGTAGAAGTGGAGTAGTTTATATTTTTTATATGAGATGATGGTATAATATATTATTTTTTGATAGGATTGATGATGTAAATTTTATTTATTTAATTTTTTAAAAAGGGAATAAAGTGGGGCCCACGTGGAGGGAGAAAATATGGGTTTGGAGAGTTAAACCACCCCGAGGGTGGGTTAACCTTATATCCGAACATGCCCTTAGGGGCGTGGTCCAGCGGCGTCTATCAAGTTAACCGAGCGGAGCTCAACTCGGGCTAGAACTCAGATAAGCAATCCAAGGTTCACTATCAAGTCCGAGCTCACCAATTCGAACTTGAACTCATTGAGTTCGAGTTGATTCACGAGCTTCTTATTGAGTCATGAGTTTGTGAACTGGCTCACGAGTTTCAAAATGGGCTGATTTATGAGTCGTTTCATATTATAAAATAAATTGTGCAAATGCACTTTGTAACTTCGATTTTATTACACTCTTATCTGTAGCTTTTTGGACAAGCAAAAAGTTAACCTCTATTTTATATCAAACTCGATGTGCAACAAGTTGGAATCTTACATTTACACATGTAGAATTTGAATATGTTATATCATTACTTCATTCCATGGAGGAAATGCAAGCTCCAATAAGTCAGTAACATATAAAACAACAATGGACCCAAAAGGGTCAAGATAAAGGGGGGGCCAAAATCGAGCTCACCGCTAATTTCTTGCATCTGCTTCAATATAACATCCTTGCATTGTTGCACGATCTTGAAATTCGAGGATTTTTACCAAGCGCGCCACTAATTTCTTGCATCAATAATTCAGCATCACAGTGAATCCAAATCATTCACAGCATTCAATTCTTTTCATTCTTGGAAATTGATTAAAAGAAAAAAATAAAGGCACGTCAACCATTTTTCTGAACATACAATTACAAATGCAACAAAACAACTTCTACGTGACTACATCAAACTTACTCCAAAACAATACATACTACAACAAAGTATAAATAAAATAAAATCATAAAAGTTGCCTCTCCATGTGCATCAAAAATCTTGCATAACAAACATAAGAAAATTAATCAAACATTGTCCCTAACAATGTCCTACGCTTTGTAAAGTAACGGGTTCATACATATATTAAATACGAAACAACTACATATCAATGATATCATTCAAGTCCAAGATCACCTCCAAAGGCTCAAAGCAATTGCAATCAGGAGTGTCTAATGTGAGCAAGCAAAAACCAAAATGCATGTTGGATATGTCGACAATCCCCTCCATAGTAAGCTCCATAGTAAGAACGTTTAACAGAAATCTGGAAGTCAAAGATACATCAGTAGTTTGCTTTATTAAAGTCCACAAAATAAAAGAAACTAAACCCAAAAGAAAGCTTATAATATTCACATTCACAAATCTCTTTCAGCAATCAACATCTACAGTCGAGGAGGTTATCTTTATGTAATTTTCATCGATGATAAGATCAGTCTACAAAAATATAAGTAGAACTCCTTTCTAAAAAAATATAAGTAAAGGTCAAGTTAAAAATACAAACCAAAAATAGAATTTATTAGAGAATAAATGAACTCTTATCTTACCAATGCCAAGTATTCATCTTTGAACTCTTCCTTTTAACCTATCCTCACACCAAAGTATAGCCTCCACTGTAATGGTCGCCAATGAACTTCTAACATTGGATATGATACGACCACCCATATTAAAAACTGATTCAGAGGCAACTATGCTCATGGGAACTTCCGAGACATCTCTAACTATTCTTCAGAGGAACGGATATTTTTCTTGATTTAATTCCCACCATTCCAAATTATCAAAGGAGTCGTTATCTTCATAACAACCTTCTTTAAAGTACATGTCAAGTTCTGACATCGAACTATCAATTGCATTCTTGTCTTTATTTAAGGATAATAGGAATTGACGATGCTTATCATGTCCCCTTGGCTCGCATTTGAAGTCTTGGCTCTTACAATAGGTTGGGACTCAACTTTTGATTTAGTGTCAAGTGTATTCTTTCATAGCATTTACAAACAGAATGACATGAATCCAGTATTTTTTGAATTTGAACTTCAAGATCCATACCTTTATACAACGTCGTAATGATATGCTCCAATCGTATCTTCTTCCCTTGCAAGTCCAATATGGCAACAATATTCATCAATGTCACAACATTACATTCTCCCAAATAAGTGTTGAATTTGATACGCGTATCTTCCATCATAGAGGGAACTGGAAAGAGCTTACTCCATGCATCTGTCAATGCATTATTAATATTTGCAATGCGGAACAAAAATTGTTGGAAGTGTGATATTTAACCCCTGAAAAAACTTAAGTGGCATCATAGAAAACCTCTAAAAGATCACAAACGTGAGATGCATCCAACCACCCAATGTGTTCTGGCAAATGATTATATGATGAATCCCATACTAACAACTCTACAAAACCTTTCTTAAAAATCAATTCAGACTTCGACATTTCATATGTGGAATTCCAACAAATTGGACAATCCAAAACAATGCCCTTTCCCCTTGTATTCAAATGATGATCTTCTATAATATGCTAAAATTTTCGAAGTCTGGAAGGTGGATACTTAAGAAAATTTGACACTTTATCCGATGTTTCAATGACTCCTTTTATCATGTGCTATCCATCTTGAACAACAAGATTTAATATGTGAGCAGCATAACGAGCATGAAATAACGATCCTTCTCTTATCAAACAATCACTCCGTGATTAAAAGACTCTTTAACTTTCTAACAAGGACATTGTTAGCGTTGTAATTATCAAGAGTTATACTCATCACTTTCTTGTCGAGAGACCATTCTTGTAAGACTTTGTAAATAAAATTAACAAGTCTTTCCCCTTGTATGAGGAGGGGCTATTTCTCTAAATGCAATTATATGCTTCTGTGTTTTCCAAGAGTCATCAATATAATTGTCAGTCAAACACAAATAACCCTTATCTTGGTTGGATGTCCACATGTCGGAGGTAAGAGTAGCTCTTTCAATTCTATGTAATCAACTCTTCACTTTTTTCTTCTTCTCTTCAAATAATTTCAAGTACCCCACGATAACAGTTTGATGTTGGAATTCATGATTTGCATAACACATTATCCTTTTAAAGCTATATCTCTGAACAAGGGAGAATGGCACCTCTGCATCTATGACTAACTCAATTCTCATTTTCCTAAAATGAGAAGGGCCAAAGTGGTTAAAGTACGCATGATGAATATCTATTTTATCACCTTTATTCTATCATCTTGACCTTAAAAGCCCTAGATAATGCTTGTAAATCACATTAATGTGCACAAATTAACATTCATTCTTTTTTATATAAATATTATATAAAATACTATTTTTAATGCTAACATTATAGAATAAAGAAAAGAAAAGAAAATGAATAAAATGCAAAGGTATTTTATGACCCTAAATCGTGAGATCTAGGCATCTTGATGACTGGATCGACAAGGAATAAAGTAGAGGGAGATAAGGGCCAATAATACGATAAAAATCCTATTTTATTAATTCATCAATAATGTATTTTGGGACCTATTTTATTCTTTATTATTTATACCTCAAATAAAGAAACTTGTACATAAAATTTACAGATAATAATATATAGAAAAATACAAAATTGATTTCTACAAAAATAATATACATTGTAAAAGTGATACTCTGAATAAGATTCCAAAATCCCAACTTCACATATCCATATCTCTCATATTAAAACTCAAAATATATCAAAATCACCTTTAATTGTATATAACTTGTAATAAGGAATTCAAATGAAGGCAGTTTCGTATTTTTTGGATTTAAGGTGTGAAAGTTAGGTTTTGGATGCCTATTGTATAATATACCCGGTTAAAATATTCATTTTATTTATTCTTTATTATTTTATAAATTATATTTTTATAATTTTGTAAATATTACTTATAGTACATGTACATATTAAAACTAAAATAAAAACACAAATAAAACATTAAAATAAAATATGTATATAAAATACATAGATGAGTATACAATATGCATACCCATATATTACACACGCTTATTTACTTAAGTGTACATAGTATATCAAAAAAGTGTAATAAAAATATATTTAAGTGATTAAAAATAATTTGTAATTTTATAAAGCAAGAAAATAAAATAATAAACCCAAATATATAAAATAAAAATAAAATATATGGAACATAGGTAAATATACCTATAAATAAAACCCTAAAAAGTGTCTTGTAGTTAGACGCCTTGAAAGAATAGATAAAAAGCATATAAAATACTATAGAAAATAACAAACATTTTAAATTTGTAACTCTATTTTTAATAAAAAAAATATTTATCATTTATTATGTATTTTTTAATTTTTTTTAGGATGATTCTTCCTGGTAGGTCGACGTGGACCAACCAGGTAGTTGCGCTAGTTGACTCTAGTCAACTTCTTGCATCTCGTCCTAGGATTGTCAGACATATGTTTGACTTGCTTTTCATCGATTTTTTGCCCGAAGATTCTTTCCTCCTTTCAGGTTGATTTCTCCGTGATTTCTCACCCGGATTCTTTTTTATTCACCCCGGGATGATTCCTTGTGGATCGCATTATTGAACCACGTCAGCCACCTCGTTCTTCCCAGCCATCCAATCACGTTGTACACAAGTTCATATCATCTTCCCTTTGAATTTCGAATCCCTTTGACCTAGTTTGGCCTCCCCTTCTCTTGCGCTCAAGATCAGAGAAGGTGACAGCTTCTTCTCCAGTCGATTTTACTGGAGCCATGCGAGGCCAAGACGACATTCCACTACCTCTGGCGACCTTCACCGTCGTGAGGTCTATCTCGTAGTCTAGCTCTGTTCTCTTTCAATTTATGCATTTAGATTAATTTTTAATCATGTGTTTTAGTGTTAATTGCCACCTTCAAAGTTCATCGAAGCTAGCCTCCGACGAATCGAGCTCCACCCGTGTTTGACAATTTACCGGCCCTCCTCTCATCCCCATCTTCTTCTCCTATCGATTCCCTGTGCACCGCATCGCTCAACTCCCCCAGATCCATTTGATCCTACAATCGGATCTCCACATCCACCGCCTCACCGGAGATCCGCTGCCCCATCCGCTACACGTCCTTTCACCATGTCAACCCCCCCCCCAGAATCTCTTTTTGTTGTGATCGCTCATGTAGGTCCTGGTGGCCAAAGGAATCCACTGGGAATCGATTTTTGCACAACATAGATACCTGGAGTAGCTAACTTTCTCCGACCTTGCGGCGGCACACCGGCACTCCCTACACCATTTTGAAGCCGTTGATTGTTAGAGGACCCTTCCACGAAGAGCTCAGGCCATTTTGGAGCTGTAGAGAACGTCGGAGCATGGTGATCTAGCTGGTAGAACTTCTCCTCAACGGTGTTCTTCCCAGTTCATCGATCCGCCTTTTCCGTTGTTAGATGGGCCCTGGTTCTTCGTGTGCTACAGATACTTTCGGATCAGTCGAGCTATCAACCGTTGATCTTCTCTGGAAGATCTAATCTCCACCGCTGGTTCGAACCGTCATCGTGCTCGCAGGGCTCGACACGTGTATAAGTGATCAATCTCGATCGTCTGTTCCGTTGCTTTTAGGTATTTTCATCATTAACCCAACACGTTATTGTATTTAAAATTTAGTTTAAAAAACTTTCCTTTGCAATTCATTAAATTTTGTTATATTTGCATAAACCCCCAAACTTATCGTATTTGCTAATTAGTACACGCCAACTCACCTCACGTGGACGCCCACGTGAGGTGGGTATTTTGCAGGTATGGCCCTGTATCTTTGTGTATTTTTATTTAGCCTCGTAACTTTTTATTTTCGTTGTATAATTTTATGAAAATTTCATAAAGGCCATCGTACCTTATTTTATTTACATTTATACCATCGTCATGTCTTGCATTTTTGTTGGTTTGTTTTATTTAAGTAAAATATATTTTATGCTCCAAAAAATCCAAAAAATAGGCTTAGGTTCATGTTGCATCGTAGATTCTCACCATACATTTATATTTGCAATTTAGCACCTTTAATTATTTTATAAAAATAAAAAAGATCACTAAAAAACTCTGTCTACAGTATAAAATCCATATAAATACAAAATATTTTTGAAAACTTCTAAAAAATATATTTTGTTGTTTATTTAGTTATTTTGCAACTATAGAAATTTAAAACCTTAAACATAGAAAAAGAAAGTAAAAAAATCAAAAAGATCCAAAATCCGGTACAAAAAGATAAAATATCCCTAAAATCCAAAAAATATATGTTTTTATTTTATAAATTTATTTATATTATTATATATCTATTAAATTTTATTTGAAGGATTTTGAACCTATTTTGTTATTGTTAACCTTCATTTCACTTTCGTGCATTTATTTTATCCCTTATTTGGGATATTTCGGACTTTAAAAATCTATAAAAATTGGCAAAATTCCTCAAAATCATAAAATTAGTAAAAAATATTTAAAACCTAGAAATAATTTATTTTATGAATTTTGAGTTTTTTTATTACTATTTATAATTGCATTAGCTTTTATTATATATATAGTATTATATATCCTATATTATATGAGGAAAGGGAGCCTACTTTGTGAAGTAGGTAACCTTACCTACTTCACATTCATTTTTAAACATTTTTTTATTTTTTTTAAATATATCACCGTGGATTTTCATAACTATATCTTTCTAATTTGTCATTCAAGTTTTATCAGAAAACAGAGACTCATACGACCTCCATCCAGACAGTCAATAACGGTCACAGATTTGTCGTATTTTACATGTTCTGGATGGAGGGCATAGGAGTCTCGATTTCTTACAAAATTTGAATGGCATATCGGAGAAATATAATTATGAAAATTCATGGTGGTTTTTTTCAAAAAAATTACTTTGTTAAAAATAAATGTGAAGTAGGTAAGGTTACCTATTTCACAAAGTAGGCTCCCTTTCCTCATATTATATATATAAAAGAAAAAGAAATATAGAAAACTGAAAATATAAAAAAAGAAAAATATAAAAATATAAAATCAAAAACACAAAATAAAAATATAAACAAAAATAGAATAAAATAATACAAATTTAAAAGTACACATAAAAAATAGACAAGAAGCTCACAATAACTTTTATGCATTTTATTGTTCGATCTATCTAGTTTGCTCCTTGTATTCAACCTCTACACATACTTACACTTATACACATATTTGTAGAGTTATAATTAAATTTTAATCCACGCATTTATTTACTTGGCTTTATTTATTTATGGGTTAATCATTGATTGATTGAGATTTCGTGAGCAGTCACTTTAGGGACATTGTAGTTCTCGCCTTGTGTAGACTATTCTAAACCATTGCAAAATCTCAATTATCAATGTCCTAAGGGTGTGTTCGGTTCGGGAATAAGCAGAAGTAAGGATGGGGAATAAGGAGAATAAGGGTCTATTCTTTGTTCGGCTGAAACATAGGAATAAGGAGAATAAGGTGAAATAAAGGTAGGTAAGGTGGGATAAAGATAGGAATAAGAGTGAAATAAGATGGAATAATGGGGAATAGTCGTACCACTGGAAACCGTGTCGGGAGGAGAATTGGCCCCTTATTCCAGGGCCTATTCTCCAACCAAACAAGGCCTAAGTATAGACACACAAATTCAGTGACGTATCTAGGGTGTTCATACATACGGGAAATAGAAGGAGTAGAAGACAAAACACATATATACACCAGAAAAGATTGTTGAGGTGCCTCTCAACGAGCGTTAGGTTTTACACCCTCGACCGGGCGCAAGTGTTTGGACGAAGTAGTGTCCAGGTTCAGGACGACATAGGTCTATCGAATGACGTACTCTTTCCTTCGCTCCACAAGGAAAACGATGAAAAATCAACAGATACGCCCAGATATGCAAACAGATGGGTAACATTTATAGTTGAAGAGAATGGACATTACAGGGCGGGTCTGGTAGCGAGAAAGGAATCGTCGTCTTTGTAGAATGGAGTGAATGAATTAAGTCGACGAAAATATGTGGAGAAGGAAAGAAAAGACAATGAATCTTCCACATCAATAATAGTATATAAAGGATAAGAAAGGTCGTGATCATGAGACTCTTTAATAAGGTTGATGTCCGGTGGACATAAGGTTAATTGATCTAGAAACTCAACGAACACCGCAGAGAAGAACTCATCCTCACGAGGTTCATCGAGGAGAGAAGACTCAACAAAACATATCAACTCAGATAACGACTTGATTTTTTCGCCTGATAGATCAGAGGCACAATCAGTAAGGGAATTTGAAGTCCTAGAAATTGTCGCGACCTCCCACATATATCCCTTAGGGAGTAATGTGAGCTGCAAAGTGGGAAGAGGGGTCATGTTGGGTACTAAATTCTCATCCTTGAGAGGGTCGTCGAAGAGAGACTCGCGAAATTCATCAGGTCATAGAATGGCTTGAATTCTGTGTCCAATAAATCGGAGTCACAATCAGAAAATGAAACCGAGCACATGGAGCACAACTCATCCTCCTGCAGATAACCCTCGGAGAGTGATGAAAATTCATATGTATGTCTCAGAGAAGAGAACGAAGGGTGGACCTGACAGATTGGGTTCTCTCTCCAAGACAGATATGACCTGAAAGGGGGACTGGAAGGTACAGACTCAGAAGATGTAGAGAGATGATCGGAGATACCATCCTCATGGCCAATGGAAAGAAATCGATCTTCATCTAAACAATGCAAATTAAGTCCCTTAGAAAATCTGCCCACATCACTGATCTGGTCAGCATCCTCAATGTGGGCCTCATTATATAGCACAACAAGATCGAAGATAGAAGGCAGTACAGGGGGGGACGAGGGGAGCAAGGTATAAGACAAAGATTAAAGGAGTCTGCCTAAGAACCCAATCGACCGAGGGCTGAATTAATAGTGGACCAATCGAAATTGTGGTTCGAGGAGACAACTTTCCTGAACCGGACAGATGACACATGAATGGCCATGGAATAAAAGATCTTGCAAGATATGGTCCAAAGAAGTTGAGATCCCTAACCATGATACGGATGCAAGAGGAGTAATTCTCGTGAAGACCACGGACTAAAAATGATGAGAGAATCAGGTTGTACCGAGGCACGAAATCGAGGAGTTCCTGACCTGGCGTAGGCCTAGTCAGGAGTAGCCTCAGTTGACGGGTGTGTCAACCGAGGTTGCCGCCCCTGATTGGGCCATGTCAGGCCACAAAAGAACAAAAATCAAAACTAAAAGGAAAAAATCAAAATAAAATAATAAATGAATTATTTAAATAAAACAAAAACATAAAGGATGTTTATTAATTTACAATTAAGGTTATCATAAAATTTATTTATTTTTATAAATTAACTTAATATGTATTATTATTTATATAGTATTATTTCAATATTTAATGAAATCTACTTTACATGTTTGTATTTATTTTATTTGTTTTTAGTGTAATTTTATAATATTTTATATTTTATTTATTTAAAGTATATTTAAATGTATATTTACATATTTTTATTTTATTTTTATATTTTATTTATTAGGTTAAATAAATACATGTACAAGTATATATATATGTATATTTATTCCATGTCTCAAACTTATTTATTTTATTTTATTTATTTTTCTTGCTTTTATTTGTATTTTTTATTTTGTTTAGGATTTTACATCCTATACGATAGAATAAAAATATAAAAATAAAATAAATGTAAGGAATAAATATTCATTGTATTATATACAGGTATGGAGTACAATGAGGGGTCCAAACCTTAACTTCCATAACTTCCATGTATGAACTCCAATTTTATTAAAACCATCTTCATTATATAGATTATTAAAAGTTATACATTTTAAAAGTTGAGTATGATTAATTTGAAGTTTTATCTGTGAGATACATGTATGTGAAGTTTGGTTTACTGCTTTTTATTTTGTGTGTCCCAGCCACATTGTATATTATTTTTTAGTGAAATCAATTTTGTATTTTTCTATATATTATTATCTACAAATTTTATGTACAAAGTTTATTTATTCAAGCTTAAATAATAAAAAATAGGACCCAAGATAGTATTTATTGACTATTTTATACAAATTAGGGTTCTGGTTATTTATTCCATTTATTTTCCCTATCTCCTCTACTTTATTCCTTGTCGACCAAGTCAATATTACCTTGGTCTCGGTGTTTAGGGTCAGTCGATAAGTTCTTTATTTCCTTCTTTTTATTTTCCTTCTTTATTCTTTAATTTTGACATCAAATACCTATATTTTACACACTAATTAATGCATAATGAATGGATGGTAAATAATATAATTTAATGTTATATACATGCATTTAACTAGGGATTTAAGGCTATAATAAAAGAATATATGTGATAATATGGGATTCATCAACTAATCCCTAACGTGGAATAGAAGGAATATGACTTAAACTGATGAGAAAAAAAATGAAACTTTATGGTATAATAAGCTTTGCTAAGCTACACTGCTTCTTTACGTTTCTCTTCTTCGTTATCTAGCACTCGATAATCTTTGCCCCATGATTTCTGGAAAACCCAACAGGCATCGGAGATTCATCGCAAGGACGGTAGCCATCCAGCCTTCGTAGCATTATTCTACAAAGTAGTTAGTAATTTTTGTAGATTTCCTTTCCAGTTGATGTACATGTAAAAGGTTATAGTGGGACAATGTACCATATAAACTTCATTTTGTGAACTGGAAAAATATTAAATACTTCCTTCTTAGTATTTTTAATTGTAGTTTGTCTCTGGATGTTGATTCTAATTGCTAGATAAATTATTATTGAGTAACATATATGGATATGGGATGATCTGACAACCCGTGGTGTCGTGATAATTTGGTATCATAGCCCGGTTAATCCAGTAAGTTATTCAATAATTAACAACTATGAGAGGTACTCGGAAAATAATTGACTGTAGTGCCATTCACGGGTCATTATCCCTTATGTACATCATATTAAGACGTATAGGACCTAACTTTTGGCCTTGTTCCATCCCAAGATCATGGCAGACCAAGACATGTCTAGGAAATTAGCAGCTATGATGACAATGCTCGAAGAGATGGCGCAAAGGAAATAAGCATTAAAGGAGAGGCTAAATGCATAAGCTGAGAAACCCAAGGCATCCATACCTATAAATGTTAGGGATAAGGGTTATGTCCATCCTTCTTAGGAAGAATCTAGCTACATAACTCCATGGAGTAGGCTCCTACTCCAGTTGGAGGAGTCATGGAGGAGGCCCTCCTTAGGTAGTAAAAAATTGCTTGAATCCTACCATAAAAATAAGATTTCAATAGAAGTATAAAACTATTATTTGATTAAGGAACCAGGAGATCAATTATTTATAACCTGTGGAATTCTAGATACTTGTTTAGTACCTATAGCAGGACATCAACTACATGTTTCCCTATTACTTGTTGAAATGGATGACTTTGATCTTATCTTGGGGATGTACTGGCTAGAAAGAAGATAGTAGCTATTCAGATTCTTAACTTGATAGAGTTCCATTTTATTAGGAAGACATCCAATGACGATGTCAAATACATCTCTACTCTAAGGAACAACAATTGTAGGAGCAAGGGTGCCAAGGTTATTTAGCTCATGTATCCACTACATTAGGGTCTGATAGAATGATAGAAGATGTACCTATAGTGTTTGAGTTTTCCGATGTATTTCCAGATAAACTACCTAGATTACCACATGAGCAAGAGGTTGAATTTAAAATCTCTCTCACACCCGATACTCGGCCTATCTCTATCCCTCATATAGAATGGCATCAACGGAGTTACAATAGTTAAAGGTACAATTATAATAATTGTTAGATAAAAAATTCATTCATCCTATTACTTCACCATGGGATGCACATGTTTGGTTTGTGAGGAAGAAGGATTGGACGATGCAGTTGTGCATTGACTATAGACAGTTAAACAAGAAGACAATAAAAAACAAGAATCATCTACCAAGAATAGATGATCTCTTTGATCAGTTGCTGGGTTCAACTGTATAATCCAAGATTGACTTATGATTTGGATACCATCTATTGGAAATTAAAAATGTCAATGTTCTCAAGATAACCTTTTGAACTAGATACATTCATTACAATTTTTTAGCTATGCCTTTTAGATTGACAAATGCCCCAACAGCCTTCATGGATATCATGAATCGAATAACATTGTCAATGACTAGGCTGACTCGGAAGGAAGTCCCATTCATATGGTCTAATACATGCAAAACTAGTTTTCAGACAATGAAAGAATGCCTAAGTTTACAATGCACACGAATGCATCTAAAAAAGGACTTGGGCTAGTTCCTATGCAACATGGTAAAGTAGTTACTTATGCATCACGATAATGTAGGACACATGAGAAGAACTACCCGATACATTAATTTGAACTAGTTGTTGTAGTCTTCGCTTTAAAGTTACGGAGACACTACCTCTATGGTATTACTTTTGAAATCTTCATCGATCATAAAGCTTGAAATATTTGTTTGACCAGAAGGAGCTCAATATGAGATAGAGACAGTGGCTAGAGTTGTTAAAGGATTATGATTGCACCATCTCCTACCACCTTGTTAAGGAGAATGTTGTAGATGTTGTACTTAGTGGAAGAACTTATTCACCTAGATTTGCGAGTGTTATCCACTTTTGGGGGTTACCATCAACGTCGAGTGAATGGAAACCATCTGATAAATATTCCTTGTCAATAAATATCATAGATCTAGGATAGAATAAAGAAAGGATAGGAGGATGACCCCATTTCTTAAAGACTTAAGACAACGATTGAGAAGAATAAGATAGAGGGACTCCACATACAAGATGTGTTATTGTATAACCATCACAGAGTTTGTGTACCAAACGCACTCAAGTTGAGGAAAGACATCTTACGTGAAGAGCATTGCTCTAGATTATCTATTCATCCAAGAATTACGAAGACATATAAGGATCTTCGTTCACACTTTTGGTGGCTGAGAATGAAGAAGGACATTGTTGAGTTTGTGAACTCACATTTCACATGCCAATAGGTAAAGGCTTCACACCAAAAGTCACCATGATTGTTGCAACCTCTCACGATCCCTGAATGGATAATTTCTGATCGAGATTCATGATTCACCTCACACTATTGGGAGAACTTCATGAAAGCCTTAGGCACACATCTATGATTGAGCACAACATATCACCCACAAATAGATGGTCAATCATAACATTGTATTAGGACTCTAGAGGATATGCTATGAGCATATGCCTTAGAATGGGAATGATCATGGGTTAAACATTTGCCTCTTGCAGAGTTCACCTACAACAAGAGTTATTATACAAGTATTTCCATGACATCCTTTGAAGCACTATATGGATGTAGGTGTACTACTCCTTTATGTTGGCAATGGCAAGAGGTCGGGATAAATAACTTTTACAATTCAGATAGACTCAATGAGATATAAGAAGGTATAGAGCTTGCTCGAAAAAGACTAATAACTGCTCAGAGTTGCCAGAAAAGCTATATTGATACCAGACAAAAAGATCCTGAATATGAGGTAGGTGACTTTGTATTCCTAGAAGTATCACCTATCAAAGGATCTCATAGGTTTGGCTTGCATGTGAAGTTGGCACCCATGTTTGTGGGTTCTTTTGAAATTATTCAGCGGATTGGGAAAGTCCCATATAGACTTTTACATCCCCATATCTTTCGACAATACATGATATTTTTCTTATATCAAATTTGAGAAAGTATATTAACGATCCTGAGCATAAGATGATCTATGATGATCTGTATGTTGAACCAGACTTGACATACCTAGAAATATCTTTGCATATACTAGATAGGAATATCAAGAACTTGAGGAATAAAAAGGTACCTCTAGTTAAAGTATTGTGACAGAACCAAGAGTTTGAAGAAGCCACGTGGGAATTTAAGGTAGACACGAGAGATAAATACCCCTATTTGTTTGAATGATAACACTATGTACTATGTATATCTTTCTTATAAATGAAATGACGTTCATTCTTTTTAAGGTTGTCATGGTTTAAATCCTCTTTAAGGTTGTTATGTGTGCACTTTGAGTCTTGAGGATGTGACTTTCTTTAAGGTTGTTATAATTGTAAAGCCTTGAAGTTGGCCTCTCTCGGATCATATATCATAACAGTCGGCTCATCAAGAGGAAACCAAAGGAATTTATTTGGTGTGAATCGGACTTCCATTTGAATTGTTACGATTTTCGAAAAAAAAGAGAAGTAGACTTAAGATGTCATTAAACCTTAATATTCGTCACTAAGACCAATTAAATGTGATTAAAGAAACTAATAATGGGTTAAGAACAATTAATAACCATTAGCAAACACCAATCAAAGGTCAGCAAAAGATAAGCATGATTGTGTAAGTTAAATCATAATTAATAAAAGTCAATCATGATTAGTGCTAATTAAATATCATCAGAGAATATAGAAGTTTCTGAAAGATTCTAATTTAAGCCCTAAGTCTCGTATAAGACGTGCCAAAATCATGGGTCGCTAACCTCAATTACGGATTAAACCATGATTTACTAGCCATGGTTAACAGATTTCTAAACCCTATAAATAACCCCCCATCCCCATTCATTCTCTACGATTTCCACCACCACCACTACTCCAAAGGTTAGGGTCAAGAGGTTGGAGGAGGAGAGGTAGGCATGGAAGAAGCACCAACGAAGCGTTGTTGGGAGAACGAGGAGGAGGAGGACGGTGCAATCCTCTCCTATTTGGCTCATTAAGTGAGATCTAACTTGAGTTAAGTTTTTTTATTCATCTTCTTTTTCAATACATTTGGTGTTGTGGTTCGAGGAGAAATCTGAGCATTGCACTGCTAAGGTGCAGACTGATCGACCGTTAGTGAGCATATGTGTTCTTCATATGAGTCACATACCCTTGACAATGGACTTGCTAATTCAACGGTTTTTATAGATTTTATAGTGCTTTTGATGGAGAAATTTGTGTAACGCCCTACTTAGGTGTGGGCGACTGGACACATCAGTGAACCATGTGATTCATCACACGCTTCACTCGCCTGAGATACGTGGTATCTACCGATTCTCCATCGCTAGCAGTTTTGTTATATTCTTTGTATTTTGGTGATGTTTTCCTCTCGATGATTTTATAAAGGAAACTCTTTCCATATTTCTTTTAAGAATACATCCCAATATAAGGAGAAACTCTACCGGAATTTTCATAGAAATATGTCCCTGTATAAGCGAAAACTCTACCAAAATTTTCATAGAAATATCAGCCCATATAAGGGTAAGCTTTGCTGAAATTTCGAGAGAAAATATGTTCTTCGTGTTCTTTGTGTTGTTCATTCATTCTTCATGTTCTTGGCACATTCTTAGTATTCTTGATACGAAAGTGAAATTCGATCGTTTCAGGAGCCGTAAATCATCCTTTTTGAAAACGAATCATGATAAAGCACTGCGTACACGAGAGAGATTTCGATTATGTAATAAAACCCTACCTCTTGATGATGGGTTTTCAAGTTAAAATAGATAATGATATATGTTTATCATGTCTTTATTGTGAAGACCGTTCACATGCTTGTTTCATGATGTACTCTAAAATAATTGCTAACATAGAATTGGTGAAATGGATCATCCTTGCAGTTGGTATGGTGATTGTGCGATATTATACTAGTACTGTCTGAAAATTGGTATGCCATAAATGAGATACGATCTCAAGTTTCGTACTATCTTTTACGATAAGGAAGACTTGGAGTAGATAGTACATGTCAAGCACGCAATATGCATGTTTGTCAGAAGAAGATCCGTATTGGCAGGCCAAACCTATGTGGTACACGATTGTTTAGATATGTTGAGCATACTAATAAATTATTTGCAATGTGTTGTACCAAGCTGTCATTATGCAGGTTGACTGACGGAAGATGTGGTCATGCCACGTGGAGGCACAGGTGATTCAATAGTTATTGGATCCCGATAACATGCATTTAAAACTGCTAGTAATTGGTGAGTAAAGGCTATCCTATTGTTTTAAGCTATCAAGTCCTCGAGGATGGTGTGCTTCTTTATTTGTTAGGCTAGGTGTTTGGAACATTTGATAATAAAATAAAAGGAATCTGTCAAGGTAGTATTGGAGGATTAGCTGAGACGATGTGCGACGATATAATCTCACTAGATCGATGCAATCTTCAATCCCGAAGTGTCCACAACTTCAGAATCCATGAATGGTGAGGTAAATTCCCTGGACTAATTCATGATGAGGAATAGAAGGAATATGACTTAAACTAATGAGATGAAATTAGACCTTTTGGTATAATAAATTTTGCTAAACTACAATACTTCTTTACTTTTATATTCTTCGTTACTTAGCACTCGTTAATCTTTGTTCTGTGATTTTTGGAAACCCAACATACATCGGAGAGTCATCGCAGGGACAGTAGTCATCCAGCCAACCTCAATAGCATTACTTTATAAGGTAGTTAGTAATTTTTGTGTATTTCCTTTCCAGCCGATGTACATGTAAATGGTTATGATGATACAATGTACAAAGTAAACTTTATTTTATTAATGGAAAATATTAAATACTTCGTTCTTAGTATTTTAAAATTGCAGTTTGTTTCGTAATGTTAGTTGTGATCGCTAAATAAGTTATTATTGAGTAACCAATTCTGGATATGGGAGGATCCGATAGACCAGAATTGGGGTCGTAACACATGAGAGATCTAATCTTCGCTCGACCTGGGCCGCCTACTCAAGGACCTCGAACAACAACCATTGAGGCTCTGTAGCATGGCTGAAAGCCATAGATCGACACCTGCAGGTCTGGTCGTCGTCTCTCATCGCCTCCTCATTCATATGTCACAAGAGAAGGGGGTGGATGTGTCGCAACACATGAAATGATGGTCAGGAGTGCGGGTGGTCGGAGGACGTTTATTTGAAGAGGTTAGGCTAGGTTCTAGATGATTGTCGTTTATGTGCAACTGCCTCCCTATTCGTTGGAGAAGAGTGGACTTGGTTGTTAGGCTAATGACGTGGAAGATGGGAGTTAGGTCTACGACCGAGGATGTGGGGGAAATGGGTGAAGACCGGTTGGGTATGGGTTTTGATGTGCATAGGAGTACGGTTTAGGTGAAGAAGACTGATGAATCCACATTTCATCATCTTTATTCTATCATTTTGGCCTCAAAACCCCGAGCAAATACGTGTAAATACCATTAATTCCAGCACCTTAGCATTCATGCATGTGCATGTAATTAATGTATAAAAATACAGTTTTTAAAGCCAAATTTATAGAATAAATAAAAGAAAAGAAAAAGAATAAAATCTTGTAAATATTTTATGACCCAAAACTCCCAAAACCTAGGCATCTTGATGAATATGTCGAGAAGGAGTTAAGTAGGGGGAGATAAGGGTCAGGAACAATAAAGATTCTATTCATTCTTTATTCGTTTTGGGACCTATTTTTGGTTCCACTTTTTATACTTCAAATAAAGAAACTTTGTACATGAAATTTGTAGATAATTAAATATAGAAAAATACAAAATTTATTTCACACAAAAATAATATACAGATAAAAAGTTATGATCTGAATAAAATTCCAGAATCCCAACTTCCCAGACCTGTATATCACAAATAGAAACTCGAAACACACCAAACTAAATTTAATTGCATATAATTTAAAATAAGCTATTTAATGCCGGTGGTTTCGTATTTTGCGGAGCTACGGTTTGAAAGTTGAGTTTTGGACCCCTATTGTATACTTGTACAGATTAAAATATTCATTTATTGATTCATTATTTTTACCATTTTATATTTTTATAATTTTGTAAATATTATTTATAATATATATGTACATTAAAACATGAATAAAAACCTCAAGAAAATACAAAATAAAATACTTGTATATTACATACCTAGGTATAATACCTATAAATATGCCTACACAGAGTATAATCCTATTTTATTAAGTGTATAAAACACTTCAGAAAAATAAAATAAAAATATATTTAATTATATAAAAATATTTTATAAATTTATAAAATAATAAACAAAAATAAGTAATTTAAACAAAATAAAAATTAAATAATAAAATATATAAAAGAATATACCTATATAGCCTATAAAAGGTAACTTGTAAAAGAACACTTCATAAAAATAATTAAAAATAAGATTAAAATACCTTAGAAAATAACAAATATTTTTCATTTTATAACCTAAAATTAATAAAATCATTTTCTATTTTAAAATCAATTTCCAAATATATTTCCAGGGATTTCTCCTGGTTGGTCCACGTGGACCAACCAGGTGGTTTGGAAAGTTGACCCGCGGGTCAACTCTTTGAACCCTAGCCTTGTAGCTTTATCAGAACTTCGTTTTTTTGCCTCTTTTCTCGATTTTTTCGAGGACGACCCTTGCAATATTTTGCGCAACAATCTTCTTGATTTTTCTTCCTTGGACTATGGCGATTCACGCCCCCTAGCTTTCCTTGGGCGTTGGATCGCTGAGTCGCCCCATGTGCCTCATTCTTCCTCCCCCACTTG
Organism: Ottelia alismoides; assembly: GCA_037367405.1. Lineage (NCBI taxonomy): Eukaryota > Viridiplantae > Streptophyta > Magnoliopsida > Alismatales > Hydrocharitaceae > Ottelia > Ottelia alismoides. The sequence continues at coordinate 905,692 of JAZKJV010001346.1, read as the reverse complement.
TCAACCCCATATAGTGTACCCCGACTTCCATTTGAATTTTGAACCCCTCCTCCATTGGTCCAGCTCCCTCCTTCGTGCCCAAACGAAAGAAGAAGGTGACAACTTCTTCCTCCGATCTTCGGGCAGGTCGAGCGATGCCTGAGGTGGCTCCAAGCACCTCCGCCTTCTCGCTGGCGTTGAGGTATCTCCCTCTGGCTCCGACCATCGAGGCATCACTACTTTCCCTTTTATTTCTGTTGCATTCCATTTGCCTTAGTATTCTGATCATTTCCCCCAAGAAATCTCCGTGTTTCCTCCACTAAATCACCCTCCCGATCACGTCGCCGGAGTGCACCTCCAGTCATAACCTCGCACCGCCGTCTTTCACCGTCGATTCGCCTCCGCGGGGTCCAGGCAGTTTGCTCTAGACCCTCTCACACCTTTTTGCAGGTCAAGGCACGTTGACTCGAGCCTGGGGCTCGTTTTGAAGTTCGCCGGAGTTCCGCGAAGCCATCCAGCTCTGTCGTCGCCTCCCGCGATCTCCGGCCATTCCCGATGCTTTTTGGATGCCCCAGGAGATAGAGCAGACCACCAGGAGCTTACAGCTCACTTTTGGAGCCAGAAGACCGTCGGAGGACGTCGATCGAGGGCAGGGAAGTTCGCCTCGCCGACGCTTCTTCCCTGTTCTTGCTCTACCCTCTACCGCCATCGGATCAGGGCTGAGGCTCTAGGTGAACAATCGTCGTTGGATCCTCACGCGTTCTGACGATTGGATCACCTTTTGAGGATCTAATCGTAGCTGTTAAGGCCGAAGAGTCATCGACCGTCCGATCTTCGACACGTGGCAAGTGGAAGTATACCTGCCGTCAGATCGCGCACGAGGGCTCTAGGCATGGGTATTTTGCATTTTAACCCTCGCCCATTTTTGTATTTCTATTTAGTCCATAAACTTTCAGTGGTAGTTTGAATATTTTTGTAATATTTGCATTCAAGCCCACGTACTTTATTTATTTGCACTTAGGTCCTATCCACGTCACCTCGCGTGCCCGTGCGCGTGAGGGGGCTGGGTATTTTGCATAGGACCCCCTGCGGGGGTTGTTATTTTGTCTTAGTCCAGAAATTTTGAAATCAAGTGTAAAACTTTTGGGTATTTTGCGTACAAGCCCCCGGGATTTTTGTGTTTCGCATTTAGGTCCCTCCCAGGCGCGTGTATAGCACGTGCGGGGTCGGGCAATTTGCAGGCGTGCCCTAACGGCTTTTGATATTTGTATTTGGTCATGGAACTTTATTTATGAGTTGTAAAATTTTGTAAAAATTGCATTGTGGCCCTTGGATGATTGCTTATTTACATATATGCCCTTGCCAGTAGTGTAGTTCTCTTTGTTATTTGTATTTATTCCATGCATCTATAAATTGCTAAAAATCACCAAAAAATTAGGTTAAGTTCCTATTTGCTTGCTCATTCACGTCATATTTTTGTATTGCATTTTTATTGCATTTTCATAATTATTAAAAATAAAAAACATGCATTTTCAGCACTGTTTGCATTAGAAAATCCATAAAAATTAGTAAATTTTTTGAAAAATTCCAAAAAAAAATATTTTGCGTATCTTATCATATTATAGTGCCAGTACAAAAATCATTAGAAATTTCAAAACAAAAACCTTAAAAATTAGAGACCCCCTAAAAACTTCATAAAAATCTAAAAAATTCTAGAAAAAGCCTAAATATACAAACTCAGTTTCTTAGTTTCCTTAGTGTATTGCCTTTATTTAAAAATTAATTTGAGGAATTTTGGATACTATTTAGTATTTTTAACCCTCATTTTAATTTCGTCCAGTAGTCTAGCTCACTGTTTTAGTATTTTTTACTTTAAAAATACCAACAAATTAGGAAAAATCTAGAAAAATTACAAAAATATTAGAAAAATAAAAAACCCAAAAAATATCTTATTCCCTGATTTTTGCTCATTTTTACTTACTTTTATAAATACCTTATCCTTCTCTTCTCTTATATTGTATATATATTCTACAATTGAAAAAATACAAAAATATAAAATATAAAAAAGAAAATAGAAAATCGGTAAATTAAAAATCAAAGAAAAAACATAAAATCAAAAATCAATTTAAAAATATAATATTAAAAACCCACAAAAATTTGTATACTTGTAGACACTTGATCACATATCACACTTTGTGCATTTTTGCTCGTTCTATCCTGCTTGCTCCCTGAGTTCGACACTTTACATATACTTGCACTATACACACCTATTGTAGAGTTATAATAAATTTTGACTCCACATTGCTTCTTATTGTTCGATATTACATTGTGGGTTGATTGTTGATTGATACGGAATTTTGAAGTGGTCAACACATCGACTGTTGATCTGCCTTGTGGATCAATACGACTGCTCGATTTTCCGCATTATCAAAGACACGCCACGATTGTTAGATGAGGTGCATCCAATTGTCGTGAGTGAGGTGGGAATGGGTGGTTTGATGCGCCCTGATCTCAGTTGATCAAAATAGATGGGGGCACTGCGGATATGTGTCTCTGATGGGATCATCAAAGGGATCAAATGATTGCGGAGAGAAGGCGGGTATTAGAGAAGGTCGAACCACGTGGGTTAATGGGGCAAAGCATGTGGCACAATATGAATCAGGAAAAATGAAAAAAAAAATAGTAAAATACAAATAAAATAGTTAGAATCTCCAAGTTAATTTTTTTACATTAAACTTATAGATCTCTTCAAGATCTATATTTTTTATGTAAATTTTATAGTCAAAATACATCATATTTATATAGATAATTTTTGGTAAGTATTTTTAAGTAAATAAAAATACTTATTTTAATTTGTTTTGTGATTTTTCGTATTTTTAATTTATGTTTAATGTTAACATAAATATATATATATATTAAACTATTTTTATGGATTTTTTAACATTTAAGAAAAGACAGAAAATAAAGGCATAATAATAGTTTTATTTATGTACAATTAATTAATGTTAGTTATATACAATGATTAATTTATTAATATGAGTTTAAATAATGATTCTTATTGATTTGTTTAAGTTGGAGGGATGATAAATAATAAATATGATGATAAATCATGGATTTATCAGGCCACTACGAGGGGAAAGAAGAATATGCAGGAGATCAACTTAAATTCCTTCAACGAACACTAATATGCAAGCAATGTGAATTTACTTTTCTAAACTTAGCCAATCAATAAGATTGATAATATCTTTTTCTATAGTGTAGGTGGCTCATTATGATTTCATTTTGATGGGTATGAATTGGTCTAGTGTTTTTGTCGGTCTTTCCCTTCCTCACATAAAACATGTAAGTATTATCACGTTAAATGCGTCAATTTTTTTGTGGAGAAAGACTGATCATTTTCATATTTGTATTTCAGGAATTACATGAGGTGGGTGCTTGTGGATTTTTTTGGTGTCGGCAATTGTTGAAAGAGTATACGTTATCTTGTTTGGGGGGTTATTGGTGGAGTTTTGTGGGTGGGCATTCTCAGTTGGTGATGATGTATGCTAGTTGTTTTTTTGTAAAGGTCGGTTGACAAACATATGATCTTGTTGGATACTTTATTATATTTTGTGTAGATCAGTTGTTGGTCATTCTCGCGTTCTTAGAGGATGGTAATTTAATGAAGATTGGTGACGCTATAGAATTTGACAATGCATTTCTATTTTTTAGTAGAACATCTCTCACGGGATTGTTGTTACATTATCTTTATACAACATGTGTTTATTTATGTGACGTAAATTGGACGTAGCATTTGTTTATGATGTCTACAAACTAGTTGGATTCATCATTGATCACCCAAAAAACCTCCCGATCTCGATACTTCGATAATGACTTCTACCAAGATTTGAGATTTGGGCAGAGAGGTCAAGAAGAATAATCAACCATTAAGATCTTTATCTGAGTCGCATTTACATCCAAGCATGACATGAAATTTTGTGCATCCATTCTCACTATTTATGTGAATCTAGTAACTATTAATGTGAAATCACGTAAAAACATCACAAACTTTCATTCATAACATGTCATTTAGGTCTACGAATCTCAATTATTATAGATATTAAAGACGCGGGGCACGTGCGCCTCCTCATTTGGCAAAATTTGTTTTGGTATCCATTACACTCGATCGTGTATTTTCTTAACGTTTTTTTGTAAGGAACTTATGCGGCTCTCTTAGAGATCTTGTTAATTCCCTACTTTCAGTATCTAGTCTAGTCAGTTCCTTCCCAATCCATTCGTATATGCATTGTTTTCTCACTATGATGTTGCAGCATCGTTCGATATTCGCTCGTCATGAAAATAAATCGTATTCTCCTTTTAGTATTTCCTCGTCAATGAGCAATACTCACATATACCTCACATTTATTGCCATCTTCCCAAATGCCATGTGCTCGTTGCCCCATACGATGTTGGCTCCTCAATTGTGAGAAACTACGACATCATGAGTACTTCACCATTATTCCATCAATTGTTGATGATCAATTATTATTTTCCCTCCATTCCCATGGTCTAATGAAATTCTAAAGTTTTGTATCTAATGGTAGCAATATTGGTATTTGATTAACTATATCCTATATTATGTTAATCGATTAACTTGCAGAAAAACATGGGAAGCATATGCAGGTGATGATTCTTTATTTTAATGATAAATATATCATATCAAAATAGTGCATCTGTTTAAATGGAATCAAATCTTCTTCTAGATCAAATCCAATTTTATATAAGGAGATGAAATTTTCATCTTGTAAGAAACTCTAAATGTTCGACGTGGTTTTCATGATCTAGAAAGTCAGGCTCTTGAAAATCACTTTGAATATAAAAAATAATGTTCAACACATTTATATTGTTTTATATGTTTTTGTTGCGATCATATTATATGACTCGACGCCCTCCACAAACCAAAGTCTTATGTATGCCGCTGATCACAATCACCATTGGCAAATCGATAACATCCATAAAATATCCAACATAGATTTCCGTTAGTCCAAGAAGATCGTAGTGCAGCTTGGACTCCACATTTACAATATCCATCAATCTCATACTCTCTCAATTCATTATGATGAAACATCAATAAATTTTATCTTGATGAGGACGATGATGATATAATATCTTGAAATTAAATGGATAAAATATAAGAGTACATGTTCTCCTAATGCTATAGCAAGGGGAACCTTAGTAGAATCAAGATTTCCTCAATATTCTTTATCACGTGCAAATTCAACAAGTTGTTGTGAAGTTTTTTAATTTACCAGTAACCAAATCACAAACTAAAATCACTTGATAAAAAAATATTGTACACAATTCTCTTCTCAACATGATCTTGACCTTTCACGAACACATCAAAAAAGAAAGAGAGAAAAAAAAACTTCGAGATTACATTCAAGAAACCATGATGCATTGCCCAAAAATCGCCATACCCCATTAGGTCTATGAAATGGACATCGACTACAGGGAAATTTTGTGATGGACCCATAAGGAAATTGATTTGCAAATGGCCGATTAAAGGATCTAAGTGTCAAGTTGTGGACATTATTGGTAATGATTCGACATTGTTGATGCTAGGACTATTTGGTATAATGTATAGTGTTTATTTATTCGTCCAAATAGATAAGAAGACTACAAGCAATTTGTCAGGGAAGCAAACAACAAATGTACACGTTTCACTTCAGTCAACAAATACCATGCCCTTGTAAGCACTCCTAAAGAGAAACTAATAAAAAAATTCCAATGGTGGAAAGGTTTCTCCTTTGTTTAATTTGATTGTTTTCCTATTCTCTTGAATGCGTGAGATCTTTCTATCAAGATTATTTCCCATCATTTAAATAACATGTTGAGGAATATTGAATGGAAAATATTTATGTCTCTCTTTAGTAACTTGTCATTAGGATTGGCTATCGAGCCCAACGAGACGAGCCAGGACCTGACTCGGGCTTGGGCTCGGTGAGCTCGAGCCTCTTATCGAGTCAGCTCGAACTCAATAAGGCTCAAGCCGGGCCCCTTATCGAGCCTGGTATATGTTTGAGCCTAATCAGGCTCGTTAAGGAAGATATACATTTTTTGATGGGAAAGTGTTGATGCATGGGCTCAAACACACAACCTCTTCTCTAAAGACTGCCTTCCTTACAAGTAGGCCACTTCTAGGTTGTATACAAAAGATATATTACAATATGTATTATAACATTCTATTTTCTAATAAAAAATAAAAATACTGATTACTTAATTATAACCCATAATAATAAAGATAAAGTGTAGAAAGTTCAAGTCTGCAAGATAGTCCACCCAACATCACCGTTACATAAATTAAATAGACACAGTTCACCATTCACATTGTTACAAAACTAATACAAATAAAAGTAAACATCATTACAGTTTCACAAATACAATATATATTCCTTATCGAGGTCCTTATTGAGTTATCGAGCCGAGGAGGGCTCAGCTCGTTAAGCTACCGAACCCAAAAATCTGGCTCGGGCTCGGCTCCATAGCCTAATGACTCAAGCTCACAAGTACTTATCGAGCCTAGCCCCAGCTTGTCTCATCGAGTCGTGACTCAATAATGTGTTGAGGAATATTGAATGGAAAATATTTATGTCTCTGTTTAGTAACTTGTCATTAGGATTGGCTATCGAGCCCAATGAGACGAGCCAGGACCCTGACTCGAGCTTGGGCTCGATGAGCTCGAGCCTCTTATCGAGTCAGCTCGAGCTCAATAAGGCTCAAGCCGGGCCCCTTATCGAGCCTGGTATATGTTTGAGCCTAATCAGGCTCGTTAAGGAAAATATACATTTTTTGATGGGAAAGTGTTGATGCATGGGCTCAAACACACAACCTCTTCTCTAAAGACTGCCTTCCTTACAAGTAGGCCACTTTCTTGGTTGTATACAAAAGATATATTACAATATGTATTATAACATTCTATTTTCTAATAAAAAATACTAATTACTTAATTATAACCCATAATACTAAAGATAAAGTGTAGAAAGTTCAAGTCTGCAACATAGTCCACCCAACATTAGCGTTACATAAATTAAATAGACACATAGTTCACCATTCACATTGTTACAAAACTAATACAAATAAAAGTAAACATCATTACAGTTTCACAAATACAATATATATATTCCTTATCGAGGCCCTTATTGAGTTATCGAGCCGAGGAGGGCTCGGCTCGTTAAGCTACCGAGCCCAAAAATCTGGCTTGGGCTCGGCTCCATAGCCTAATGACTCAAGCTCACAAGCACTTATCGAGCCTAGCCCCAGCTTGTCTCATCGAGTCGTGACTCAATAACCAGCCCTACTTATCATTAATAAATGACCAAATCTCTCATCGTACTTTGTGCTTGCTATAGAAAGAAAGGAAGATTGGGATTTTGGGACTGTCGTTTCTTGTTCATTTGGATTTATTCTTCATATATAATCAGCAAGTACAATCACAAGAGTTGATATAAAATCGATTATGCATTGCCCAAATCATTGTTGGATGATGCATTACCCGAATCGCCATACCCCATTTCATGTGAACGACACATTGCATCGATGCATTTTCCGTAGCCATTCACGAGTGTCCCCATCTCGAACCCTAAAACCCAAACCTCAAATGCATGTCAACACCCATGTTAGAAGTTAATAAATTAGGGATTTACCCAAATCACCAATGGTGGAGGAGGAGCCAAGTTACGTTGTCGTACGGAGGGGAGTTGCTGGGAGGCTCAATGTGATCGACGCAGTCAACTGTGAAATGACAGTGGTTGGAGACACAAGAAGGTTCTTATTTTGTATGTGTGACGAATAAATGGGGACGATGAAAACAAAACCCTAATAGGCGGGGTGTACTCGTCCGTCTACATCACAATTTGAGTTATTCGTTGGCATGGTTGGCTCCTTTGACATTAAACCAATGTCGAGTCCCCCATTTGTCATAATCTAAAGATTAGTTTCTGATTTAAGAATCCATGTAGAGATCAGTCTCTTTGTTGTAATTTACCCTTTAGTTTATATACCTAATAACAGAAACAACGAGCTGAGACTCCAGGATATAAACCTTTTGGCCCACAATACAATTTCAAAGCTACATATTAGGGAAAATGTTTAATCTTGTCTTTTATAATTGTGATGTACATGATAGAATCACCAATTCATAGGCATGATATATATAGGTTACTTACAAATAAAACTTGTCTGTCAAAAATGATTGTATACATCAACCTTTAGGTAGTGATGATTGGATGAAATTTGTCCCTTTTTTTCTTACTGGTAATTGTTGAGCGTTAACAACATATGATTCGTAATTTGACAGGCAAGCATGCGCTAATAACACATTAAGACTAAAATCATCAAACAAATCATGATGATATATTCTTTGACCAACCATTTCATTCTAGTTCCAAAACATCGTAACATTAAAGGCAAAAATAACAACAATTGTTGTAAGATATAGAATGATAGCACATAGTACAATTCATTTCTCGTATTTAAAGCAATTTTAGTTTATGCCAAGCCAGCCAATGCGTACTAAACACTAGAAATCAAATCTGTGAAATGAATAGAAAAACTTAGAGAAATAGAGTAAGAGATTAATCACAATGATATCAGTGATATGTTCTCATCTTGATAGAGACATAAATGGAAGATTACAAAAGAGAATAAAAGAGACAACTAAAGTAAACGAGCTATCATATTAGAAAATGCAAGGTCACAAACAACCAAGGTTTGATAACCCTTGCATTGGATAATCCTTAGTACCACATTGCGAGGCCTTTTTGAAATTTATTCAATTGTAACATCACATGGGTATCTTGGGAATAGTTCCTTTAAATTCAAGTTCATTTTCTCATTCCATTTTATATTTGATTATGAATTAGTTCTGCAAATATATTATATGGATTTGTGGTTAAATAAGAAAGATTTTATCTTTTTTCTTTATCTTTAAAAAAAAGATAACATAATTGCAATTAATTTCAAATGCAAATTTCTTGATTTTTAGCTAAATAAATTGTGAAATGCTTTTGTAGAATATTCAATATTTCTTTTACATCTTCTGGGCGATATCATTCAAATGGCACTCTCTCAAATGGGGACATTTGGTTTCATGTTTCATAGAAGCATGATGTAGTCTCAAATGCCGATTTCAGTTACGATTCACGAAAATCTAGTAAAAGCATTTTTTGAAAATTTGTAGATATTTTACCGACGTCATCGGAAAGTGTGGAAATATCAATATATGTCGCACAAAGTAAATATGGAACTTGGAAGAGAAATACTTTTTCGATAAAATAAATGATAATTGAGAGATTTTAAATTCTACCACATCATATACAATTGAAATATTAATGCATGTGGCACAAAGTAAAATATAAAAAGTATAAGATAAACTATTATACACTACAAGTTTAATGATCGAATAATTCATAAAATATATACCACATCATGTATCTTGTATGCTACTCATATGTGTCACTTATCATGTCCATTTACTGACAACAACAATGATTTTATATTATATCATTTTGGTTTCCACATTCGTAGTCTCATTCATCAAAAGGGGGTGAATTCATCTGAAACAGGGGCATTGTTCAATGTTTGAAAAAAACATGTCTGGAGGTACTCGAGGTGTGCGTTTCAGGCTTGGTTTGCGAGGCAAGTGCCTCTATTAGCTGAAGTGATTTGAGGCGCTCGAGGCGAGGCATTGGACTTAGGTATCGTCTGCTTTAAGCGGGTTGTGTGAAATATACATGAACCAAAATCACCCTAGAGGATATGTCAACATCCCCCTCCACCTCCCGATCTCTTGCGAAACCCTTCAACCAACAACTACTCTCTTTCTTGAAGGTAGAAGAATGGAAAGGATTATTATTAGCTTTAACCTTGAGAGGATTCATATATACAATACCCTTGTAGAAAGAGACCCAATCTCAAATGATGAGCTTCGTCCACTAATGTCATGGGAGGTTACAAAATAACGTTGCAATGCTACACGATGAACAATTGGATAAGATTCAAGACATCTCGATATATGAAATGGTGCAAATAAATTTCAATATCAGGAATGTTTCAGTAATGGAGAGAGTGGGGACAGGAAGGGGCACAACCCCCCCCCCCCCCCCATTTTGGATTTTGAAAATTGGCAAAAAAAACATTGACCCGTCCAAGATTTTAGCAAAAAAATGTCGAGTCTTGATTTTATAGATATAAATTTCAAAAGTAACGGACGCTAAAATTTCGGAAGTAATAATGCTGGAGGATGCCCAACCGCCCCCCTCCCCCCACATGAGAATTTGGCAAAAAAAATTGCAGAGTCCTGCTAACGGATGTCTCGTGTCCTCTCCAACTTAAAAATTTTCCTAATTTGTAATGGCATATCCATATTGTCTATATAATAAGAAAGACATGTTGTAAATAACTTGCAATTACTTAGAAAGCTTCAGTTTATTTCCATCTTGGCGGAGTTGGACACCCGTATATTTCAATTTATTTCTTTGTGGCATTAGAGTGCGACTCACCGGCGACAATCCTTCTTTGAATCATTGTTATTTTCATTGAGCGTGCAATAGTGCTAGTAAGTATTTTTTTGCTTCTTTTTCTATATATCGCATATCAGTTACTTGTACATTATTCTTTTTAACAAACATTAATAGCACGATATTTTTGAATTTTAAATCGAATACTTCGTAACTATTTGACTTTTTTCCACCAAAATTACTTGTGATTATATTTTTTTACTGTTAAATAATCTATATGGGCATACGTTATATACTAAATTGTTAATAAATACTAATATGCTTTAGGATTAGATCACAGTTTTATTTTAGTTTGAATCAGTAACTAGTATTTATATGCATGTGGATTAGATCATGGAATTTATTTTTAATTTTTTTGAATTGTTTGTTTTTTAGAATGAAGTTCGCAATGTACCTACAAAAAATGAGTGGAAACATTTTGACATCAATTAGTATTAGAGATTTACCAACGTTGATTACACATAATGTCTACAGAGAAATCCCAAGATCTATTAGGTTGTGCCTACGAAAGAGTCAATGTTGATATATTTATATCCGATCCATTGTCATATTCGTTTTAAAGATATATTACCATTTATTTTTATATTAATTTTAAAAATATTTATTGATAAATATATCATGTCAATATATATATATGCGTATGTATGTATATTTATATTTGTATTCAATTATCAATCTTAGTTTATGCTTTTAGTTATAGATCTTTCTTTACAATTGTATGCAATAAAATTATTTGACTTCTAATTCATATCCATTATATTTGTATACATTTTTTAGGAAATGACGATATTCTTCATATCATTCAATATATGTATCTACAATGATATACATATTTTAAATAATCGAGGAATATGGTAGCACTTATATTCAAAGGTGGATCCCACTATTTTCATCTCCACAATTTCGCATTCACTAGTAACTTGATGACATCACATATGTTGCATCCTTCAAAGTGATCATATGTTGAAGGCTATTGATATTGATTATCTTATATATTCATGTGATTAGGATATACAGAACACAATTTATTCACAATATCGTAATAATCACATCTTTTAAATAGTTTATATGCTTACTAATGTTCTAACATATGTCATTGACGTCTTCTTTGCTTTTAAGTGTTTCTTTTTTTCGATTATAATTTTGTGTATCTTTTCAGACTTAGATTTAAAAATGTCAAAGAATACTATTACCACATTTTTTCAAAGAAGATAGTTGAAAGTGTTCATATGAAAATGTAAATGCCTACATTGATCTTAATGAAAATGAAAGCCCTCCAGCCAGAATTCCACGAGTAGAAATCACTAGTGCTGATGACATTGTAGTAGAAAGGGATGCATGATTGCGTTAGATGATTTGGGAATATCCCTTTGAAAAAAGAGAATATGTAATTCGAACTTATATTAATATGGGACCCTATCAGTATGTCAAGGCATATTATTCGTATAGCACTAGTGGAAAGCAACGTAGACTACATCTTGGTTTAAGCAATATTTATGGTTAGAATATTCTACCTCTAAAGATGCAACATTTTGCTTTTCTTGTTATCTTTTCTGTGATAAATGCAATTCCAAGTATGATACATATGTTTTTGTTGTTAGTGGATTTCGTAATTGGAAGAAAGTCAATGATGGAAGAAAGCTATTCTTTTTTTAATCACATTGGAGCTAGGGATCAATTCATCGTATGATAGAGGAGCGTTTAAGGAATATAACGAATAAAGCACAATACATTGAACATGTATTTGTAAAATAAGATGACAAACAAATAAAAAAATCAGTTGAGATTGAAGACTATTATTGATGTCGTACGATGGTTGATTTTCAAGCTTGTGCTTTTAGAGGCAATGATGAAAGATCGTGTTCAAGAAATTATGGGAATTATATTGAGTTGATAAAATCCATTGCTTCATATAATAAAGAAGTTGATAAAGTTATCTTGGAGAATGCTCCAAGAAACTCTAAATATATTAGACCTGATGTTCAAAAAGAATTTTTTTAAAATAAAGCCCATAAAGTAAGAAGCTTCATTCGTGAAGAGATTGGTGATGGTGATTTTTTCACTACAATTGATGAAGCTAGAAATGATTCAAAGAGAGAACAAATGACAATTGTTTTTAGATTTGTAGATAAAGAAGGCATTTTAAGTGAATGTTTCTTTGATATAGTTCGCATTCTTGATATAAAAGCCTCTACATTGAAAATAGACTATTCACGGTACTACTACAAAATAATCATGATTATAAATAAATAAGAGGTCATGGTTACGATGGAGCTAGCAACATGCAAGGTGAATGGAATGGATTGCAAGCCATGATTATAAAAGATAATAAATATGCATACTATATCCATTGCTTGGTTCATCATATACAATTGACTATTGTTACTGCTTCAAGAGAATTAATTCCAGTTCATAAGTTCTTCAATAAATTGACATGCATTGTTAACATTGTCAATGCATCTTCTAAACGTCATAATGAATTACAAGCTACTCAAGCTGATGATATTTCGTATATTCTTTCTATAAACAAAGTTCATTCAGGAACTGGATCCAACCAGATTGGCACTCTACAACGTGCTGGTGAAACTCGATTGAGTTCACATTATAAATCTATATGTAGCTTTATGAAAATGTATAGTGTAGTGTGCAACGTACTTTTGGCTATTATAGATGGAGGTGATACTTATTTGCAGCATGGAGAAATAGATGAAGATTACAAAGGGTATGATATCATTCGTGATTATTCTTGTTATGCATAAAATGGAGACTATATTGGGAATCACTGAAGATTTATATAAAATTTGCAAGAAAAAATATCGATATTTTGAATGCTTTACAACGTGTTTCATCAACAAAGAACCACTTCAAAAGCTATGAGATGATGGTTGGAATGTCTTATTTGATAAACTATATTATTTTGTAAAAAATGAAGCATTGACATTCCAGATTTGAATTTTTATTATTCTCGAACTGAGTGAGAAATCGTGGACAAGTACAAGAAATTACACTACTACACCATTGTAGATTGAACTTATTTACTTCCACTATAGACTCTCAATTATTAGAATTTAATAACAGATTTAATAAAGATGCTACTAATCTTCTTGCTCTTAATGCATCTTTGAGTCCTATAGATGGTTACAGATTCTTACATATTCCTGACATATGCAAATTAGCAAGGGAATTCTATCCTATAGATTTTACATATCAAGAAATATTATTATTGAAGAAGCAGTTAGTACACTATAAATCAGAAGTTGCCACTCACCCTACTATGAAGAATATTTCAAATCTTGTAAAACTTTGTCAAAAGTTAGAAGAAACATGGATGGCTGATATTTATTATTTGATCGTTCATTTGATCTGACTTGTGATGACCTTACCTATTTCAACTCAACAATAAACAGAGCATTTTCAACTATGAAAATAATAAAGTCTAGGCTTCGTAACAAGATGGAAGATGATTTTCTTAGAAGTTGTCGTTTAACATACACTGAGAAGGAAGTTGCAGAGAAATTCTTAATAGATTCAATTATCGACGATTATGATTTAAAGTTACGACGTGCACGATTTAAATAATTTCATATTTAGGTAAGCTTAATATCTTTCTCGTATTCACATATTTATAAAGTTAAGCAATTTAGTATGAGTTATTACTTGTATTTTCTTCACACCATGATTGATATGGATCACTATACGAAATGATTGATTAGAAGACGTGCATCACCAGCTTTACATTATATTCAAGAAAAATATCAATGTTAGTTCAATTTTTCTATTTCAAGTAATATTTTTAAGCACCACTGATATTTTTATAGATGTTTATAAATTTATAAAGGAAGATGGCTTTACTATTTCTTTTTATATTTGAATTGTATGGATATGAACTCAATCTAGCCCCCCCCCCCACATCAAAATCATGGCTTCATCCCTAGGATGTTAGGTGAAATAAATCTTGTGATAAAGAATACAAAATCATGTGTTTATTAGATGATGTGTGTTGAATTTATGCTGATATATTAACTTAAATGATTTTACTATGCTTTTGTATGTTTTACTATTTTAATATGAATGGGAAATATTGCTCCTCCATGACATCAAAGATGCACGCCACAAATTCTTTTGCTGATTTAGATTCTTGAAGATCGGTATTTATAACATATTTTTATTAATTTTAATGCAATATATTTTATAAAATGCATGTTTCGAGAGAAATCACCTTAAGGTTGCACATCGTCCCATTTCGAGAGAAACCGTCTCATTCCTTCTTTCATTTTTTAGACCTTTATCTCATTAACTAATCCATGAGACTGGAGATGGAATAATGGAAAGTAAGTATTATTGGATGATTTCTCCTCCTTGTGAGAACCTAGTCCATATATGTGGAACATTGGTAGTCCTATTTAGAAAAGGAAAGATTAATTATCTTTTAGGATTATGACTCATCTTTTCCTAAACCTATTAGAAGTAGGAGTTCAAGTTTTCTTATTTTCTCATCTCCATAGACTATGAATAGGGGTATGAGGTGTATACCAGGATCATCCCAACACAAGCTCTCCTAGCAGAAGAAAGAAATAAGAGAGGGAGAGGAAGAAGAAAGAAAGTTCGTGGTTGCCACGGAGTTTGGAGGGAGTAACTTTTGGAACAGTTCTTCAGCATTCTTTCCTATAGTTTGACGATGGATTTACCATTTGGTGATATTTCTCCTCTCTATTATTCTCCATTATTTGGTGATTTGTAGCACCGTATTGAGGGACAACCTTTTACAAGCCCCTCACGGGAGATTACTTCGATTATAGTGCTTGGTTTTGGGTTGCGATCGATCTAATGATCTTTCCCCTAACACAGAGAATTTTACACATTAAAATTTCTCCGTACATCTGTGATTGGTTGTCTTGTGGTTGAGATACTTTCTCGTAGTTGATATATCGCGCAGGCTCCGCCTATCGACTTTGGTTATTTTTTCGCAATTCAATTTATACGGGGAATCTGTTCCTAACAAGAGGTACAGAGTAAGGTTCAATGGTGATTACACGATGGAGCTTGGTTCGAGCAGGATGATTAGTCTTAATGGGACTAATTACAAATTGTGAAAGAACAAGATGAAGGATCTTTATATGTGAAGGCTATGCACCTTCCGGTGTTCTCCACGCAGAAGCCCGGAACTAAAGCATATGAGGAATGGGAGTTTGAACACAAGAAGATTTGTGGTTTCATAATACAGTTTGTTGATGAGAATGTTTACAATTATACCCAAGATGAAAGTCATTCTAGAAGCTTGTGGTTGAAGTTGGCAAATCTTTACGCCTCCAAGATGGGAAATAATAAATTATTTCTTCTCAAAAGACTAGTGAACTTGAGGTTCAAGGAAGGTTGCTCTATGCTAAATTTTCTGAATGAATTCTAAGGAAATACTAGTCAGTTGACGAGCATGGGGATAAATTTTGAAGATGAGATGTTGGGACTATTATTGCTTGCTACTCTACCATATTCATGGCGTACTTTAAGAGTCTCACTTACGAATTATGCAGTCAATAGGGTCGTTTCTTTGGAGAAAGTGAAGTATGTCATTCTCAATGAGGAGATGCGAAGAAAAAACCCAAGGAAGTTATTCACATTTAGAAGTTCTTGTCACAGAGAACAGGGGGAGGAGCTGGACCAAGATTGATACAGGTAGAGATAATGATAGAAGCAAGTCCAGATCCAGATATCATAATATGGCATGCTGCTATTGCAAGAAAAAAGGGCACATCAAGAACTATTGCTTACATTTCAAGAGAGATAACAAGAATGGTGGCGATAAGGAAGAGAAGAAGAATGAACAAGTTGTCGCAGCTACACAGCATGAGCTCCTCATTGTCTGTGATGAGATGGTAAATGTCGTACAAGATGGTACTTCTTCGTTTATTGACAGTGGATCCGCTCTACATGTCACATCTCAAAGAGAGTTTTTCTCTTCATATACAGCTGGTGATTTTGGCACATTGAAGATGATGAATGGTTCTTTGTCCCATATTATTGGTATTGGCAATATTGTATTGAAGAATGCTAATGTAGCAGCACTGATGCTCAAATTTGTGAGGCATGCATCATACATGCACTTAAATCTCATTTCTGCAGGAAAGCTTGATGATGAAGGATACCTTAACACTTTGGTGGATGTCAATGAAAGCTTATTTGAGTATCCTTGGTTGTTACTCGTGGAAAGAAGTATGACAACAATTTTTACATCATAAATGCATCTATTTCCCATGATGTTTCACATGTGACTGGAGATGCAAAATCGATTGAGTTGTGGCATCGACGATTGGAGCACATGAGCGAGAAGGGGCTGCAGTGTTTCGTGAGGAAGAATATGCTGACAGATATCAAGAAAGAGAAGCTGGAGAGATGCACACTCTGCTTGGCTGGGAAGCAGACGAGTGTCTCCTTCAAGAGCCATCCACCTTCTAGGAAGATGCAACCATTGGAGCTTGTTCACACAGATGTTTTATGGTCCGTTGAAAGTAAGTTCTCTTGGTGGTGCACTTTATTTTGTTACATTCATTGATGATTTCTTCATGAAAGTTCGGGTCCATGCCTTAAAGAGGAAGGACCAAGTTCTTGGTGTTTTCAAAGACTTCTATGGGCTAGTGGAACGATACTCTGGGAAGAAACTTAAGTGCATCCGCAGTGATAATAGTGGTTAGTATATTAGATCGCTTGATGATTATTGCAGGTCTCATGGTATCATGCACCAAAAGACTCCACCCAAGACGTCACAATTGAATGGAATTGTGGAGAGAATGAACAAGACCTTTATGGAGAGAGTTAGATGTCTCCTTTTTTAAGCTACGTTGTCTAACTCTTTTTGGTGTAAAGCACTTTATACTGTTGTTCATGTTACTAATCTATCTCCACATGTACCCTTGGATGGTGATGTTCTTGAAAGGGTTTGGCATGGAAAGAATGTCTCATACAACTATTTGTCGGTCTTTGGATGTCGCGCATTTGTGCATGCTAACAAGGATGAAATGTCCAAATTAGATGTAAAGACAAACAATACATCTTCTTGGGATATGGACAAGATGAGTTTGGCTACAAGTTGTATGATCCAGTTGATAAGAAGCTGGTAAGGAGTAAGGATGTGATCTTCTCTGAAGATCAAACCATTGAGGACATCCAGAAGGATGCTAAGGACTCTCCTTCAAGCAACTATCAACCGGATGATATGGGGTTAGTCCCTTTGCAGAGGGCTCCACATGTGATGCCAGATGAATCATGTGAACAAGTACCATATGCATGACCTTAGGAGGATGCACCATAGATCTTCACTCCTGATGATAAAGATGATGGTGGGCAGGATAATAAGATCTCTTCTTCTTCCAAAGCTCTCCTACCATAGAGACACGTGAGGGAGAGGCAACCCTCCACTAGATATTCTGCACATGAGTACATTTTATTGATAGGCAGTGGAGTGCATGAATGTTATGAAGAAGCCTTATAAGATGTAAACAAGGAGAAATGGGTAGAAGCTATGAAAGAGGAAATGAAGTCCCTTCATGACAATCATACCTTCGACCTTGTCAAGTTTCCCAAAGATAAACGGGCATTGAGAAACAAGTGGGTTTATAGAGTGAAACATGATGAATACTCTACAAACCCAAGGTACAAAGCTAGGTGGTTGTGAATGGTTTTAACCAAAGGAAGGGAGTTGACTTTGAGGAGATCTTTTCTCCTATGGTGAAGATGTCTTATATTAGGGTGGTTCTCAACTTGGCAGCTAGTCTTAATTTGGAGGTTAAACATATGAATGTGAAGACAACTTTCCTCTATGGTGACCTTGAGGAGGAAATTTACATGTCACAACCAGAGGGCTTTACAGGCAAAGGCAAGGAAGACTATTGATGAATCCACATTTCATCATCTTTATTCTATCATTTTGGCATCAAAAACTCGAGCAAATGCGTGTAAATACCCTTAATTTCCATATCTTAGTATTCATGCATGTGCATGTAATTAGTGTATAAAACACTATAATTTAAGTTAAAATTACAGAATAAATAATAAAAAAGAAAAAAATAAAATATTGTAAATATTTTATGATCCGAAACTCCGAGACCTAGGCATCTAGATGAATAGGTCGACAAGGAATAAAGTAGGGGGAGATAAGGGCCAAAATACAATACAAAACCCTTTTATTTAATCCATTCTTTATTCATTTTGGGACCTATTTTTGGTTCCACTTTTTATACCCCAAATAAAGAAACTTTGTACATGAAAGTTGTAGATAATTAAATAAATAAAAATACAAAATTGATTTCACTGAAAAATAACATACAGATAAAAAGTTATGATCTGAATAAGATTCCAGAATTCTAACTTCCCAGACCTGTATCTTGAAAATAAAAACTCAAAATGTACCAAACTCACTTTAATTGTATATAGATTAAAATAATCTATTTAATGAAGTGGTTTCGTATTTTTCGGAATTACGGTTTGAAAGTTGAGTTTTGGACCCTCATTGTATACTTGTACAGATTAAAATATTCATTTTATTATTTATTCATTATTTTTATAATTTTATATTTTTATAATTTTGTAAATATTACTTATAATATATTGATACATTAAAATATGAATAAAAATATAAAAGAAATATAAAAATAAAATACTTGTATATAAAATACATAGGTTATAATACATATACTTATACCTATACTTTTAACACTTATATTTTATTAAGTGTACAAATTACGTCATAAAAATAAAATAAAAATACTAATAAGTGTGTAAAAATATTTTATAATTTTATAAAATAATAAACAAAAATAAATAAATTAAAAACATAAAATAAAAATAAATTAATAAAATATATATGTAATGTACCTACATAGGTCTAAAAAGACAACTTGTGAAATTATACCTCATAAAAATAATTAAAAACCATAATAAAATACCATATAAAATAATAAACATCTTTTATTTATTAATCAAAATTTAGTTAATTCATTTTCTATTTTTTATTGATTTTACAAATCATCTTTTCAGGGGTTTTTCCTGGTTGGTCCACGTGGACCAACCAGGGGGCGGTCTTCGTTGACCCAAGTCAATTGTCTGCCCTCCACCCCTGCAGCCTGTCAGACCTTGGTTTTCGCCCATTTTTGTCGATTTTTCCAGGCCGCTCCTTGCATTTTTTTCGTGTCTCACTCTTCACAACTTTTTCTCCTTGTAGAATGAGCATACTCGCCCGATGATTGTCTCGAGGAGAGGGTCATCGATTCACCCAATCTCCCTTGGTCTTTGGAGTGCCTTGGTCACATAGTCAAATCCCTTATAAGCCGCCCCCGGCTTCCTCTTCGATTTTGAACCCCATTTTCGTCCCGATTCTTCCCCTTTTGGCTCGTGTTTGGGACCTGGAGGTGATAGCTCCAGGATCAGATCTTCAAGGAGGCGAAGCGTCGCGGGCTTGGGCGAGTTCCATCACCTCCGACGAGCTCTGTCGTTGAGGTACCTTCAACCTTGGGACCTGTCCCTTGAGGTGTCTATCTCCCTATTTTTCTTTGCTCTTTTTATTCTCTGTAATCGTAGGAATCTTTAGCATCCTTAATCATCACTTTCCATCGATCAAGTCGCATTATCTCCACCCTCGCCGGAGTGCTCCTCCGGCCACGACCTTCACGCTATCTCCGTCGTTCGCACACCACCGCGGGGTCGAGGCAACGTGCCCTCGCCCCTTTCACATCATTTTCCTGCAGGTCAAAGCGCTCCAGCGCACCTGGCACTCATTTTGAGCACTCTCCGGAGGCACCTGGAGTACCCCAGCTCCGCCGTCACCTTGTGAGCGTTCCGGCCGTCGTCGGACCTTTTTGGAGCTGCCAACATCGAGAGGAGGACCGCAGGAGCTCGTCGGCCCATTTTGACAGCGTCAGTCACCACGAAGGAGGAGGAGCAAGGCCGGGCAAGTTCGCCAGCGAGGGCCTTCTTCCCCGTTCTTCGTCTTCACCTTTCAGCCGTCCGATCAAGGGCCCCCGCCCAGGCGAGCAACAGCCGTCAGATCACCTGCGCTACCGGCCGTCAGATCATCCGCAGATCTTTTAATCTCAGTCGTAGGGAGGCGAACCGTCATCGCAAGCGGAGGAGTCGACACGTGTCTAAGTGAGAGCAAATCCGCCGTCCGCTCCCGCGTTAGCGTGGGTAATTTGCATTATATCCCCCGCAATTTTTGTAATATCTATTTCATCCATAAACTTTCCTATGCTGTATGGAAATTTCTATAATATTTGCATGTTGCCCTCGGACCTTTAGGGATTTTGCGTTCCAGTCCTCGCCACGTCACCTCACGTGACTAGTACACGTGAGGTGCGGGCATTTTGCGAGGGAAACCCCCTAGGAATCAGGTATTTCGTTTTGATCCTAGAACTTTTATATTAAGTGTAAACTTTTTGGGATATTTGCATGCTTGCACTTGGAGTTTTGTAATATTGCATCTATACCCCTGTCAGGTCACGTGTTTCTACACGTGGGCGTGGTAATTTTGCAGTTAAGCCCTTGCGGCTTTGGGGATTTATATTTAATCTAGGATCTTCGTTTATTAGCTGAATACTTTACGTGAAAATTGCAGTACAGCCCCTGGATGTTTGTTTATTTGCATTAATACCCTTGCCAGGACTTGTATTTTTGCACGCTCCCTCTATTTATTTAGTGCATCATTTTAACTCGAAAAATTCTCAAAAAAATATCATAGCTTCCTGTTTATTTCCTTGTTCACGCTATATTTTTGCATGGCATTTTTATTGCGTTTTCATATTTATCAAAAATAAAAAACATGCATTTTCAGTACTGTTTGCATTAGAAAATCCATAAAAATTATCAAAACATCCTGAAAAAAATCCAAAAAATTTACCTACTATGTATTTTAGTGTATTCTAGTGTCAGTCCAAAAATCACTAAAAATTTTCAAAACCAAAATCTTAAAAATTAGAAAACACTCAAAATCTTTATAAAAATCTAAAAAATTCTAGAAAAATGCTAAAAATATAAACTCAATTCTGTAGCTTTCCTGTTTTAGTACCTTTATTTTAAAATTAATTTGGGAAAATTTTGATACTCTTTGCTATTTTTCATACCCATTTTAATTTCAGCCAGAACCTTTATTCACTGTTTTCTTGTATTTCAACTTCTAAAAATACCAAAAATATTTAGAAAAATCCCCAAAAATCACAAAAAACAATAGAAAAAGATAAAAAGACCAAAAACATTTCATTCCCTGATTTTTGACAATTTTTACCTATTTTTATAAATACTTTATCCCATCTTTTCTTATATTGTATATACATCCTATTATTGAAAAAGAAAATATAAAAATATAAAATATAAAAAGATAATATAAAATCAGTAAAAAGAAAACTAAAATACAAAATTAAAAATTAAAAATAAAATTAAAAAATATAAAATTAAAAACCCACAAAAACATTTGCATAGTGTAGACATTGATCACAATCACATCACATTTTGCACTTAGCGTGATCTATCCTGCCTTGCTCCCTGAGTTTGGCACTCTACATACTTACACACTATACATCTTGTTGTAGAGTTAAAATAAATTTGACTCCACATTTATTTGTCATTGCTTGATTCATTATTGTGGGTTCATTGTTGACTAAATGCGGATTTTTAGCGGTCACCGCAGCGACCTTTGTGTTCCCGCCTTGTGAGGAATACAAGACCGTTAGATTTTTGGGTTTATCAACTATGTTTGCAGACTAAAGAAGAGTCTGTATGGCTTGAAGCAAGCACCTAAGCAGTGGTACAAGAAGTTTGACTCGTTCATGGGGGAACATGGTTACTCTAAGACCACTTCATATTATTGTGTGTTCGTTGATAAGCGCTCCTGCTACCCTTGTTATTTCGAGGAAATTAATGTTCAAATCAATTACTAATGTTCGTTGCAGTCGGATAACGAGAGCAAATCAAAAACCACTTTTAATTATATTCAACTTAATCTCGAGCGGTAAAATTTTTTTTACTTGATGAAGTCCAAGGTCAAACTCAGGGAGGCAGCTGTCTCCTTAGGTAGATTCGAAGCAATTTCCAAGGTTTGATTTTCAGAGGGAATATTTTTGGACTTTTTCGATTTTTTAATGCAAGACTCATGTAAAATCAGACCAGTTTAAACGTTAATTCAGAAAGATGGTCGAATTAATTCCAAAAATTATGAAACTTGGTCAGATTATGAAATGGGATGAAATTAAGCTAACCTAATTTTTTTAGAATTTTCTAATGCACGGATAATAAAATATGCAGACTTTAGTGAAAATGACTAAACCAATTTTAATAATTACCAAACGATTATATTTCTCAGAAATAAAATTAATCCAAGTAGGTCTAAGTAAGATCTATCCAAATCAATTTGAATTTTGTTAAAACACTTCACGGTTGATTAACTAAAAATCGATTAAGGTTTTCACTAAATGATTTTTCTAAGACAAACGATACGTGCAAATGAGATGGTTTTTGGTTATGTTGTAGCACAGACTTATATCTACCAAAGACGATTTTTCAGAGATTTTTCGATAAGCAGACAATGCGCAATAAATTAATCAATCAACATGGGCAAAATATTGCAATTTTCACCAAGTTAATTTGCATAAATATTCTGCAAATCAAAAAAATACAAATAAATGATAAAATGGTAGAACAAAAGTTATTTTAGACAATGCAATTTTTGGAATTAAAAATGGATGACAGAATGATAACAAAATAAATATGTAAATGCAGGGGTATGAATGCAAAGAAAATAAATGCCAAATGCTATGAATGCAATACAGGGACTTGAATGAAATCGCAGGGAAGTTAAACTTTCTTTGATAACTTGCAAGGGGTGTCAAGTGTCCCCTTTGCAAATCACCATTTGTTTATTGTGCGATACTTCTCCTGTTCTTGGAGATGAAACAGGGGAGACCGATGGAGGAGCTTCACGGTGGGGAAGCTTGAAGGTGTCCGGCGGTGGAGACGCGTGAGGAGGGCGGCGGCGTCGGCGGAGTGGGCTAGACGGCGTGGGCCGCGCGCTGGACACGCGTCGTGCGGCCAAAGAGGGAAGGCGCCCGCGCGCGGTTGGCACAGCAACTGGCTGTTGCGAGTTGGCGCCGCGGCCTTGGCATGGGTTGGAGGGTGATGTCGGCGATCTGGGACGAGGCATATAAGGCGTGAGGGCGTTGGCCAGAGGCGGAGCAGCTGGTTCGTGGGGCGGACGTGGCTCCTCTGCTGGGTGGCGTGGCAATGGGCTGCAAGCAGCTGGGCGCGCACTGTGCAAGGGGGCGAACGCGTGCAAGGTGACTGACGGGGCGCGGTGGGGTCTGTCGCGGAACTTGGTGGGCAATGATACCTGCAAACAAGGAGGGAGCTCGAGCATGGCTCGGCCGTGGTGGGGGGAAGAAGAAAAAGAGAAGGAAGGGGAGTACGTGGGGGATTTCACCAAGTACTCTGTTTCACATGCATTTGTTTAGGGAGCGTAAATAATTGATTAATCAATTAATGAAAACTCATCGAAGAATTAATTAAAAATCACCGTTGCGCGCAACGTGTGATTTATCCGTTGAAGTGCGATCGATTTTGTGATTCTGTGATCAGAGGAGAATGAATCGAAGAGAGAGATAATGGTTGTACGAGAGGAAGAAGAAGAGAGGAAGAAAATTACCTGGATATGGAGTCGGATGCCTGTGAAAGAGAAGCTTAGAGCTCCTCGGTTCTTCGCTCTAGACCTCGGCAAAGGTCGAGCTCGGGCAGCTGCGGTTTGCGGCTGCGGCGGTGGACGGAGGGCCACCGGATCTCACCTAGAGGAGTAGGGTCGTCGCTCGCTGTTGGCACTCTCTCCCTTGCTGTCACCAAAGAAGGAATGGAGCTCTCCTCTCCCTTATGTGAAAATGGCAGATGGGTGTGAAGGAAGGAGGAGAGGGAATATAAAGAGGAGGAGGAGGAGGTTGGAGAGGAGATGGAGAGAGTGGGAGAGATGGAGGAGTCGACGTTGCTTCTCCCTTAAGTTTGGGGAGAGTGGGGTGGAATGGGTAGAGGGGGAAGGAGAAGGTGCCACTTGGCATGCTAGGATGCGGCCATATGGCTTTATTTAATTATATGCAAAAAATCATGGGGTGACACGTGGCGGCTTCCGGAGCCACCATGTGTTGCTCCCAGAAAAATCCAAGTTAAATAGAAAGAAAAATCAAAAAGACATAATAAAAGGGATTAAATCAAAAGGTGGTCAACACGAAAATTGCTCGTCTCGACGAGATCTACAACTTTCGTGAAGGGCCGAAAATCAAATGAAATCATCTGTACAAATTGTATTTTTGGGTGGTACCTTATAGATATAAAATACCGTATTTTATCTTTTGCATTTTTTGTCATTTTTTAATAAGAGAAAAATCAAAATAAAGTTAGGGAAAATATTAGGAGAATATTTACAATTTAATCTATTTTTTTGGATTTTTAATAATGACGAGAAAGTATGGGGGTAAAACGGTCATTATGTACAATGTACAAAAGGGGCCCAAAAATCAAGTTTTGCATACGAGCTCCAATTTTAATGAAATTGGTCTTGTTTCGAAGGTCTCTGAATGTATATTACTTTAAAAGTGAGTAGACCTAATTAGTAGGTCGTATGAGAGAGATACATACGTTTTAAGGCTCATAGTTTCAAACTTGGATTGTGGGTTTTTGGTCAATTTTACAAGTTTGTATTTTTTATATTTTTCTTTTGATTAGTATTAGTAATATATACACAACAGAGTTGGTTTTATTGGATTTGGAGTTAGCATAAAATATATACAAATAAGGTATTTTATCTAATATACATGTGAATATTTACAAGTGAATCGCGCTTCTTATTTTATGCGAATATGAATGCTAACATGAAGATATTATGCTTGCATGCATGAATGCTAATTATGCAATATAAGTAGAAATATGCCTCTAATTACTCGGGAACAAAGGTCTATTTTCAACTTTTAGAGTGATGAATCACGGATTCATCAACCCCCTATACTTAAACCTTGCTCGTCCCCGAGCAACTAAAATGAAATGCAAGAGTGAAATGAGATTGGGTTCCATACCAAGGTCATTAAAAAAAGTTGAAAATGGAGCTTGACTCGACATTTGGATTAATTGTGTGGTGGAACCTTATTGGGGTCTGAACTTAAGACCTAACAGAGTTCAAGTTCCACAAGTCTTCTATTCAAGACGCCTCAACAGTCAGGTCAGAACAAATCCTCAAACGCAAATTTCTGATGACTATGATTCTTACTTGTACTGTGTAAGTGTAAAATAGCTCTCCACATCAGAAATGACTCAGAACCAGCCTCCTCTAACAAGGTAACTCAAATAACCCGGTACAACAACTCTTTCCTCGAGAAGCGGGGTATTCCCTTCTAAGTTCAAGTGCGACCAGCTCAAGAGGAGGGGGTGGACAAAAGAATGGACGGTAGCCAGTGTAGCTACCTATCCCGGGATGCCTGACCAGTGTAGCCAAGTCATCCAGCTGCAGACTTCTTGCTAATATACATACTCCGACATGTAATATTATATTATTTTTTGGCCTGTCTATATTTTTTTGGAGTTCTTGCATTTTTTTCTCTTTTTTTCTTTGAACTATATACAAGGTGCAGCATGTACATCAGGAGTTTTTCCTCTTGAGCCAGTAAATTATCCCTCTTTTGAAGCATTATTGCAACCCACAGCATCCTGTCCTTAGACTTCAACACCTCCAGACTAGGTTGAGATGCACTACCCTCCCTAGAGGAGGACGGATGTTTCCACCCGTGTGCTACTCCAAGCTAAAGGATTCTACCTCCTCACCGCCTCATCAATGAAGAGCTACGTGCATTGTACTTGTCCAAGTTAGGTCACTGTCTAAAAGAATCATGCATGTGCACGAGATATTCTACTTAGACTAATCAAGATGACATGTGAACATAGACTTGCGAACTCAAAGAATTAAGTCACTTGACCTGAGAAATCTTTAACTCCAGTTCCTATAAGGTTCCTCTGAAATTAGGTGGATTAAGGTCAAATCAAGTTCATCCTCAATATCTACTCGTGACTTGGTTCAGAACCCACTAGCTTTTCACTTTGCATATGCAATATATGCAGATGAGAGGTGCAGATGACATGCTATGAATGAAATGCAAGACTTTTTTTATTTTTTTTTGAAATGCAAGGATGATATGCAAGAGTAAATAAGAAGCCTTTATTTTCAACATTTTGTTTTATTTTCTGGTATACAACAGTTTTTTTTATTTACAACAAGTTTTTAATTTACACATAATATACATACTATACAAGTTTTAAAATGTATTTTTGGTATACATCCTATTTTACAACAAATTTTACAAAAGTATGTTTTACAAGTTTTACAACTTTTTATACAAGTATTATAAACATAACACAAAATAAATTTTTTTTTCAATTTTTACCCACCCCGTAATTATTGCATAATATATACAAAAACACGCGAAAATACGTGAAAGTACGAGCTATGGGTAAAGTATATATGTAATATATACACGCCCCCTATACTTAGCGTGTGCTATGTCCTCAGAGCACGAAAAGCGTCGAAAAAGACATAGCTCGGACTAAGCGTAGGAGAGCTAAAATTATAAAAATGTATAGAAGTCGCTCCGCCCCCCTATACTTAGGCTCTGACAGCCTAAGTGTAGAAGAAGATCAAAAATGGGGCGAACGAGGACAAGAGGGGGAAATGGATGAGTATATACACGACGGGCATCGATCCCCCCTATACTTAGGCTCTGGTCAGCCTAAGTATAGGACAAGAGTGAGTATGAGAACCGATGTGATCTGGAGGATGTACAGTCAATAAATGCGGGTCACTCTTCCCCTATACTTAGGATCTGGTTATCCTAAGTATAGTCATAAAATGAAATGAGATGAGCCGGGGCGAGTGATTCGGATCACTGGGGAGGGAGGGAGAGAAAGTATATACAAGAAAGAGTGAGAATATACAAGGATTAAGAAGGTTTGTGACGAACCTTCTTGCGGACGCGAGGAGGTGGATAATATACATATGTGTCGCTGTCGGAATCATCCTTAGATGAATAATAGTGAGGTGTAGGGATCGTCCAACGAGGGTCGACACACGGCTGCTTGCTTAGATAAGGCTTGAGAACAATCGAACTGAGCTCACTCGTATAAATTACCTTGTCCGGGCCAGATGAGGACTCCTCAGAAAATTCCTTCTCCGGTGTGTTGAAGGAAACTTTCTTAGTCGGTTTTCCTGAATCATTGAGAGGGAGATGAGAGAGACGCGCCTTGAGAGGTTCAGGGGAACTCCTCGAGGAATCAATTCTCGACTTCCTCTCACTAAATAGCCGACTAGAAGAGGGAGCAACCGTGTTTTTATGTGGAGTCAATTTAATCTTGGTTGCTTCCTTTGAAGGTCCGGGACGTGGTGTGGTGCTGACCATGGGTTCCTCATCAGACGAGTCACCGTATAGATTATAATATTCCTGAAGGGTCAGCACATGTCTCGGGAAGGTGCTAGTGGTCTCAGTTGGCTTGGTATTATTGGCCTCTTCTGTCGGATCATCAAAATGGTCAAGGCAATCAACAAAGGTCATGTCCGACTTAATGGTAGCCTCTGGTCGTGAGTACTCCTTAGAAGCTGTCATGGAGGCGGTGCAAGCAGTTGATGAAGTGGAGGTGTGGGGAGTCTCAGAACCAACGGTCGTCCGAGCAGTCGGTCTCTCAGGTGTAGTAGAGAGGTAGGACTCATCTACCTCTCGATGGTCACGACTGTCAGCGGATGTGCGGGTTACCTTAGAGTAAAGTGTATCAAAGAATGGGTGAGGTCGGAGTGCTCCCAATGCTGAGAAATCGATCTTCCGAGTCTCGCAATCTATAGACGCTTTAGCTGAGGCTAAGAACGGCTTCCCGAGAATAATCGGAGACTGGATAAACTCTCCTCGGTGCTCGATGTCAATGATCGTGAAATCCACCTGGAGTAGAGCACCTTGGAAAGTAACGATGACTGAAATATTTCCTCTATACCGTTTGATGGATCGATCGGCCAGTTGAACGATCTCTCTCGACTTTTTGATTAGCATGAGTTTGAGTTTGTCAAACACAGAGGTCGGGAGGATATTTATTGGAGAGTCATCATCGATTTTTGCATGGGTAAAGATGGTGTCTTTGATTTCACATTCAACTCGGGGCAACTGCTTAACTCTGCGGCTCTTGGTCTTTCTCCCTATCACCAAGGAGGTGGCCCTCAGTCCTTGTTCTCCTAGTACCCGACCTCTTGGGCATCAATTTACTCTTTACAAATCTCTTGAGGTCCGGGAAGTGATCTATGGCCTTTATTAAGGGAAGTTTAAAGATCGATTCCTCATCGAGTGCTTCCCTTTGGACAGGATCCAATTTTTTTAGGTCTTTTTCATTTTCAATTTTTATGTGATTTTTTGGTTTTTCAATTTTTTGGTATTTTGGATAGATAAATGATCAGACTCAAGATTGGAAGGTAAGTGGTTAGTAGAAGAGGGAGATAGAATGGACTCCAGCTGTACAGACGGTGTGGGTTCCCTGATGTTTGCTTTGTTTTCAACCTCAAAAATACTAATGTCTTTTCTCACTTTTATACCCAGGCTGGCAGAAATTGAGTGTAATATTCCCATGACTCAGCATACCTAGAATCTGGCATGTAATGCTGGGTCGAGTATGGACCATCTAGATGGCAAATATTGGTCGAAGCCTCATATGATGAACGGGGACTGATAAGTCTAGCTCATGAGTCCAATCTTGTGAATGCATAGGCTCTCCAAATGAAGGCTGGTTAATGGAAGCTTGATCACTAAAGTCAATCAAGTCTGGGAAATCATTATGTACATGCCTCTCTATTCGGGTTGTTCGATCGACCATGTTATGCCCTAAGTTCAAGTTGGGATGTGTATATGTGAGTTGTGGTATGGTCCCTCCTTGGGGTGAAGTATGCGGGGGCATATAATTTTGCCAATCATCTGTTTCAGCAGTGGCTTGCTCTTCATTTGAGTCTTTGATTCCTGCAAGCTCTCGACAGTAAGGACAGTCATCCCAAGGTGGAAGTGGATCCGGAGTGTTAGAATATGGAGTAGGTGAGAAATGCGAAGAAGTGGAGAAATCAGTCGAAGTTCTGACTTCATAATCGGGTTGAGGTGGGACCGACCACGGGTAAGGGTCTCCCGTGGATGGAAGATGATACATGGAAGAAGGAGAAGGTGAAGATGAACGGTATATGGTCAAGGAGGAATAACCAGAGGTCACAGGGTATGGGGACCAATATCCCGACATCTTAAAGAGGATATGTAAGTAGGATGAGTAGAAAATACGCAGTTTCGCAGGATAACACACAAGCGGACAGACACAAAGACAAACGCAAGAGCAAACCCTGAATTCACACTCAACACGGTGAAGGACCCGAAACCAAGTCCAATTAATCTTGTCGATTTTAAGTGTAATTTTTCAAGCAAGATAGCAAGGAGTTACGCGGCCTATAGGGAGACTCAGAGCCGGATGCGTCTTCCCTGTTTAACCTGTCGCCTAAGATATCGCCGGTCCTTCTTTTCTTCGCTCCTATCCGGAGTTGGGGACTCAAAGACTGTGCCCCTATCTACCAGCAAGCAGGCGGAGGCTGACAAAGCTAGGACTTGTCGTGAAGTACCGCTGGTTCGCCCCTAACTACCCACGAACAGGCGGAGGCTACTTGGTACTGGTTAATGAATCTAAAAATATCCCACTCGTGATATTTGCTAGGATCAGTTGACCCGTGATATGGAAGGCGGGGATTTGGGATCTGTCTTAAGGTGTTCACACACTCAAGTACCCTCACTCAGCATGAAAACAAGGTCGGGGATTAGTCTCCCGCAAACATTTTTCCAATTTTATTGATTTTTTGGTCAATAATGTTAGCAGTCCCAGTTTTAAGTTAAGTTCTCAATTGTTAGTCCAACCACACAGCGCGCCTATCGTCCAGTCCCAATTTCCGTTTAAGTGTGAAAAACAGAGGGGGAAATCGAGAAAAGCCGATGCAAGAAAAACAATGATGCGCATGCTGAGTTAAGAAGACTTACAGTGATCCCTTCGCTTTTATGCAGGATGCAAAACAGTATTGAAATTTTTACACTACATGCAAATGCAGACGACAAAATCCGCTCCTAGACAGGCAGTTCTATTAGCGAGTGAAGAACATGTTCAATTTGGCTAGATCTGCGGTCTAAGTGCGTCTTTTAAGTGTATGTGTGGTCCTAAAAATTACGAGCACAAGCAATTCCTAAATTGGCTCGAGGAGCTGCTAGTGCAAGCCTAAGTTACAATTCAAACCACACAGCACACGAGGACACAGTTCCATTATTTTTACACACGCGAGAATCCAAACGGGAACCGCTGGAAATGATGCGAAGAAAGACGATAAATACAAGTCATCTCAAATCTCTCAAACAAATTAAAATGCAGGTTCCTCGAAGCGTCTTCGACTCCGGCGTTCCTCGCACAAAAACAAGTTGAGGTCAGATAGAGAATGACACAAAAATGCAAAAAATTAAAATATAGAGAAATATTCACAAGAAAAACCGGGGGTCAGACTACCCGGGGATAGAAAATCAAACAATCAGAATTTCACTGCAAAATAACCTAAGCCGTGCCTCCCCGGCAACGGCGCCATTTTGATAAGCGCTCCTGCTACCCTTGTTAATTCGAGCAAATTAATGTTCAAATCAATTACTAATGTTCGTTGCAGTCGGATAACGAGAGCGAATCAAAAACCACTTTTAATTCTATTAAACTTAATCTCGAGCGGTAATTTTTTTTACTTGGTGAAGTCCAAGGTCGAACTCAGGGAGGCAGCTGTCTCCTTAGGTAGATTCGAAGCAATTTCCAAGGTTTGATTTTCAGAGGGAATATTTTTGGTCTTTTTCGATTTTTTTATGCAAGACTCATGTAAAATCAGGCCAGTTTAAACGTTAATTCAGAAAGATGGCCGAATTAATTTAAAAAATTATGAAACTTGGTCAGATTATGAAATGGGATGAAATTAAGCTAACCTATTTTTTTTAGAATTTTCTGATGCGCGGATAATAAAATATGCAGACTTTAGTGAAAATGACTAAACCACGTTTAATAATTACCAAACGATTATATTTCTTAGAAATAAAATTAATCCAAATAGGTCTAAGCAAGATCTATCCAAATCAATTTGAATTTCGTTAAAACACTTCACGGTTGATTAACTAAAAATCGATTAAGGTTTTCACTAAATGATTTTTCTAAGACAAACGATACATGCAAATGAGATGATTTTTGGATATGTTGTAGCACAGACTTATATCTACCAAAGATGATTTTTCAGAGATTTTTCGATAAGCAGACAATGCGCAATAAATTAATCAATGAACATGGGCAAAATATTGCAATTTTCACCAAGTTAATTTCCATAAATATTCTGTAAATCAGAAAAATACAAA
Organism: Ottelia alismoides; assembly: GCA_037367405.1. Classification (NCBI taxonomy): domain Eukaryota; kingdom Viridiplantae; phylum Streptophyta; class Magnoliopsida; order Alismatales; family Hydrocharitaceae; genus Ottelia; species Ottelia alismoides. The sequence goes on along the minus strand of JAZKJV010001346.1, from coordinate 873,675 downwards.
TAAATGGTAGAACAAAAGTTATACTAGACAATGCAATTTTCGTAATTAAAAATGGATGACAGAATGATGACAAAATAAATATGTAAATGCAGGGGTATGAATGCAAAGAAAATAAATGCCAAATGCTATGAATGCAATACAGGGACTTGAATGAAATTACCGGGAAGTTAAACTTTCTTTGATAACTTGTAAGGGGTGTCAAGTGTCCCCTTTGCAAATCACCATTTGTTTATTGTGCGATACTTCTCCCCTGTTCTTGGAGATAAAACAGGGGAGGCTGATGGAGTAGCTTCACGGTGGGGTCTTAAAGGTGGCCGGCGGTGGAGACGTGTGAGGAGGGCGGCAGCGTCGGCGGAGTGGGTTGGACGACGTGGGCCGCGCTCTGGACACGCGTCGTGCGGCCAAAGAGGGAAGGCGCCCGCGCGCGGTTGGCGCAGCAGCTGGCTGCTGCGAGTTGGCGCCGCGGCCTTGGCGTGGGTTGGAGGGTGACGTCGGTGATCTGGGACGAGGCAGAGAAGGCGTGAGGGCGCTGGCCAGAGGCGGAGCAGCTGGTTCGCGGGGCAGACGTGGCTCCTCTGCTGGGTGGTGTGGCAATGGGCTGCAAGCAGCTGGGCGCGCAGTGTGCAAGGGGGCGGACGCGTGCAAGGTGACTGACGGGGCGCGGCGGGGTCTGTCGTGGAACTTGGTGGGCGATGATACATGCAATCAAGGAGGGAGCTCGAGCGTGGCTCGGGCGTGGTGGGGGAAGAAGAAGAAGAGAAGGAAGGGGAGTACGTGGGGGATTTCACCAAGTACCATGTTTCACATGCATTTGTTTAGGTAGCGTAAATAATTGATTAATCGATTGATGAAAACTCATCGAAAAATTAATTAAAAATCACCTTTGCGTTTGCAACGTGTGATTTATCCGTTGAAGTGCGATCGATTTTGTGATTCTGTGATCGGAGGAGAATGAATCGAAGAGAGAGATAATGGTTGTAGGAGAGGAAGAAGAAGAGAGGAAGAAAATTACCTGGATATGGAGTCGGATGCCTGTGAAAGAGAAGCTTAGAGCTCCTCGGTTCTTCGCTCTAGACCTCGGCGAAGGTCGAGCTCGGGCAGCTGCGGTTTGCGGCTGCGGCGGTGGACGGAGGGCCACCGGATCTCGCCTAGAGGAGTAGGATCGTCGCTCGCTGTTGGCACTCTCTCCCTTGCTGTCACCAAAGAAGGAATGGAGCTCTCCTCTCCCTTATGTGAAAATGACGGATGGGTGTGAAGGAAGGAGGAGAGGGAATATAAAGAGGAGGAGGAGGAGGTTGGAGAGGAGATGGAGAGAGTGGGAGAGATGGAGGAGTCGACGTTGCTTCTCCCTTAAGTTTGGGAAGAGTGGGGTGGAATGGGTAGAGGAGGAAGGAGAAGGTGCCACTTGGCGCGCTAGGATGCGGCCATATGGCTTTATTTAATTATATGCAAAAAATCATGGGGTGACACGTGGCGGCTTCCGGAGCCACCATGTGTTGCTCCCAGAAAAATCCAAAGTTAAATAGAAAGAAAAATAAAAAAGACATAATAAAAGGGATTAAATCAAAAGGTGGTCAACACAAAAGTTGCTCGTCTCGATGAGATCTACAACTTTCGTGAAGGGCTGAAAATCAAATGAAATCATCTGTACAAAATGTATTTTTGGGTGGTACCTTATAGATATAAAATACCGTATTTTATCTTTTGCCATTTTTTGTCATTTTTTAATAAGAGAAAAATCAAAATAAAGTTAGGGAAATATTAGGAGAATATTTACAATTTAATCTATTTTTTTAGATTTTTAATAATGACGAGAAAATATGGGGGTAAAACGGTCATTATGTACAAGGTACAAAAGGGGCCCAAAAACCAAGTTTTGCATACGAGCTCCGATTTTAATGAAATTGGTCTTGTTTCGAAGGTCTCTGAATGTATATTACTTTAAAAGTGAGTAGATCTAATTCGGAGATCGTATGAGTGAGATATGTACGTTTTAAGGCTCCTAGTTTCAAACTTGGATTGTGGGTTTATTGGTCAATTTTATAAGTTAGTATTTTTTATATTTTTCTTTTGATTAGTATTAGTAATATATACACAACAGAGTTGGTTTTATTAGATTTGGAGTTAGCATAAAATATATACAAATAAAGTATTTTATCTAATATACAGGTGAATATTTACAAATGAATCGGGCTTCTTATTTTATGCGAATATGAATGCTAACATGCAGATATTATGCTTGCATGCATGAATGCTAATTATGCAATATAAGTAGAAATATGCCTCTAATTACTCGGGAACAAAGCTTTATTTTCAACTTTTAGAGTGATGAATCACGGATTCATCAACCCCTTATACTTAAACCTTGCTCGTCCCCGAGCAACTAAAATGAAATGCAAGAGTGAAATGAGATTGGGTTCCATACCAAGGTCATGAAAAAAAGTTGAAAATGGAGCTTGACTCGACTTTTGGATTAATTGTGTGGCGGAACCTTATTGGGATCTGAACTTAAGACCTAACAGACTTCAAGTTCCACAAGTCTTCTATTCAAGACGCCTCAACGGTCAGGTCAGAACAAATCCTCAAACGCAAATTTCTGATGAACAGTCAGGCCCCCAAGGAGCGGGATCATTTTAGAAGATGGCCCGCATCGATGCCGGTCCCCACACTCCGTCGGCAGCTGCAGCCCAAGCCGAATCAGTCGCAGCCAACATGGGCATCATTAGTGAGAAGTTGGATCGTCTCTAGATCCTCGAGAAGAAACAGACGCAAGGACTGGCCCAGATGGATCACATTACCAAGACAATGAGTGACCTGAAGACGCAGATTCTTTGCATCCAGGAGGCACAGACGTCTACTCAGCAGCCTCCCAGGTCACGAGCTGATCCCAGCAGTAGCAGCTTAACCCAGCCCTCTGCCTCATACCGCCAGGTCAACCATATCCAGGCAGAGCTGGTTCCGCAGCTACAGTATTACCCATCGCAGCCACCATCTCAGGACACTCAGATGGTGGTCTATCAGCCGGATCAGCCTCTGGCAGTTCTACCTCCACCATCCTTCGAGCAGGAGCCATTGATGGAAGTCAATGGGATCTGGTACGACCGGTACCCACAGCCCGGGATTCGTTGTGATCACCCCGGATTCCGTTGGGGCACTGGTGGCACTTCATCTCAGCAGCAGCCTCCGGCTCAAGGATATCAGAGCAGCCAGCAGCAGCAACAGTAGCCTCAATATGTCCACCAGCAGAACCAGCACGGTCCTCATCCCGCCTATCAGGGACATCAGTGGAGGCAGCGTCAGCAGCCTCACCAGTCATACACCCATCCTCCCCAGTACCAGCAGTAGCAGCAGCCTTATTTCCCACAGGGGAACACGTCCTATTCTCAGGCGCCCGCCTTTGAGAACCCAGCTCGGGATGACCTTGCCCGCTTGCTCTCTGAACAACGAGCATCCTTCCGGCAGGAAATGTATGAGTTCTGACAGGAGATGAGGGATATCATCAAGGGCAAAGCCGCCATACCAGCTCAGATTGAACCTAACCCAAACAATCTGAAAAGAAAATCTGAGCAGGTACAGTTCACAGAGGATACCTCTCCTAGTGATTATTTGAGTGACATGTCTTCTTCTTTGTATGATGCTGATTTTGTGACTACTAGGAGCGGTAGGATGCCAGCCGGCGGCACCTCATCTGAGCGACAGCCACATGCAGAATCAGGAGCGTCAAATGAGCCAGGTAGCGGTGCTGATGCCGCTAATGACGACGTTGATGACGGTGATGCTGATTCCACCAAGGATGGAGATCCAAACGACGGTGCTGAGGCCGTTGTGAGACCAGATGCAGATGGTGGTGTTGATGCCACCATTCTTGATGCAGAGCTAAAGCGCGGTGCTGATGCCGCGAAGTTAGATGCTGTTGGTGATACTGAGGCCACCACTTCTACTTTTGTTGAGCTTCCTTCTGTGGTGTTACTACCTTTTATATCTTTAGACTGTGGTAACAAGAAAAAGAACAAAAATATGAATAAAGGAAAGGTTTCAGTTCACGTTTCAGATCCATATGTGTTGAATGATGATCATGGTATGGATTCTATTCCTTCATAGGCACAGGGACCTATTCCTAGTCCTCCATCTGCGGAGGCCCCTACTATCCCCCTCCCCGAAGCACTTCACCGGGTGAAGGGGAATAAAAGAGAAAATCCTAAAAAGACCCAACAGGTAGAGTTCAGCAATCAGATGATTGATAGATTCCACATTCAGTTGACTCTACAGGAAGCACTTGAGCACATCCCCCTCTTCAAAAAGAACTTGAAGGAGAAGACTACAGTCCGCAGGAAGAGGAGGAACCATAGAGATCAGATCCATGTGCTCACTCATTCCACTTGCTGCACCATTCATAACAAACTGCCAGCCAAATGACCAGATGCAGGAGCTCCTTATGTCAGATGCGAGATTCAGGAGCAGCAGTTTGATCGTACTCTATTAGACAGCGGCTCTTCTATCAACCTTCTTCCGGCAGCCTTACTCGACCGATTCGAGTTTGGTCCTCTTCTTAGGAGCAGGACAGTCCTTCAGTTTGCTGATAGGTCGACTAAGAGGCCGAAAGGGTTGTTGAGAGACGTGGTCGTTACCATTCAGGGCCTGAAATTCCCCGTGAACTTTGTTGTATTGGACATGGAGATCCTTGAGTCGGTAACCGATGCCCCCATCATGCTTGGACGTCCGTTCTTGGCCACAGCCAAGGCGGTGACCGATCATGATAGTGGGAAGGTATGTTTTCGCGTAGAGGGAGAAATCATACAAATAGAGACGATCGAGGAAACCAGAGCGAGAGAATTAGAATGCTCGGAGCAGTCCAGCGAAGCCGCGCAGATGACAGAGGAAGAGTTAGACATCCACGAGGAATGTGATTTTATGATGACAGATGATGAATCTATTTGGACAGATCCCGTAGCACAGACCCTCGCCTTGCCTACAGACTCACCATACTTAAAGCTTATGGCAGTTGAGAGCCTGGAGAGCACACTCCTGGACGAGGACACATTTGAGGCTGACAGTTATGGGACGAATGGTGATGATTTCAATCTTGTTCGTCTAATTCAGATCCCTCGGATTCAGACATTGATTGGGATGACTTTGATGACTATTTGCCATGTCTGATTCCTTCTGAGCCGACAGCTAGGACGGAGTGGGAGCTAGTAAAGTTCATAGATGATTCAGCAGGCCTCCCTTCGTCAGATATTCACGCAGAGCGAGAGTTCTCACATGCAGACCTGGTCGCCTTCACACAGACATATCAGAAGCCATATCTGCCACCTCCCAGTTGCCCAGAATTGAAGCCCTTACCGCAGTCGTTGAAGTATAGATTCCTTGCGGGTGAGCCAGATATGCACCCAGTCATTATCTTAGTAGGTTTGATTGGAGAACAAGAGTCTCGTCTAATGGAGGTTCTTGAACGCAACCGCAAGGCGATAGGATGGAGTATAGCTGATCTCCAGGGGATTAGTCCGGCTCTGTGCTCCCACCACATCTATCTTGAGGAGGACGCTAGGCCGTCGCGTGAGTTCCAGCGACGGCTGAACCCGAATCTTCGAGATGTGATCATGAAAGAAATATCGAAGTGGTGGAGCGCCGATTTTATCTACCCCATCTCCGACTCCAAGTGGGTTAGTCCATTACATGTGGTACCCAAGAAGACGGGTATCACTTCAATTGTGAATGAGTCTGGAGAGGAGATAGCTACCCAGGTACCAACTTCTTGGAGGGTCTGTGTGGACTACATACGATTGAATCAGGCCACCAAGAAGGATCATTTCCCGCTGCCATTCATTGATCAGATTATCGAGAGGCTAGCTGGGAAGAGTCATTACTGCTTTCTTGACGGATACTCCGGTTATAATCAAGTGGCCATTGCGCCCGAAGACCAGGAGAAAACGACATTCACCTGTCCGTTTGGGACTTATACTTTCAGACGGATGCCTTTTGATCTATGTAACGCCCCCGCGACTTTCCAAAGGTGCATGTTGTCCATTTTCTCGGACATGGTGGGTGATTGCTTAGAGGTCTTCATGGATGACTTCTCGGTCTATGGCGATGGGTTTGATGCTTGTCTTGATTGCCTAGATCGTGTGCTTCAGCGCTGCATAGAGGTCAATCTTGTCTTGTCTTGGGAGAAGAGTCACTTCATGGTGACTCAGGGGACAGTCCTTGGTCATATCATCTCCGACAGGGGCATGGAGGTTGATCTGGCTAAGGTGGATATCATTAGAAAACTCAATCCACCGTCCAATCTACGTCAATTGCGGTCTTTTCTGGGGCATGTCGGTTTCTACCGACATTTTATTCACGATTTCAGTCGAATTGCCCGACCGCTCACTGATTTGCTGACAAAAAGACACAGAGTTCATTGTAGATGATAAGTGTCTTGCATCTTCCAAGACTCTCTAGAATATGGTTGTCACGGCTCCTGTCCTTCAGCCACCCGATTGGTCTCTCCCATTCGAGATCATGACAGATGCTTCTGATTTTGCCGTAGGGGCTGTGCTTGGATAGAGAAGGGATGACTGCCGTATGCCATTCACTACGCCAGCCGGACTTTGGATGCCGCTCAGCGGAATTACACTGTAACTGAGAAAGAGATGCTGGCCGTAGTCTTTGCTTTGGATAAGTATCGATTTTATATTCTCGGATCTAGAGTGACTATTTACACAGATCACACCGCCATCCGGTACTTAATGGCCAAGAAGGATGCCAAAGCTCGCCTTACCAGATGGATCCTTCTTCTCCAGGAATTTGATATTGAGATTAAGGATAAACCTGGAGTTAAAAATGTGGTGGCAGATCATCTCTCCCACTTAGAGAACCTTGAGGAATCTGAGCCCAGTGCACCTATCACAGAGACATTTCCAGACGAGACGATCTTGGATGTCGCCTCACTCCCATGGTATGCCGACTTTGTAAACTATCTTATTGCCAAGACGGTTCCCCAGGGTTGGCCCAGGCAAAAACTTGAGACCTTCCTAGCTAAGGCCAAGTTTTACCATTGGGAGGATCCCGTCCTTTATCATGAAGGAGGGGATAGCATCTGGAGGAGGTGCATTCCTCAAGAAGAGCAGCATAGCATCCTCACATACTGCCACAAGCTTGAGGCAGGAGGACATCATTCTGGGAGAAGGACAACACAGAAGGTGCTTCAATCCGGCCTTTGATAGCCTACCCTCTTCAAGGATTCAGATGAATTCGTGAAGAGGTGTACTGACTGTCAGAAGATGGGTACTTGCGGACAGATAGACATGATGCCCATGCAGCCCATTCACTTTTGTGAGGTTTTTGATGCACGGGGGATTGATTTCATGGGCCCATTTCCTAAGAGTCAGGGATTCGAACACATTCTGCTTGTTGTAGATTATGTTAGACGTTGGGTTGAGGCCATCCCCGCCCGAGCCACAGATGCTAAAACCATGTGTAAATTTTTGAGGAAAAATATCATTTCACGGTTCGGGGTACCCAGAGTTCTGATTTCAGACGGGGGGTCTCATTTCATTAATGATAAAGTCAAGGCCCTTGCAGACGAGTTCGACATTGACCATCGTGTTGCCACGCCGTATCTCCCTCAGACTAATGATCTTGCCGAAGTATCGAACAGGGAAATCAAGACGATCTTACAGAAGGTTGTCCGCCCAGACCGAAAGGATTGGTCACAGCTTTTGGACTCGGTCTTGTGGGACTATCAGACCTCCTTCAAAAATCCATTAGGGACGTCTCCCTTTCGCCTCGTCTATGGCAAGACGTGCCATCTGCCAGTGGAGATCAAGCATAAATCATTTTGGGCAGTCACTGAGTTACTGTTAGATCCCGAGAGTATAGGAGAACAGAGGAGAGCAAAGTTGGCAGCCCTGGAGGAGTTGAGAGATACAACCTTTTCTAGCATCCTACAATACAAGGAAAAAGTGAAGACATGGCATGATTCTCATATCAGCCATAAACAGTTTGAGCCCGATCAGCGTGTATGGTTGTTTGATTCCAGGCTGAAATTATTTCCAGGGAAACTACTGAACAAGTGGAAAGGTCCGTATGTGGTCAGGAAGGTACATGACAATGGTAGCATTGATATATCCGAGCCGTCATCTTCCTCTACCTTCCGTGTTAACGGTCAGCGCCTAAAGCTATATCTAGATCATGATCTGCCGACCGTTGGCGTTGCCCCCATCCTTCTGGTATGAGATGTGTTCTTTGACTCCAATCATTTGCATCTCATACATGGTCATCACTTCCATCTTCCGCTGTATAGATCCATCTGCTGATATCTTTTCTTCTTTTCTTCTTTTCCTTTTCTATCTTCTGTATCTATCAAAAAGGTGTCACCCCTTGTAGACAGTTTTCTATACTTAGGACGTACTTTGTCCTAAGTATGGGGGGGTGTGCACCCCGAGTTGTTCTATTCTTTGATCCTCTCCATTGTCTCTTCTTCTTGTATATACTTAGGGATATCTTACCCTAAGTATAGGGGGAGACAATCTGAGTACGATCTGTTCATTCCCACCCTTGACCCTCCCTGCTTTGTGTACAGTCTGTTATACTTAGGATTATTTGATCATAAGTATAGGGGGAACGGTCAACTTCTCGTTGGTTTATTCATTCATCTCTTATTCATTTATTCTTTAGACTTTTCTATACTTAGTACGAGTTATGTCTTCTCTTTTCTCTCCGATCTATGAGGACATAGCTCAAGCTAAGTATAGGAGGGTCGTATATACTACGTATATACTTTAGCCATAACTCGTACTGTCGTATTTTCTAATAACTATTTATACAATTAAAATTCACTAAAAAAATCTTAATAAAAAGATGTGATTATTCCTCAAATGCTTTGTGTATGTACTGATTAATAAATCAGGTGAAAATATTTTTTGCAAAATGTTTGAAAAATAGTTTGAAAACCTTTGTGAAAAATCTTTTGAAAACTATTTGGAAAACATTTTGTTACATGTTTTCAACCTTTGTAAAAATCTTTTGATTGTAAATTTATTTTCTTTGTGTGAAATAAAATGTTAGAAAAATGATTTGCAAATGGTTTGAAAAATGGTTGCAAAAATATGTGAAGAATCTATATATACTATTTAGAAAACCTTTGCAAAATGATTTTCAAATGTGTGTACATGTTTGTAAAATTGTTTGTAAAAATTATTTTGGACTATAGTTTTCAAAATTGTTTGAAAAGCTTGTGTCAAATAAGTTTGAGAAATATATACATCACACCAAAATTCACTATATATACTTATAAAATTGAGCACTTACCCTTGTAAAATCTTAAAATCCACTTCTTGTAAATATCAGAAGCATCCCTGCGTAAATATTTGTACCTTTATTTTATCCCCGGGGAGATAAAGGCCAAAATACAATACAAAACCATTTTATTTAATCCATTCTTTATTCATTTTGGGACCTATTTTTGGTTCCACTTTTTATACCCCAAATAAAGAAACTTTATACATAAAATTGTAGATAATTAAATAAATAAAAATACAAAATTGATTTCACTGAAAAATAACATACAGATAAAACGTCATGATCTGAATAAGATTCCAGAATTCTAACTTCCCAGACCTGTATCTTGCAAATAAAGACTCGAAATGTACCAAACTCACCTTTAATTTATATAGCTTAAAATAATCTATTTAATGAAGGTGGTTTCGTATTTTTCGGAGTTACGGTTTGAAAGTTGAGTTTTGGACCCTCATTGTATACTTGTACAGATTAAAATATTCATTTTATTATTTATTCATTATTTTTATAATTTTATATTTTTATAATTTTGTAAATATTACTTATAATATATTTGTACATTAAAATCAGAATAAAAATATAAAAGAAATACAAAATAAAATACTTGTATATAAAATACATAGGTATAATACCTATACTTATACCTGTACTTTTAACACTTATATTTTATTAAGTGTACAAATTACATTAGAAAAATAAAATAAAAATATTATTAAGTGTACTAAAAGTATTTTATTATTTTATAAAATAATAAACAAAAATAAATAAAGTAAAAACATAAAAAAAAATAAATTAATAAAATATATAGGTAATGTACCTACATAGGTCTAAAAAGACAACTTGTAAAATTATACCTCATAAAAATAATTAAAAATCATAATAAAATACCTTATAAAATAATAAACATCTTTTATTTAATAATCAAAATTTAATTAATTAATTTTCTATTTTTTTATTGATTTTACAAATCATTTTCAGGGGTTTTTCCTGGTTGGTCCACGTGGACCAACCATGGGGCAGTCTTCGTTGACCCAAGTCAACTGTCTGCCCTCCACCCCTGCAGCCTGTCAGACCTTGGTTTTCGCCCATTTTTGTCGATTTTTCCAGGACGCTCCTTGCATTTTTTCGTGTCGCACTCTTCACAACTTTTTCTCCTTGTAGAATGGCCATACTCGTCCGATGATTGTCTCGAGGAGAGGGCCATCGATTCACCCAATCTCCCTTGGTCTTTGGAGCGCCTTGGTCACATAGTCAAATCCCTTATAAGCCACCCCGACTTCCTCTTTGATTTTGAACCCCATTTTCGTCCCGATTCTTCCCCTTTTTGCTCGTGTTTGGGACCTGGAGGTGACAGCTCCAGGATCAGATCTTCAAGGAGGCAAAGCGTCGCGGGCTTGGGCGAGTTCCATCACCTCCGGCGAGCTCCGTCGTTGAGGTACCTTCAACCTCGGGCCCTGTCCCTTGAGGTGTCTATCTCCCTATTTTTCTTTGCCCTTTTTATTCTCTGTAATCGTAGGAATCTTTAGCATCCTTAATCATCACTTTCCATCGATCAAGTCGCATTATCTCCACCCTCACCGGAGTGCTCCTCCGACCACGACCTTCACGCTATCTCCGCCGTTCACACACCACCGCGGGGTCGAGGCAACGTGCCTCGTCCCTTTCACATCATTTTCCTGCAGGTCAAAGCGCTCCAACGCACCTGGCACTCATTTTGAGCACTCGCCGGAGGCACCTAGAGTACCCCAGTTCCGCCGTCACCGTGTGAGTGCTCTGGTCGTCGCCGAACCTTTTTGGAGCTGCCAACATCGAGAGGAGGACCGCAGGAGCTCGTCGGCCCATTTTGAGAGCGTCAGTCGCCACGGAGGAGGAGGAGCAAGGCCGGGGAAGTTCGTCGGTGAGGGCCTTCTTCCCGGTTCTTCATCTTCACCTTTCAGCCGTCCGATCAAGGGCCCCCGCCCAGGCGAGCAGCAACCGTCAGATCACCTGCGCTACCAGCCGTCAGATCATCCGTAGATCTTTTAATCTCAGCCGTAGGGAGGCGAACTGTCATCGCAAGCGGAGGAGTCGACACGTGTCTAAGTGAGAGCAGATCCGTCGTCCGCTCCCGCGTTAGCGTGGGTAATTTGCATTATATCCCCCGCAATTTTTGTAATATCTATTTCATCCATAAACTTTCCTATGCTGTGTGGAAATTTCTGTAATATTTGCATGTTGCCCCCGGACCTTTAGGGATTTTGCATTCCAGTCCTCGCCACGTCACCTCACGTAACTAGTACATGTGAGGTGCGGGCATTTTGCGAGGGAACCCCTCCAGGGTTCGGGTATTTCGTTTTGATCCCAGAACTTTGATATTAAGTGTAAACTTTTTGGGATATTTGCATGCTTGCGCCTGGAGTTTTGTAATATTGCACCTATACCCCTGCCAGGTCACGTGTTTCTACACGTAGGCGTGGTAATTTTGCAGTTAAGCCCTTGCGGCTTTGGGTGTTTATATTTAATCCAGGAACTTCGTTTATTAGTTGAATACTTTGCGTGAAAATTGCAGTACAACCCTTGGATGTTTGTTTATTTGCATTAATACCCTTGCCAGGACTTGTATTTTTGCACGCTCCCTCTATTTATTTAGTGCATAATTTTAACTCGAAAAATTCTCAAAAAAATACTATAGGTTTCTGTTTGCTTGCTTGTTCACGTTGTATTTTTGATGGCATTTTTATTGCATTTTCATATTTATTAAAAATAAAAAACATGCATTTTCAGCACTGTTTGCATTAGAAAATCCATAAAAATTATCAAAACATCTTGAAAAATTCCAAAAAAATTACCTACTGTGTATTTTAGTGTATTCTAATGTCAATCCAAAAATCACTAAAAATTTAAATACCAAAGTCTTAAAAATTTGAAAACACTCAAAATCTTTATAAAAATCTAAAGAATTCTAGAAAAATGCTAAAAATATAAACTCAATTATGTAGCTTCCCTGTTTCAGTACCTTTATTTTAAAATTAATTTGGGAAAATTTTGATACTGTTTGCTATTTTTCATTCCCATTTTAATTTCGGATAGAACCTTTATTCACTGTTTTCTTGTATTTCAACTTTTAAAAATACCAAAAATATTTAGAAAAATCCTCAAAAATCACAAAAAACAGTAGAAAAAAGATAAAAAGACCAAAAACATTTCATTCCCTAATTTTTGACTATTTTTACCTATTTTTATAAATACTTTATCCCCTCCTTCCTTATATTGTATATACATCCTATTATTGAAAAAGAAAATATAAAAATATAAAATAAAAAAAGATAATACAAAATCAGTAAAAAGAAAACCAAAATACAAAATTAAAAATTAAAAATAAAATAAAAAAATATAAAATTAAAAACCCACAAAAACATTTGCATAGTGTAGACATTGATCACAATCACATCACATTTTGCACTTAGCGTGATCTATCCTGCCTTGCTCCCTGAGTTTGACACTTTACATACTTACACACTATACACCTTGTTGTAGAGTTAAAATAAATTTGACTCCACATTTATTTGTCATTGCCTGATTCATTATTGTGGGTTCATTGTTGACTAAATCCGGATTTTTAACGGTCACCGCAGCGACCTCTGTGTTTCCGCCTTGTGAGGAATACAAGACCGTTAGATTTTTGGGTTTATCAACTATGTTTGCAGACTAAAGAAGAGTCTGTATGGCTTGAAGCAAGAACCTAAGCAGTGGTACAAGAAGTTTGACTCGTTCATGGGGGAACATGATTACTCTAAGACCACTTCATATTATTGAGTGTTCGTGCAAAAATTCTCAGGAGATGATTTCATCATATTGTTGCTTTATGTTGATGACATATTGATTGTAGACAACAATAGAGAGAGAATTTCTAGCTTGAAGAATGATTGAGCAGATCCTTCGCTATGAAGGACTTGGGACATGAAAGTCAGATATTAGGCATGAAGATCATTCGAGATAGGGGAGCAAGGAAACTTCATCTTTCACAAGAGAAGTAAATTGAGAAGGTACTTCAAAGATTTCATATGGAGAAGACAAATCCAACTAGCACCCCTCTTGGAGCGCAGTTCAAGTTAAGTTTCAAAGATAGCCCACAGAACAATACAAAGAAGAAAGACATGGAAAGAGTTCCCTATGCATCAGCCACGGGTAGTCTCGTGTATGCCATGGTTTGTACAAGGCCAGATATTGCTCTTGCAGTTGGAGTTGTTAGTAGTTTCATCTCAAATCCAGAAAAATAACATTGGGAAGCAGTTAAATGGATCTTGAGATACCTTCAAGGTACTAGCATATACTCATTTTGCTTTGAAGCAGAGAAGCCTATTCTTCTTGGATACACAGATTCAGACATGACATGTGACATTGATGGGAGAAGATCCAAATCAGATTACATGATATCCTTTACAGGCAATGCGGTTTCTTGGCAGTCTCGTCTCCAGAAGTGTGTTGCTTTATCCACTACAGAGGTTGAGTTCATTGCAACTGCAAAGGCGTACAAGGAGTTGTTGTGGATGAAGAAGTTCATGCAGGAACTTGATTTTCATCATGACAAGTACGTGATTTACTGTGACAATCAGAGTGCTATTCACCTTGGCAAGAACTCTAATTCATGCAAGATCGAAGTACATCGATGTCAGATATCATTGGATACATGATGTGTTAGAATCATCTTATACTTGACAAGATCCACATAGATGACAATGGTGCCGATATGATGATAAAGACTTTGCCGCTTGGAAAGTTCGAGAGATGTTGCTCCCTTGTAGGTTTGGAGCAGTTTCCACATCGTCGGTGAGGGGGAGATTTGTTGGATGGGTTCCCCTCCTTGTGGGAACCTAGTCCATATATATAGGACATTGATAGTCTCATTTGGAAAAGGAAAGATCAATTGTATTTTAGGACTAGGAGTCATCTTTTCCTAATCCTATTAGAAACAGGAGTTTAAGTTTCCTTATTTATTCATTTCCATGGAGTATAAATAGAGGGTATCGGGTGCAACCCTGGATCATCCCAACAGAAACTCTCCTAGCACAAGAAAGAAATAAGAGAGAGAGAGAGAGAGAGGAAGAAGAAGAAAGAAAGTTCATGATTGTCGCGGAGTTTGGAGGGAGTAACATTTGGAGCAGTTCTTCTCCAACATTCTTCCCTACAGTTTGGCGACAGATTTACAATTGGTTGATATTTCTCCTCTCTACTATTCTCCATTATTTGGTGATTTGTAGCACCGTATTGAGGGCCGACATTTTGTAAGCCCCTCACGAGAGATTACTTCGATTATAGTGCTTGATTTTGGGTTGCAATCAACCCCGTGGTTTTTCCCCTTACATTGAGGGTTTTCCATGTTAAAATTTCTCCGTACATCTGTGATTGTTTTTTCTGTAGTTGAGATACTTTCTCATAGTTGATATATCGTGCAGGATCCACCTATCGACTTTGGTTATTTTTCCGCAACTCAATTTATACAGGGAATATGTTCCCAGCAAGTATGCTCCCTTTGTGAGCACAATGATGTTGAGGACCTGAAACCAAATATCAAATAATCAAATATGCGTGTTTATTTGACGATTTTAGAGAAAGAGAGATATCATAATATATTTACATTGAGAGCAAGTGTATAAGTTATAGCATTATCACAAATAATCATCTCAATTAGTGATATATGAGTCTACATGACAAACTTACATAAGAAGATTTTTGTTAAAGTAAGATGACTCGCTAATGAAGCATATAAAAAAAATGAAATTATGGCATAATGTTGAGAAATTTTACCGACATGGAACAAAATTCTATGAATTTGCTAAAATATATTCACAACTCGCCGATATTTCATCGATATCATGTGATATATCAGAGAAAATACAAGAAATTGAACTCATGGACAATATTGATATCGATGGTGTGGGGAAACCAAATTCGGGGGAAATTTTGTCGAAATTCACCAAAATTTATGGCAATGGGAATTGCGTTTAGAAAAGAATAGAGACAATAATTGTCCATCCCTTTTTCCTCCTCCACCAGGGAATGTATTTTTAAGGTTTCTCATCTTTTGCTAGACAAAGTTAGAGCTTATATGTAAGTTTGGATCTGTCCGAAGTTCTTGCTTTACTATGTTTCCACATGTATTATGTCACTAAAATCCTCGCAAATGCAAAAGCTCGAGTGGGAGGAGGCGAAGGACTTGAACAAGGTTTCTCGTCATTCACTGTGCAACCTTGCAACTCTTGAGTGACTCGTATGAGCCTCTTTAAACTCAATCAAATAGGTTATCCTAAGTGCACACCTGTGGAATCATACTCATGCATGATAACAACCAAAAATTGACATAACATATATGTAGCAGGTATAACAAGACACGATAAATGTGATATATTACCCAATCTCAGCTTTATTAAGAAAAACTATAACATACTCAATTATTTTGATGTTTAGGGGGTTGATGTTTATGAAACAAGTTATGGTGCAAACTTGACACAGCTATACTCTTGTGATTCTTTGAGCATCCTATTCGGAGATTCCAGTAGCACATACCATATTCCTCTCAGTATGCACAAATCCCCCTTGAAATATGAATTGAGTGTTGCAACAATACAATGTTCTTCAACTCGTGCCTAGGAAAATAAACTATATTCCATGTTGCTCTTCTCCCTCCACAATCTCATGAGTTGCATCGTGGTTCCCATTTTTTCCACGAGGATCATATTTACCAGGTAAAGGTACCTATGCAATTATGTTTTTGGGTCTAACGTCAAGGAATTCATCTTCTTAGAGGTTGTAAAGGATCCGATAGTTTATTTCCTTCAGTTCTCGGAGATGGTTTCCTCCAAGAGGAAGAGTTCGCTGGAGAGACTACTGGACTATCTCAACTTGTATGAGTCCATCTCAGAGCTCTATATAGATATAAAGTCCATCTTCTTGTACAAGACAACCACCTCCATAACGTTGCATGCACATTGTTCTCTAGAGAGGGCCATCAAGTTTGTGCGATCATCACTCATCGAGTTTGAATCGGCTATCCAGAAAACTTCGCCTCTTGGAGAGCAGCAACAAGGTTGCCAATATTGGGAACAAGCAATCCCACGAACGATGCGGAAGCTTATCGAACCGAGTAACTTTTCAGATCAACAAAACTGAATCGAATGACAACAAGAACCGCTACTAATCCAAATGACAAACAAGCAACCACAATCACAAAGCACAACAAGCAACCATAACATGCACGAGGATTTTGATGAATCCATGATTTACCTCCTTTATTTTTCCATTTTGTCTAAAATCCTTGGTAAAAATGCATGTAAATATCAACTAATTCTTATTAATTAACATACTAACTCAGTGGTTAATATTACATATTTAACACTTATTTCATCCAAAAATAAAAGAATAAAGAGAATAAAGAAAAATAAAAGAACGAAGGATGCAAATGTGTACATACTGATCCTAACTCCGAGACTGTGTCAATGGTAACTTGGTTGGTAAAATAAATAAGTAGTGGGAGATAAGAATCTTAATCTATAAAAATGTCAGAAACTATATATCACCAATGTGCATATACACATTATTTACCTTGTGCATATATCCATCTATTTTATTTATCATTCAGATAGCTTCAGATAAAAATATTTTCTTCTTAAAACTTCTTTATAATAATATAGATTAAATTATAAAAAATATTTTGTATATAAATAATTTGGTACAATGAACCGAAAAAGTTGTAAAGGCCAAATTCCATAGTTCATAACTATTTATAGAAAACTCCAAATCAATCAAAAACTCACTTTTAAACTTCTAGTTATATTTTATACTATTATAAAAAAATCTTAAAAAATACTAGAATTAATGATGTGAGTATTTGTTTTTGGGCCCATTGTATAGTTGTGCTATATGTATATTAATCTTCACGATTTTATGTAAAATTAATATTAACTCAAATTAATCTAAATCTTTTTTTGAAGTGTACATAAAAATCAATATAAATTTTAAAAATATAATTTATAAATAAAACATGAATAAATGCCAATAAATCTTGAAAATAAAAAAACGTAAACTAGAACTTCTGAACCTCGTATCTCGACTATATGAACTCTGAATCAGACAAACTAACTTTTAAAATTCATATTATAAAATTATATATTAAATAAAATTACTTCGTAAAAAATGGAATTAATATGCAAAATAGATTTTAGGACCCTATTGGCAGACATGTACAATTTTTTTATTTTATTTATATTTCTTTTTTGACATTTATTTTGTGTTCCATATTTATGATATTGTACTGCTAATATAGTTTGTGAATAAAATAAAAATAAAAAATGGAATCCATTGTAAATAATGTAAATAAATACACATCCCAATTACCGGTATAATAGTAATATTTTACATAATACTATTTATTAATTATTTAGATAAATACTATTAAAATAAAATAAAATAAGATATATTCATAATCCTCATATAATATATTAAATTAATACAGTACAAAATAAATAAATTATTTATTAAAATAAGTAATTAATAATTAATAAAATATTATTTATATGTAGAACTGACCAAAATACAGGCTGGGCCAGCCCATGGTGTGATGCTCCGTCCTGAGGGGAGGACGTCAGACCTAACTCCCTAGGATCCATATACTCAACAATAGCCACATTCATACATCATGATTAACATTCGGAATGTAAAGCGGGAAAAATAGAAAATAAAATACTCAAATGACATTTATATATTCATGATTCCCAAAATTTCATAGATTTACGATAGAGTCTACAATGTATTTTTCCATGACTGGCAACTTAAACCTTACAAGTTATAAAAGTATAACAATAACTAGTACAACTCTACGAGTAAAACTGTACCCTGAGTCTAGTATAAACTGTGGAAGCTCAAGTCAATACTTCTACTCAACAACCTGTAAACCTGGACGGGTTTCCAAAGAAGTACGTATGAACAAAAAGCTCAGCACAGCTAAAACAAGCTAACACTATACTAAGAAGAAAGTGTAAAAGAGTAAAGAGAGGGATGTTCATATTCTATTATTATTTTTGTAATTTATGTTGCTATCCCAACCATTTGCAAATAGGTTATTAGAAATTACATATGATCTACTTGTACTCTACAAGTTCTAGTATCATTATTCATATCATGAATTTGTAACTATACCTTTATCCGCATGCATTGTTTGGGATCATCATATACATAGAAGCACGTAGGTATCTAAAGCATATTTTCATAATTTAGTTGTTGATCTCAAACAATAAACACATCATCTCAACAGTCACATCATGTGCACTGGAGTAATCAGCTCAAGCCAACAAACCCCAACTCCAACTTCAACCCATTTCCCCCAGCTTACCCGCCGCAAGGGGAATACCCGAGAACGAGTACACCAAGGTCAAACGAAATCGTACCAGATACACCCTCATGATAAAGTACAAGTCCTCGATGAGTGTCGTACTAGGGACGCGGACTCACCGACTATACCCATAGCACTACGCTCAACCGATAGAGTTGCGAAACACACCGGCAAACTCGCGAAACCAGAACTAACACTCCATCTAGGACTCACTGGGACCACGAGAGTTGTGCCCCGCTCTCGGGCATGCTAACTTCTCTAAGTATAACACACATGCAAACAAATATGGATATAGTGATTCCGCCTTAATTTCATTTAGTCATATCTCGACAATTCATATGTCATTCTCATTACGAGTCATCGTGTAACCTCACTAACGAGACGTCAACCACTGTAAACATAATCCATACAAGTGTCCTATTAGGAATTTGAATACATAACATAATCGCACAATCGAGACCATCACCATCGTCATGCATTTAATCTGTATCCTCTGTTACTAGCAGTTACGAACCTTCATTGTCATTTTGAAAGATAATAAATCGAGTTTTAATGATACGACGATCTTTTGCAAACATTCGTATCATGTGGAAAAAGTAATATTAATCTCATCTATCTGTTAAACACTGCATGGATGCAACTATTCTCCGATTTGAAGGTATTATATGATAAAATTTTCTACTACAAGATAATGTAGGTACATCGCAATAATGATGCATACCCCTGCAATTATGGGCAACAAAACCAAGCATTTTCTAATGAAATCCTTTTAGTATATATGTATACGAGATTTGAATTACTTGGGTTGACGATCGTCATATTAATCATGACTCGACCATGACTTTGACACCATACAACATGCAATCATTATCTTCCAATTTTTTTTCTAAACCTGATTCGTGAGGCACCATTTGTAGATGTGATCAAATAAGTATTTTGTGAACCCCTAATAATGATGGTATTTGAGAGAAAAAGATAATAAACCATTAAAGCATTCTATTTATTGATAACAAGACAGCTATGTGTACAAGGATTGCAATAGAATAACATATCTATCTTCCAGCAACTATTGACTTTCTTATCATCAACTATCACCAGTTGTGTAATACTATAAGATTATGAATGAAAGGCCGATTTATGTGTCAAACCTGATGAAAATGATTGTTTCTATCGTAGTGGGAAAACTGACCTTTATGTATGTTTAGTTATGGTTAAACAAAGGTATAACAAAAAAAGTTTTCGGTAATTTGTGGGGTATACTAGATGGGTAAAAAATTTTTTATCCAGTCACAGATCAACAAATCCAGGATGGATATTAACTAAGGAAATTGAAACAAGGATTCGTATAAACTCTAATTTGGCGATAAGATATACAATAGGGAAGTAAACTGCATAAGTTCAATCAATTACAATTATTTAGGAATATTTATTTCTAATCAAGCATCATGCCCTTTCAATAATTTTTTTTCGTTGCAATAACATTCCTATAAACGTATGCCTCTATGACCATTACAAGTGCATAAATATAATACCTTACAAGTGCATAAATATAATACCAATTCATTTGATCATCAATAACATAAACGGATTCCACATCCATTAAGATTGAATTAAAGATATAACTTAAAAGACAATGAAGAAGGACTACTCGTGTGATTTGCTCATTGAAGAAAAAATAATGATAAAAAAACAACAAGACTGTAGCATCTACGTTTTGAAAACTCTTGATCATACTTAGATACACCACAAGAAACCCATAGCTCTATAGACATTCAAAACGGGGTAGATCGGATCATATGAAACGAACAACAATGAAGGAAGGGAACATCTATGCATATATATTCTTAGTTGTCCATTCATCTTTCCTTCACACACTTTTATTTAGCAAAAATACTATTTAGCATTCTTTTATTTTATTGGGAACATGAACAACCATCGATCTCCACATCAAGGGAGAAACTCAATCCAGCAAGAGGGACACGAAGGTCCATGGGACATATGAAATGCGAGAAAATCACAAGAAAAAAAGGGAAGGGGACCGTACCTATATGATGCTCACGCATGCAACGATAAACTTCTGTTCTAAGTCATTCTTGTCCATAATCAAGACCACGACAACCTCTAAAAATATAATAAACCCTTCTTTAAGTCTAACTTGTAAACAAAATCAAAAATACATGAAGTGGGAGAGTTCATCTTACATTTCTAGTGCTAGATCCAGGTAAATGATGACGAGGGGAAGCTCCTCTCCAAAAATGATGGTTTATTTGCCACCTTCGCGATGCTCTGATGGAGTTACAACAAGGTTGGAGGTGGGAGATGGTATGTGGCGGCTAGGATTTACAAATGAGAGGAGAGAGCAACCTAATGGGTCTTTTATATCTTTAAGAATCGGGCTTGGGCGGATCCTTGGGTGGATCTCGCTCAAATCTCATATGACCATTTCAGACTTGATCCATTCCCAGTAAAATGATCATATCTCACTCACCCGATTTACAAAATTTCAGATGCGTTGGATTCTTAACGACGATACGATCCAACAAGTCATAATGTGCTACCATCAGATCGAAATTGAATTTTTCATAAATTTCTTATTGGACCATAACTATTTGATTATCATCAACTTGACCAATTTGCGGGACTAAAATCAGGGGTTTCACATATGGGTCGGGCCAAACGGGATGAGGTTTAAAACCTCTCTCCAAAGCCTGCCGTGGGCCGACCCGATGCTCATTTTGTTATTTTTCTATTGATTTTTTAATGGTATTTAATAAGTATATATTCTTATTAATACTATTTATATTTCATATAACTAATATAAGCAGTTTACAAGTTATTTGGCATGTAAACTATTGATGTTTTTAAAAAAACTAGTGTCACATGTGAAAAACTTGAAGTATATCATATTAATACATATATGAGTTCAATTGGGCTGTCCCTTGGGGGGGCTAACTTGGCTCCCCCACGTAATTTCTCCGATTTTTTATTTTTTTGAAAATTTCTTCCGTGAATATTCATCACTATATCCCTATATCATGCTATGCAAATTTAGTGCGAAACAGAGACTCCTACAACCTCCATCCAAACAATCATTTTTAACGGTAATATAAATGCTGAAAACGACCCTTCTGGATGGAGGCCCTAGGAGTCTCTGTTTCGCGCGAAATTTGAATGACATAATATAGGGATACATTGATGAAAATCCACAGAAGAATTTTTTTTTAAAAAAATAAAAAAAACGGATGAAATAACGTAGGGGAGCCAAATTAGCTACCCCTAAGGGACAACCCCATTTTATCCTACATATATTATTCACCTTATATATATATGGGAAAAATGGGGGCCCCCTAGGGGTAGCCAACATGGCTGCCTCCATCCCATTTTTTGCATTTTTTTATTTTTTTGAAAAATATCACCATGTATATTCATCCCTATATCCCTCCTATATGTCATTCGAATTTCGTCGGAAACAGAGACTCCTACGGCCTTTATCTAGACGTCATTTTTTTAATGATCGCATGATTTTTAAATCGACCCTGTCTGGATGGAGGCCGTAAGAGTCTCTGTTTCTGACGAAATTCGAATGACATATAGGAGGGATATAGGGATGAATATATATTGTGATATTTTTTCAAAAAATAAAAAAATTGCGAAAAATGGGGGTGGGGGCAGCCATGTTGGCTACCCCTAGGGGGCAGCCCCATCAACCCCTATATATATATGAGGAAAATGGGGCTGCCCCCTAGGGGGAGCTAAGTTAGCTCCCCCACCCTATTTTCTTCAATTTTTTTATTTTTTTTGAAATTTTTTTCCGTGAATATTCATCACTATATCCCTATATTATGTCATAAAAAATTCGTGTGAAACAGAGACTCCTACGGCCTCCATCCAGACAGTCATTTTTTTAACGGTAACATGATTTTTTAAATCGACCCCGTTTGGATGGAGGTCGTAGGAGTCTCTGTTTCGCATGAAATTTGAATGACATAATATAGGGATTTAATAATGAATTTACACGCTTTTAGATTTCAAAAAAAATAAAAAAATTTTGTGAAAAAAGGGTGGGGGGAGCTAAGTTAGCTCCCCCTAAGGGGCATACACATTTTACCCTATATATATTATATAGTAGGTCGAGTCGGGTCGATCTATGCCTCAAATCTCCTAGCCCAATCCCAGATTCCCAGCCCATGAGCAGGCTCGACGGCGACCCCCCAGCTCACTGGCCAAGTCTATTTGTATGTAATGTATACCTGTAAATTATACTATTTATATTATTTAGCCATTTAAATTAAATTACTCAATCAAATAAAACTCTTAATTAAAATATTTATTTAATTATTTACAATTGTTATTTACATTATTTAATTATATTAATTTACAATTAATTAATTAATATTTTATATTGTATATAACTATATAGGTCATTTGTTGTGTCATTGTGGATTATGCCACGTGTCACCTTTTAATTGAGGAGAAAAAGAAGGTTGGCTTTTCAACCTTCTTCTTCTTTTCCCCCCTTCGAATGTTCTTATTTTTCTCCTCTCCTTCTTCTTCCCCGTCTCCTCCTCTTTCCCGTCTACCTAACCACCTAGGACCATTCCAACACCTGGCCATTCGCCAACCTCCTCCCTCGCCGTTCTTCTCCGACCAGATCCGCGTACAGGTGCATTGCATATGGAACTCCCTTTCTCTATTTATAGGACATGGCTCCTCTTAGATCCATTATCCACATTTTTTCTTCTTCCACGTCCTGTGAGCTCCAGACTCCAGTTGAGAGGTAGAGTTGAGAGGTAAAGAGTGACAAAAACTCTCTTGTCCGCTGTCGCCGTGAGGTCTAGGGTAAGGGGAAGGGAGAGATCGACACCAGAGTGTTGCGTCGCCGTGCACCTCCGTGTTGAGCCTCCTTCAGTTGCGGCCGAGGCTACAATCGTCTGAAGTTTCGAGCTCCATAACTCCCCAAGAATCCGATCCATAGGCTATCGTCCATCCATTCGGGTTATATCTAGGCAGACTTTCCTCCTTCCCATCTCTTTTCAATCCATCCCTTCTCCTCTTGATCTCTCTATTCTCTCTAAATCGACACTCGAATATGCTTTTCCGATCATCGAGATTCGCATCCCCTTCGATCTCCCATCATTTTCTATTTTATTCTACACACATGCACACCTCTACCCACAGACAGTTACCGGAGCTGAGACACAACTCCATCGCCTCCTTATGTGTCTTCCGTTCACTGTTTCCCTAATCACCGGGTCGAGGTTAACAACCTCGAGCCTTATAGTTGTACACGCAAGTGTGTTGAGGAGTGGATCTACATCAACCTCCGAGTCTTCATTAGGGACATGCATTAGAATAATCATCATAGGTCGAGAACACCATCCAGATCATCTCGATCGCATATGAAGGAGACGCGTCGAGTACTTGTAACATCTGAAATCCACGAGGACCACTTCGTCATTCCAATTGGAGACATGATCATACACAACTCCACCGTTACAACTAATCAGATAAAGTCATTGAGCGAGCCACACTGATCTGAGAATCGAGATCATTGTTGAACGCCATCAAGCACCTCTTTCAAAGATCGATGATTCTACTCGTATCATCTTCATCTCGAAATGTTATGCCAAAAGCAATCCATCAAGGGACATTCATCTGCACAACATCGAGGAATATGAGGTGTAGTAGATGAAGCGACGTCCGAGATCCATTACCACAGATCAAAGCCCTGACCATTTCCTTGAGCATCTTTAAATTGGGGAAGAACACGGTCTACAACCACAATCCAATCTGCAAGATTGAACGCTCCAAAATCCAGAGCCGCTCTTAAGCACCCTCCCTTCATGTGCTTCGCGCATAACGCATGGACATTTTGGGAAATTCAAGCAGAATCCACAGGACGTTTGCATAATTACGTACAGATGCAGGTCAAAGCTTCTACACATTAGCCCTCACGTGTTTTGCTGTTGTTTTTGCGCAACAACCCATTGCCTCTCTCTCATTTTACATGCACGCCTATAATTATTCTATGATTACATATATACCCCTATACAAAGTATATTATATAATACATATATAATTCATGTAAAACTAAATACAAAAGATAAAAAATATTATAAAATACATAAAAATACATATTATTATACTCTATACAGTATAAAAGGAATTTGAAAATTAAGTACATTTTATATTTTTTATAATTCGAAAACAAATAGAAAAATATAAACATACTTCAAAAATGCATAAAGATATAAATACAAATCCAAAAATTATACAAAAATTCGGATATCTATATTTTACTATGTTCTAAACAGTAAATTAAAAATAAAAGTAAAATTAAATATAAAATGCTCAAAAATCTAAAAATACATAACTAACTCATAAAAAAATCCTAAAAACATGTACAATGCATTATTTTAAAGCTATTTTCCTATTCTATAAAGTAAAAATAAAATAAAATAATTTTCTCACTATTTATTATTTTAAAAATAATAAAAATAATTTTGTTTCTTGTTAAAACATTATTTTCAACTTTAAATTCATTAAAAAATCAAGACAAATGCTAAAAATTACAAAAAAATCATAAAATAGTAAAACAATAATAAAATATAAAAATATTAAATATAAAATCAAATAAAAAAAATATAAAATCTATACATATATATTCTTACATATTGCTATATATGTCCAGTGTGTCTACCATACAAAAGATCAGGGTTCAAATCCCACTCTTGCAGGGGTTGCGTTAGGTAGTCGATAGCCAACGTAAAAAATAATCGAATCTTTCAACATGGATTTGAGCAAGAATCCATGTAATAGACCCTATTTATAGTGGGAGAAGGCTTAGTACACTATTTTTTATAGCTATATAAAATACTTAAAAACAATACAAAACAACTAAGACAAACTAAAAATCATAAAAAATCAGAAAAACCTTAAATCCTTAGATCGCTCTACCTATCCACCATAGTCTCTACAGTTCGCCTCCATGGGTTCGCCACTCTCATACTTTACGTTATACACTTGAGTTTAGGAGTCTAAATAAAACATAAAAAAAATCTTTTTATGATAACCTCGCCCCGATCGATACAACAATACTGGTCTATCCTGTTAGAGCACCAGACCGGGCGAATATTTATGCGTGAAAGCGACAAATTTGCACAAGGGATTTTAACGTCGAAACCCCTAAAATGAGAGGGGGAAAAACCACGGGGCTTAATCGACCCAATCAAACTTATCCACTAAAACTTGGTGTCCTTCTCCCAGAGGTGTATCAACAAGAATCACACCAATCCAAAATAAAAGAGGGAGTGGGTGGAGAAATTCCACCCAAAGTACAACCCTAGCAAGATCCACAACAACCCTAATCCGACTCCTCCTCTACATGATCTACATCAGCAAGCAGTGGCCTGATCCAAGCAAATAGGAGGTGGATATGGAATGGAAATGGTGTCCTAACCCTTAACAACAATGAGAAGGGGGAATGGAAGTGGTCGATTAGCGCTTGGGTTTAGTCTGCCAAAACCTAGAAATGGCCTGGGTAAATTGCCCCATGCCCTTTTGAGCGTTTTGCATCCAAACCCATCATGTTTGGAAATTCTTGGCAATCATATCCTAACAACCAGATGGTGGATTGGTTGCAAAGGAAGATGTCATGAAATTGGTTGTTCCCAAATTCCCTTCCCCCACCTATTTTCTTGTTTGGGCATTTGCTTTTATAAATGGTGATGGGCGAGTATCTAGAGACAAATCAGTTGACATATACCAGGTTTTGTCACGAATTGCTGTCAAGGTGCTGCGCGATGGTGAAGGGGTCTCGAAAGAATGGGGGAGGGGATAGGAGAGGGAGAGACGGTGAGGCCGTAGTGGGGGTGAAGAGGGGGGAGATGTGGGATTCGAGGAGAAGGCGGAAGTGGGATTCGAGGTGGAGAGGAGTCAAGGGGAGGGGATGGTATAATTGGCAAATGTGGGAGGGTGAGAGGCAAAATTATCAATTTTAACGAATTCCTTCATAGTTAAAAGGAAAATGGATGTAAGTCGATATAGAGTTATGCCATGTAATGGTTAACATTGATCCACAGTTTTTGTATCTATTTTTGATCATGTAGCGTCAACATGTAAATATAAAATTATACAACATTATAAATAGAAATCCCAAAATTTAATAACTATTTCTAAAGGTGGATAAATATAAGTTTCTAAATGTGGATAAATATAAGATGTATCTCTATTTGGATTAATATCTTTGTCAAAATTGAATAACAAATGGAAGTTTTGATATGTTATTGTAATATCTTCACTTGTATCATTTATGAAACATAAAGAGCTAAGATATCTATAAAAATAAGAAAGGAATTTTACACTTATACCATTCCGAGTTTTCGTAGCTATACTTATGCCCTATTTTTTTGCAATAAGACTTATGCCATATATTTCTTACAATAAGTTGAAAGCATTATCCTTTCGTTAATGCAATACAGGGGCATAATTACAGCAATGAAAGAAACAGTGAATTTGGTAAGAATTCAGGTGTACAAGACTCAAATGTATTGCAAAAAAAGATAAGGTTATAATTGTAAAAAATTCAAAAGATCGTGTAAAAAAGCCCAGTAAAATTATATTGTCTAAAAAATGGCATAACATGCCAAAAAATTGGATGCAGATAAACATAACCACATAAATCAAGGATGACAGAGGCAAAAGCGGCGTCGGTGGCTTCCTCTCCGGGGTATTAGTTACCTGGTTCGACCTCATTATCTCCGCTGGTCTGGTCTGATCCGGCCATGGCTGCTGCGGGGTTCACGAAGCTCTCCAAAGGGCTCTCGGTCTTCCTCCTCGTGGGATACCTCGTCCCTCTCCTCCTCCCATGGACCCTCAGCTACTTGGCCCTCGTTCCCGCCAAGTAACGCTATGCCCTCCCCCTTTCTCCTTCGCCATTTGTTTCCGCTCCAGTTAGCTCGAATTCTCTAACGTTTACGCAAATTCTGGGCAGAACGATCCCCTTCGTCTGGAACATCCTAACAGCGGGGTACGTAGAGCAATCCGTGTTCGGGGTAAGGTCTAAGTTTTTCTATAGTATATATAATCAATAGCAGCGACATTGTTTGTGATTGATAGATCTGCAGTCTAACGATTGGAAATTAAAAGGGATGTCGTACTTGTTTTCTCGTTAATCCAGTCTTTGAATATGATTAGTTACGTACAAGATAGATCCGGGTGCTTTACAAACAAACCGGATGTAAATTAGATTCGAAATAGTTATCTTATATATTTACTAAAAGGCTATGAAAAATTTCGACTTGTGTTAGTACTTGCAAAGCCAATCACGCTCTTTTGTTGTGTTCAGTGTTTTTAGGTTTTTCTAGCTCTAGTTTTCTGTTGAAAAAGATCCAGAGGGATTAGTTGGCGGGTGGGATAAGAACTCAAGTACTGAATGGACTGAACATGACTTAAGTTGAATAAGGCTATCAATCATTCCTTGTATTTTGTCTTGGAGAACTGCAACGGGAAACCGAGAGAGAAAAAGAAGAAGAGCTTGGGAAATGTAGGAGATGAACTGATAATATGACACTTTGAAAAGCTATGCTTGATTAGCAATCCAAATGGACATGTCTAGTTCATTTATCTAGAACCGGATTTACTTTTGTAAATTTTGTCCCTGGGAATTTCTCAAAAAGTTTTGTCTTGGGAAGGATGGCTGTTATGTTGTTAATTTGAACTCTATATTGTAGAATGGAATTCATCATGCGAAGAGTGTTTGATTAGATCAAGTACAACAATGCCACAATGTCAACAGAGATTTTCCCACGTTAATTAGGGTGGGAGACATGAATTCTTTGCCTCTATTCAGATCCACTTTGAGTCATTCTAGGAATTAGATCCAAGTAATTAAGATCCTTTCGGATAGTCTCCTTCCAACCACTTCTTGGACCTTCCTCTCCCTCTCTTAGCCAACTCAACATCTCAAATTTTGCATCTTCCAACCCGTGCATTAGCAGACCTCCTTTCCAAATGGCCAAACCACTTTAAGTGGTTCTCTCTAATCTTATACTCAACTGGAGCTACACAAAATTTCCTCCGATCACATTGTTCTAAATCCGATCTTTTCGTGTATGACCACACGTTCATCATTTCATTTTCATTTCTGCTATTGCCATTTTTTGCACATGTCTATGGTTCACATGCCAACACTTAGATCCATAGAGCACAATAGATCTTACAACTGCATTGTAATACTTCCCTTTGATTTTAGAAGGATTTTTCTTATCACCTAGAATAATAGAGGCTCCTCTCCACTTTAGTCAATCTGCATTTATTTTAGGGATTTTATCACTTGTGCCCCTCCGAGATATTGCAATATCAGTTATGCCCCTATCTTTTTGGTAATATCAGTTGTGCCCCTCAAAACTTGCTCCGTCATCACTTGTGCCCTTCCGTCAGATTGACCGTCAATGAGTTGACTTAACCATGATTTTTTCAAACCTTGGTGCAGTTAAGAGGGGTATTATTGTCCACACATCTTCATCTTCTTCCTCCTCCATTTGTTCTTCTTCCTCTCTTCATAATTTCTCTCTCTTATTTGCACCTTCATGCATCCATCGAATCTTTAAAATTTTGCATTTTCACGGATATATCACTCATTACGGATCAAATGGTGAATTTTATTGAATTTTTTGGTGACTTTTCATGAATCAATTAATCGAAAATTTATCTAAATGCTGAAAGCCCTGGGGGCAGGGGTCGGGGGGTTTGGGTGCTCGGGGCGGCGCGGGACAGGGGGAGGCTCAAGGGGCGTGCGACGGGGCTTGCGGGACAGGGGGAGGTTCAAGGGGCGTGCGACGGGGGCTTGCGAGACAGGGGGAGGCTCAAGGGGCGTGCGGCGGGGCGCCACGGGACAGGGGGAGGCTCAAGGGGCGTGCGGCAGGGGCTTGCGGGACAGGGGGAGGCTCAAGGGGGCGTGCGACGGGCTTGCGGGGACAGGGGCGGGGGGGGTTGGGTGCTCGGGGCGGCAGGGGCAAGGGGAGGCCAAGGGGGCGGGGCTTGCGGGACAGGGGGAGGCTCAAGGGGCTGCGGCGGGGCTTGCGGGACAGGGGCGGGGGGGTTGGGTGCTCGGGGCGGCGCGGGGCAAGGGGAGGCCCAGGGGGCGGGGGGCGGGGCTTGCGGGACAAGGGCGGGGGGTTGGGTGCTCGGGGCGGCGCGGGGCAAGGGGAGGCCCAGGGGGCGGGGGCGGGGCTTGCGGGACATGGGCGGGGGTTGGGTGCTCGGGGCGGCGCGGGGAAGGGGGAGGCCCAGGGGTGGTGTACGAGCTGGGGGAGGAGGGGGATGTGCATGGGTGGGGGGAGGAGGTCGGGGCGGAGGGAGCAGCGCCGGGGAGGGGAGACAAGGGAGGAGGGGCCGTAGGGGATGGGGGAGGTCGGGGCTGCCTCGAGGCTGGGGCGGAGGGGCGGCGCCGGGGAGGGGAGCTCGGGGCGGAGCTGGGCGTCATGTGGCAGGGGCGGGGGCGGAGAGGGAGGAGGAGGAGGAGAAGGAGGAAGAGGATGGGCAAGAGGAGGAAGAAGAAGAGGATGAGGAAGAAGGTTAAAATGACCTCCTAACCTTTTTTTTAAAGTAATTCTGCCTATGTCCTCAAAGTTAACGACCGTTTGCACTGTGGATGGACGGTCACTAACCCGAGGGGCACAAGTGATAAATTAACAAGTTTAAAGGGGCACAACTGATATTACCAAAAAGATAGGGGCATAACTGAAATTGCGATATCTCGGAGGGGCACAAGTGAATAAAATCCCTTTATTTTATGAGTAATATCTCCATCGATTTCCCCATCATGTTGCAAAATGGATCCCAAGTATCTAAAAAAAATCTTTTTTCTAAATGTTATCATCTCCAACCTTCATCTTGATTCCTTCATCATTGCTTCTATCAAATGTGCAATCCATATATTTTGTTTTAACCCTACTTATACAAAATTCTTTAGTCTCTAAAACATGTCTCCAAACCTGATGTGAATCCAAATTGATTTTCAATTACATTGGAAACTTGCCTCAACCTTCCTTGGATCACACATTTCCAAGTTTTCATAGTGTAACTCATCAGTTTGATACTTTTGTAATTAGGATAATTTTGGACGTCTCATTCTTGTAAAGAGGCATCCTGATGCTTTTCCTTCATTCTTCAGGTATTTTCTTACTTTGCCAAATAACATCAAATAAAATTGCGAGCCAAGTCAAGGCATGCTCTCAAATAACTCTTCACACTTGATGACCACATAATGTAATTGTCTTTTTTGAAGTAAAATAGGGCATCCACTATGTAGGTGTGTGCCCCAAAACTTCACCATTTAGTCACTAGAAAAATACATGCCTATTACAGGTAAACAACAAAAAAAAGCTCCAACTCTCATATAATATAAATGTTGGAAGGGATCAATACCTGGCGGCAAGTGTCATGGTTAAAAAATGCAGTGTGCGGTATTCATTCGGCTAGGCAGTTGAAGGCGATTAAGCGGATATGTAGAGTAGTATGCATGGCATATGCGGATTATGCAATTTCTAATATTTAATAAATAATTGTAATAGTTAATTATGGTGTTAGAGATCCAATTTATAGTTGTCTATTCGACACAATCAAAAACCAAAAATTTCAATTTAATATAAGCTTAAATCTTGAGATTTAGTTTAGTTAGCTCAAACATGAGGAACTTTCGTCCCATAGCTGTCTCAAACACTCTTTATCTAATCACGACTAAGGTTTTAGCCACGAGATTGGTTGGCGTCCTCGAAAGCTTGGTGTCACCGGTGCTATCTACTTTCGTTTCAGGCCGTCAGATTTCTGATTACACAACGCTTGCTTCCGAGATCATTGCGGATTGGCGGAGGAGGGGCACGAGTGGTATCCTTTGGAAGGTGGATTTTGCCAAGGCATACGATAGCCTTGATTGGAGATTTCTGTGGTCGGTTTTGAGGAGATTGTGCTTCCCCGATAAGTGGATTTCTTGGATGAGGCGTTGTATCACCACGGCGTCCTTCTCAGTCCTGATCAACGGTAGGCCAGAGGGGGGCTGGATTCAACCTCGTAAAGGGGTGCGTCAGGGGTGCCCCCTTGCACCAATGTTATTCATCCTTGCGGCAGATGTGTTGGCTGATTGGCGGGGGGTGTGATCAACCATTGTCTCTCTGGTGGCTATTCAAGGGGAGAGTTGCGGGTTTCGATCATCCAGTACGCGGACGACACTCTTTTCCTCATTGAGGGGGGTATCGAGGAGGCCATCGGCATGGCTACGACGTTAGAGGTATTTTCCGAGCTGTTTGGATTATGCAAAAATGACAACAAATCTATGTTTGTCCCATTCAGGCTGGCGGAACAGGTTTGATGCAGCGTGAAGTTAAAATATAGGGTCAAATATTTACCTAATTTTAGTGGCCAATTTTATTTACGTTTATTTACGTCAACAAATTTTTAATTAAATAAATGGGATCGCCTGTGATCTCAATTAGTGGTCAATTTGATTTTAAATTTGGTCGGTTAATTAGTTAGAGTCCAATTAGGATAAATAGTTGTCAATTTAAATTAGTTTACTATTTTTGTAAACTCATCCCTCCTATATAAAGGGATGAGGGTCCAATGTTTTATTCAGTTGAGTATTGATAAAAATTGAGATTTATCTCCCTCTATCTCCCTCTCTCCCCACGCGATCTCCGCGTTCTCCTCCCTCAACCCCGCACTACAGGCGTGATTTCTTCTCTCAGCCCTTCCATTATTCTTCCACCGAAAATTCTACCAAATATTTTAAATTCGATCGTCATGCCAAAGTCATTTTTGCATCATTTGGTATCAGAGCATGGCAACCGAATCGTCCCTACGATTCGACGATCTTGTTGAATATTGGCGTTTGAAGTTTGGTCTCAGCCATCCGTCTCATGGTTCGCGCTCGCATTCACGTTCAAAGAAGTTCCAGCAACGACTTGTATCATGCCTCAAAGTCCAAGCATGGTTAGCCGCGCAAATCGGTGAAGATTTGTTCGTCAACGACAAAAATTAGAATGATGCACCTGCTGTTCAACCTGATTTCAGCCCAAAAGATGAAGATATTTCCATTCTAGATGAAGGTTTATTTGATACAACTACTGTGCAACCAAACAATGAAGACAAAGGGGCGATTCTCGATGAAAGTACGGACGAAGAATCTGGATTCGAAGTCGAAGTTGCTGTCCAGGACATTTCAAACCATCCGCCATCGCCGATACCAACCCTAAGGGCAATCCCAGCCCCCCAGCGGCTCCCCAGGCCTTCCAGCCCCTCGCCGCACCGCCGGCGGCCCCTCTTGCCGCCTTCCCCAGACCCTCCTCCCGCTCCTTCCATTCCCGCGCCCCTTGCCTGTCATCTTCCCCACCCCGACGGCGCCCCTCTTCCCCGGCCTCCCCCGCACCTCTCGGCCCCGCCACCCGTGACCTGCCCCCGCGCCGCCTCCTCCCAGCCCCGGCATCCCCTCCTCCACGCCGCACCGCCCCTCCTCTCGTCATACTCCCACCGCTCGCCCACCCAGCGCCACCTGCAACCCTCTTTCACCGCCCCGAGCCGCCGCGCTCCTCCGTGCGGTCACCACCCTTCCCTGGGTGCATCGCCAGCGGCCCCCCAGTGCCCGCACCCTCCCATGCGCAGGCCCCCTACGACCCGACCCCCCTGTCGCCGCCCTTCCCCGCATCGCCTCTTCCATCCCGCGCCGCGCCGCCTCTTTTTGGGGAAGACAGGAAGCCTAGCACGGGCATTCCATACGGGAAGAACCAAACTTCCGAGATTCGGGGTTGAGAAATCAAGTGGGAAAAATTGCAATAAAATAACCTCTAAACCTCCTATTTGCGGAAAGGCCAAAAGGAATAGGAATGAAGGGGTGCGAAATTTGCGCCCAAGCCCCTGGCTGCGAAAATATTTAAAGAAAAAGGCTGCAAATCAGAAATTTGGGGACCCTCCTTATCCAAATAGGACTAGAGCATTGGGCTTCCCCTATATAAGGACCCCATGGCTTCATTCCTTGGACACATCTCCTCCCCTCCTCTCCTTGTGTCATTGCTTCGCTATGGATTCTCCGAAGGCCATGTTGTTCATGCCTCACCAATTCTTCGGTCACCACAAGGAAGAGACAACAATCAAGAAGACACCGCCATTTGCGCCACACATGTTCTTCAACCATGAAGGCCGCGTCACCCACGCCCGCGTATGGACTCCGCCGTTCGCTCCACATCAGTTCTTCCAGCAGATGACTGAACACGTCGATTCGTCCTCCAAGCCTGCAGATCCAACAATTCGTAGGGAGACGAATTTTTAAAGCGGAGGAGAGTTGATGCAGCGTGAAGTTAAAATATAGGGCCAAATATTTACCTAATATTAGTGGTCAATTTTATTTACGTTTATTTACGTCAACAAATTTTTAATTAAATAAATGGGATCGCCTGTGATCTCAATTAGTGGTCAATTTGATTTTAAATTTGGTCGGTTAATTAGTTAGAGTCCAATTAGGATAAATAGTTGTCAATTTAAATTAGTTTACTATTTTTGTAAGCTCATCCCTTCTATATAAAGGGATGAGGGTCCAATATTTTATTCAGTTGAGTATTGATAAAAATTGAGATTTATCTCCCTCTATCTCCCTCCTTCTCCCTCTCTCCCCTCGCGATCTCCGCGTTCTCCTCCCTCAACCCCGCGCTACAGGCGTGATTTTTTCTCTCAACCCTTCCATTATTCTTCCATCGAAAATTCTACCAAATATTTTAAATTCGATCGTCGCGCCAAAGTCATTTTTGCATCAAGGTTGCTCATGGGCTGGCGGTGATCTTGGCTTCTGCGCGCATTGCTTTGCCAATGGAGTACCTCGGTATGCCTCTGACTCTAGGGAGAGCGAGGCTTCGGGATTGGTTGACGGTGGTGGAGAAGGTGGAAATGAGGCTGGCGGGATGGAAAGCCGCTATACTGTCGAGGGGGGGGGTAGGTTGGTCCTGCTCAAGGCGGTTTTATCGTCCATTCCAATTTATTTTCTTGCTAGTCGCAAGATACCGAAGGAGATTCGTGCAAGGCTGGAAAAGAAGATGCTCACATTTTTGTGGGGCAGTCATACAAATGGGCGAGGAGGGGTCCATCTGGTAGGTTGGGAGGATATCTTGCGCAGAAAGGATTGGGAGGGACTGGGAGTGAAATCACTTGAGCAGATGAATGAGGCACTTTTACTTACATGGGATAGTAGGGTGTGGGGCCCGGGAGATGATCTCGTCTGCATGGTGGTTCGCAACATATATGGGGTGAAGGGAGCGCCCCATTCTCAGTTACTTAACCTTGCGGCCATGACGCCTTTTTGGAGGGGTGTGGTGAAGACTTTCGTGAAGAATATATTTCTCTTCAGACCGGTTGTTGGGAGGGCGGAGACCTTTGCTTTTTGGGGGGATGATTGGTCGGGGGCGGGAGCTCTTTGCTCTCGTTTCCCACGCTTATATGCCTTGGCGGATGATAAGCTTTGCTCGGTGGCGGACTGCTGGATGGAGGGGCCTTAGTGGCCAACATTCTCCGCTAATTTCTTGGATCAGAGATTTGATGATTTCTTGGAGCTGCTTGACGCCGTGAGGAAGGTGGGGGCCCCTAGAGGGGGAAGAGATCATTGGTGCTGGAAGGATGGGCAGTTCTCGATTAAAGGGGCCTACGGGGCCATCTCCAGACCACCGCCGGCGAGCTCGGAGGTACTGAACAGGGATTGTGCAACCATTTGGGCCCTTTGTCTTCCTGAGCGAATTGGGATCTTCCTGTGGCTTCTAAGGCGAAAGAGGTTGACGACTCGTGATCTGTGCGTCAGGCTCCTGGGCATCATTGCAGACAAATGCTTAATTTGTGATAATGAAATTGAATCTGTGGAACACCTTTTTTTTACATGCCCCGTGGTATCGCAAATTTGGCAGGAGGCTGATATTGATTGGTGCCGCTTCGAGGAGTTTCAGGCTTTCTGGAATTCGATCTACGCGAATAGGGCGAGACCAAGAAGGGAGCGGCTGTTCCCCATGGCGATACTATGGACGGTCTGGCATGGAAGAAATGAATTGCTATTTTCAGGCCAAAGATTTTATAAAGAGAACGTGGGGATCTTTGCAAAGAGGTTGTTAGATGACTGGATGTTGTAATGCTCCTTTGGGCGTGTGTTGGGTGCTGTAACTTCTTGTCTTTTAGCGTCTTTACTTTAGTTACTTGAATAAATTTTGATGGGGCGAGCACCACCGAGTGTTTCCCCCTACTTTGCAGACTTTTTTAAAAAAAACATGAGGATATTTCATGGATTACTCATTCATCAAATGTTTACCACATTAAGCACCTTATATCAATGCTTATCTAAGATTAGCATACTTCACATAAATGCTCCAACTTGGTGGTATTATGTGTAGATTTAATGATCCTCTACAGATCAATAAATAAAAATTAGGATTTTTTTATTTTTTTCAGCAATTTAGTTTAGAATATACTGTGTGCTTTATAACTGATGTGAGTGTACGACTATCCACTAATCCCTACGTAAAAGGTAATAAGAGTTAGGGTTTTAAATATATCATTTTTGTCTTTCAACAATTTTTGACAAACACAAATCTTAAACGAAAGGATTTGACAAAATGTTAGTCTAATCTACAAGATGGCAATACGATGTTGGAGAACCTAAATAGAAAGTCTCCCAATATTGATGCATTTGGAACACCCTAGATTACCTAACTAAATGTATAATTGCAGGAATGTACTACAATGTCTTACCGACCCGCCTAAATGATATGATTATGGTTCCACAGGGCCTGGTTTTGCCATAATCCCCAAAACATACCCTAAATAATAGTATAAAACATTTTACTCTTATTATTACTTGCTGCAATCACCACATGAAACAAGAAGAAAACACGAAGAAAACACGGCTGTGATAGTAATTAAATTTATGTTTGATTTAACTGGAAGATGTTGTATTTGTATTGGGATGAGAAATAAATGAATCAATTTAATCGTATCAATTTTTAAATAAATGAAGAACGATTACGGGTATCCAAGTCTCTTGTTCAGATATGCAACAACATATATATGCCACTTACTCGGCTCGTATATGCGATTTGACCTCATAGTGCTGCATATGGCATATACGCTTCAGTCTAGTAACCGAATACGCATGTGCGGCCGCCGGGACCACATCTCCGAACACTGGTGAGGGTGGACCTTGGCTTAGCACGAGATGATGGGAACTATAGTTGCAAAGTTGGTGCATGGGAAATGGTGATTATTTGAGACACGATTTAACATATGGCACTGGCTGGAGTAATTATTGGTGAAATGTAATTGCATACTGATGAAACGTAATTGTATATGTAAACATTTCAGATGACACTATTGATAATTCCGGTGACGGTAGCGAGTCTAGAGAGTAGTGACTGACCTTTGGTGGTTGCAGTGGGCAACAATTGGATCCACCAACAAGAAGTCATCAAGCAATGATACTTGTGGTTAGGGAGTATTCACTCCATTTGTATATGACATGACCCTAATTGTTTGACAGGGTTAGTGGATTGACCTGCTCTAATTGAATTGATTCTCAATAGGAGTAATTATTGATGAAACTCAATCGTATATGTAAACTTTTCAGATGATAGTGTTGACAACTACAGTGACAATAGCGACTAACCTTTGGTACCAGCGATGGGTAACAATTGGATCCGTCAACAACTAGGCATGCTAACTTCAAGCAATGATCCTTCTGTCTAGGGGTGTTCCTAGAGCAGGTATCCACTCTATTTGTATATGACCCGGCCCCAACCATTTGACTGTGTCTGGGGATCGATCCGCTCCAATTGAATTGGTTCTCATGTAGATCAAATACCCAATATACTAAGTGGATCATGGATTACCTGCATATATCCATGGATACATGATGGTTGCCTTTTGAAATGACATTCAATCAAAAATTTAAACCTATATATTTATGGGCTGACACCTTCATAGTGTTTTCCCCTTTTTTGGATTAATTTTTTTAAACCCATTCTCTAACAACTATCCATTGTTGATTTATTTAATCAAATATTTAATAAAATTGATTAATACATAACATAAGTATAATAGATTGGAACATGATGCAAGTAAAATCAACCTTAACTACCAACTTCATT
The DNA here is from genome assembly GCA_037367405.1 of Ottelia alismoides. Lineage (NCBI taxonomy): Eukaryota > Viridiplantae > Streptophyta > Magnoliopsida > Alismatales > Hydrocharitaceae > Ottelia > Ottelia alismoides. The sequence goes on along the minus strand of JAZKJV010001346.1, from coordinate 835,863 downwards.
CTTAAGTGCACTCAATAAGAAGGGGGAGTTAACTCGGCCAACCATTCACCGATTGATGAGTTTTTGATCGATCAACAATTAGTTTGTCGATTTGGCAAGCCATTCATTTAATGACAAGCGATTATCTGACATAGGCTCTAACGAGAGCATTTTATCTAGAGATAAGCTATTCCAAGATAAAATCACTGCGTCACAGTTACATCATATAATGTCTCTGTTTTCATTATTTATCTCTTCCTTGAGTCCAATCAGATCTTATGTCTCGTCCTAATGCTACAAAAGGTCTTGAATACATTGCATGATAATATTATATGTTATATCAAATATCACATTGAAGAATCCACCTAAATAGCTTGCCAAAATAATGACATGTCAATTCTTGACAACAAACTAAAATAAAATAAAACTTTCCAATAGTGGGATCTCGAAGATGGTGATTCGGAGTGGCGACTCGAGGCGATGGAGCTCTCAGCAAGGCGGTGTGCGGAGTTGGCCGGGGAGGGGGGGGGGACCGCGGGGAGGCTCGAACGGGGAGGACATTCTCCTCTCGCGGGAAGGATTCCACGCTTCGAAGGGAGCAAGGAGCTCAGGCTCTCGTAATGCCAGCCCTCAGTTTGTGGCAGCAGAAGGGGAGGACGCGCTCTCAAGGGATGGGAGGTGGGTGCTTGTCTCGCATAAGAAGCCGGGACGAGTGGCGTTGTGGCGTAAGGGGCATTTGGCATCGGTTTGTGCTGCGAAGCCACGTTGTTTTGCATGTGGAAGTCTGGGTCACAAGCAGGTGGATTGCGGTTCTCGAACGCGGTTGGATGTGAATCGCTTCTCGCTAGGACGATCAGCTTCTCTTCCGAGGAATCCTCGCGGGAGGTGGCTGGATTCGCCGGTGGAGGACGCTCCTATGCGCAGGTGGTTGCCGGAGGTGCATGCATGCTCTCAGAGACAGAGTCTTCTTCGCATCATATGGAGTCTTTCGTTTCATCTGAAGACCCTGGAGCTGTTACGACGAAGGTGGGGGAGCAGTTTACTCGAAACTCCTCCGGTAGCAGGGCGATTGTCGGCGTGTATCTGGGCGATTGCTTTTCCGTCGAGGTGGTGAACAACCTTCTGAGGGAGTTCTTGGGGGTTCGTTTTTCGGGAGACGTCGTCCAACTTGGGACAAGGAGGTGCTGCGTAAGGGGGCTGTCGAATGATCAACGACTCAGGTTATTACGTGGCGGACTGAGGGGAGGCATCGCGTGGAGGGACCTGCATTTTGCGGATGGGGCATGCACGGACGTGGAGGTTTGCGTTGCTGTGGCTTTCCTTTCCTTTCTCGGTCTGTTCACTGTCTAAGGCGTCCTCTGAGAAGATGGGGTGAAGTTCTGGCCGTCACCGACGACGGTTTATCTCCGGGATCCGATCCCTCGTCGACGAAGATTCTCATGGAGTGCAACAAGTCCTTCCTGGACAGAGCTTCGGATCAGGTTTTCTTCGGGGACCTAAAGTTTGGCCACTTCTACTGTCGTTTGGAGTTGTCGGTGGTGCTTCCGCCGCCACCTCCGGCGGAGCATGATGTCGCCGTGAAGTCGGACGTTGGAAGAGGTAAGGGTGTCGTTTCGGCTCTCGAGGCGCAGTTACCGAAACAAGATGCCGCTTCGGGGTTCTCGCCAGGCTATGATGTTTTCGTAAGGCAATCGGGTTATTTCGTACGTGAAGCCCATCCTTTCGCTTGGAATCGATGCATGTTTGCCGCCCCTGGCGGTTTCCAGGGTGACGTGGCGAGTAGGTGCACACGTTCCGATGGGGATTTCGTCTCCTCGAAGGACTCGCCAGGGTTCTCTTATCGGGTTTTCTCTCCGGTTTTTCGGGTGGCTGAGTTCGGGGGTGGACCCTATTTCGGATCCGGACGCGGGTCGGTCGGTCGGGTTGTGGAGTTAGATCCGACTGTGCGTACGAGGCGGCCTCGTCTATTTCTGACCAGGGGGCTTTGCTCTTACCTCCGGGTCCGGGTCCCCTCGCTCTCCCCTCTGCTGTGCTAGAGTCCGGGTCCGTTGTCTCCGAGGGACATCAAGAGGGATCTCCATCTCATGTCGTGGGGTCCTTCTCGCCAGGTTCTCTCTCCGAAGCTGCTGTGGGGGATCAGATCGCTACTGGATCTGATGGCGGATCAACAAGAAGATCTTCTAAGCGCTACAGAAGAAGGAGCAAGTCGCGTTCGAGGTCGAGGGAGACTCAGACCTGCCTCACTTTCAAAGAGGCGGTGGCAGAGGCTGCAGGGGTTGTTGCTTCAAGGGGTTTCGAATTTGTTTCCAATGAAGGTCCTGTCTTGGAATGTGAGGGGTTTGGGGGATGTTGACAAGAGGAAATTGTTGGGTAACAGGTTCAAAGATTGGGGCTGCGATGTGGTGCTTCTTCAGGAAACCAAGCTTGCTAAGTTGGATGGGGATGTTTGGCATTCTTTTGGCTCGGGGAGTTTAGATGAATTTCGTGCCTTGGTTGCCGAGGGCTCTGCTGGTGGCTTGTTAATTGCTTGGAAGTCGGCGGCCTTCTCCTTCAACTCAGCCGTGAAGGGTTGCCATTCTATTACTGTTTCTCTCTCAAGGCATGAGGATTCTTCTACTGTGGTCTTCTCCTGTGCATATGGCCCATGCTGTCATCTTAAGAGGAGGGAACTTTGGGACGAGCTTCGACGGATCAGCCAGTCCTTTACGGGTTCTCCTTGGCTGATTGGGGGGGATTTTAATGTAACCTTGCGTGTTTCGGATAGACCGCGGTCTAGGGGGGGTGCGGATCCGGGTTCGGCGGACTTTGCGGACTTCATTAACTCCCTGGCTATGGAGGATCTGTGTGCTTCTGACGTTTCATTCACTTGGAGGAATTCTTCATCTAGATCTTGCATTGACAGGTTCATCGCTTCCGAGGCTCTTATGACGGCGTTTCCCCTTGCTAATGTTTTCTCTCTCCCGCGATCTTTCTCGGACCACACTCCTATCGTTTGGGTCTCGGGTGTGTCGTCTCCGTCTGCGGGCTTCTTTAGATATGAAAGATGTTGGCTGCTCGAGGACAACTTCAGGGATTTCGTGGCTGAAATTTGGGGAAAGGATTGGGGTGGAGGGTCGACTGTGGGGAGATTTGCTCGGAAATTGGTGTTTCTGCGGAAAAGTTTGGCCTTTTTTAAGAAAGCATCGCGGGAGGCATGTGCGTCTGCCAGGAAGGATGCGGAGGTGATCGTGGCTTCTCTGGATTCCTTGAAAGGGGAAAGGGATCTCACCTCCGAGGAACTGGTATCCAGGTCGGCTGCTCTGGCTAGGGTGGAGAGGGAGGACCGGAAGAGGGTGGCGGAATGGCGTCAGAGGGTGAGAATCGCGTGGATAAGAGAAGGGGATGCTAACTCCTCTTACTTCCATAGGGTAGCCAGTAGCAGGAGGCGCTTAAATTATATTCACCCCATCTCCTTTGGCGGCAGAGAGATCGTTGGGGATGATGCTCTGGGGAGGGAGGTTGCCGATTACTTTAAGGACTTCTCCTCCTATCGCGCTCCTAAGCGTTGGTTCTGGTCAGGAGAGGGCACTACTCCCCTCTCTCCCTTGCTTTGCGGCGAGTTGGTTAAGGATGTCACCTTGGAGGAGGTCAAGAATGCAGTATGGGATCTCAACGGCGATGCCTCGCCGGGTCCGGACGGTTTCCCCATTGCTTTCTATAAAGACTTTTGGGAGCTGGTGGGGAAGGAGGTTTGGGAGGTTTTGTTAGAATTTTGCAAGGGTAATGCGGGTTTCGACCAAGTGAATAGGGCTATCATCGTCCTACTGCCTAAGCTCTCCTCCCCCCGTCGTATTGAGGACTTTCGTCCTATCGCGATTTCCAATGGCTTGTACCTGATCGTGGCAAAGGTTTTCGCCCGTAGGCTCGCCCCATTACTCGATGATTTAATCTCGCCTTCTCAGGTGGCTTTCATCTGTGGGCGACATATTGCTGATGTTACGGCTCTGGCTTCCGAAATGGTGGAGAGTTGGTTGAGAAGCGGGAAGCGCGGGGTGCTATGGAAAGTGGATTTTGCAAAGGCTTACGACTCGCTGGATTGGAATTTCCTTTGGATGGTCCTGCGACTCGGGGGTTTCCTGCGCTTTGGATCTCGTGGATGCGTCGCTGCATCTCTACGGTGTCGTTCTCTATAATGATTAATGGCCGCATCGTTGGTGATCGCTTTCAGCCTAGAAGGGGCGTGCGACAGGGCTGCCCCCTGACCTCCTTCTCTTTGTCGTTGCGGTGATGTGCTTCCTCGGATGGCGGCTCGTGTGGTTGATCGTGGCCTTTCCATGGGATTCTCCTGCGGCAACCGGGTGAAAATGTAATTATCTTATTAAAGAAATCTCTAATTAATCGGATGAATCTTACTAGATAACAGAAACCATGCCCAATTTGTCTCTTGTACTTTATTTAATGCCATAATTCAACCAAAAAGAAACATCAGGAATGAGAAATTAATTTTCAATTAAGTCATAACTAGGTATGAAAGCAGATAAAAGATATTAAAAGATGGACCATACGGTTTAATATGAGGATAACACTCAAAGACATGGCAGAGTACATCACTAGACATTATCCATGAAATATAAAATTTGATGGCAACCCTATCAATAGTAACCTTATTGGGATCTTATTTAATAGTCATATCTATGATTTAACCTTAACTAATTAACACCAAAATAGACAATATAGAATTCAAGTATTTTCTTTATAATATTTAGATCTATAATACCGACAACTATTAGACAACTGTTACAGTTGCACCCTTTCACCAACAGTTTGATCAAAAATTTTATTTTAATGAGATGTACCGTAATTTATTTAGAGATGTTAAATAATAAAATCAGAATCATCCCCCAAATAGGATTTAAAAGAAAACCCAAGATTTAGATCTTAATAAAAAATTGATCTTAATTTCAGATCTTACAATAACTATACATGGAATTTATAAAGTAATTCTTCATGCAGGGCAGCAAGAATAGGTTGAGGAATGTACATGTACAAAAATATCAAGTTTCATATACATGCATGGCAGCAAATGGGGAAGGAGGTACCTCTTTTGATTTCAAAATTGGAAGAGAAGAGCTTGCATGCCTCAGGAAGGGTTGTTTTGGAGCTTCAACATCTCAAACAGGCTTCAAGTTGCTGCATGCAGCAGAAGTTTGATCAATCTCTAGCTATAGGTTGGGTATATCAGCTCCCAACAGTTTCCAGATGCCTGATCAAACAGCCAATTGGAAGAGAAACTGTGGAGAAATGGAGGAAAGAGGGTTGGATTTGCCTACTCGGCTGATGCTAAAATAGGACAGCTTTGGGGAAAAATTAAGAGGAAAAGATTAAGAGAGGGGAGAGGTGCCGTTGGGATTGGGATGTACCTTAAATTTGCCTCAATTTGAAGAAGATGAACAGGTAGTCGCAGCCTTCAGCTGCAAGGAGCAGTTGCAGCTTCTCTAGAGGGAGAATTGACTACAACAGCAACCTTGATGGGTGCAGCAACCATGGAGGCTCCTGCTTGTGCTCGAACATGAGTAACTCCAGCCACCGTTGTAGAAGAAGGGGGAGATAACGATGGGTTTTTGGAGCAAACAGAAAGAAGAGAGGACTGATATATATATAGGGAGAAGAAATGTCTACTTTTGGCCAAGTGGAGAGGAGAAGGCCCTACGTGGCTTGGAGAGAAACTTCTTTTCTTTTCTTTTTAAAAGAAAATTAACGTGGTCTGTTGTCTGCTGTTAGAGATTAATATATATTTATATACTAAAGTAGCAATCTGCCGTTTCTTGCTACCACAGTTAGCAAACTTTTATTATTTTATATTTTTTTCATTTGAGATGTTTAAAAATATCCGTATGCGCACATCGAGATTCCGATTTCGACGCGCAATATCTTGAATTGATCGTATCGAGACGACGATCAATTTGAGTATAATGTTGACATACTTTCGATTGGGTTTCGAATGCCCGAGATTTTCGGATATGGTTTTTGTTTAAGATTAAATTTTACGAATTAAAATTATCAAACGATCTCCGATTGACGAACGGTCAATTCCATTGGTCTCGTATTGTCGAATCGGATCTAATGACAGTCTCGGTTCGTTTTGCGGTTTCCAAATTGGCGTCGCGCCTTTTTCGCGGCATGCATTACAATGCGACCGATTTTCGGTCGATTTCGCCCGAACGACTTTTGATTCACGATCATTTGATCGTTTTAGGTTGTCTAATATTGACAATCAACTTTATTGGGCTAATTGGACCCTAATCGGGTCGAGTTCGGGGTTAGCGGATCCCGGATGTTACAATTATAAAAACTTCAAAGGGAGTCTCGTCCTCGAGACTCGAGTTAAGGCCATTCGGTGTCTTGTTTGAATTTCATATGTCCATAAAAACCTCAAAGGGTTTTGAACCCATAAAAACCTCAAAAAAAAAACAAGCCATATATTTATCATGCATCTAATTACAAAAGCTTGTTTTGATGATTACATCAGAATAGCTGCGGGTATCGTGTCCGCATGTCGGCTTCAGTCTCCCATGTCGCTTCCTCGACGCCGTGACGGTGCCACAAAATCTTGACCAATGAAATTTCTTTGTTGCGAAGCTTCTTCACAGCATGGTCAAGTATCTGGACTGGTTTCATAAGTCAGATCTGGCTCTACGTCGAGATTTTCGTAACTGATGATGTGCCGAGGGTCGTGCACATACTTCCTCAAGTTGGATACATGGAAGACATCATGGATAGCGGAAAGATGTGGAGGAAGGGCTACTCGGTATGCCACCTTCCCCACTCTAATGTGCATGCGCGAAGTAGATCCTCAAGCGTCTGGATGGTATGCTCACTCTGCCCATCTGTCTGTGGATGATATGCAGAACTCATTTTCAGCTCTGTCTGTAGTGCTGGCATGAACTGATGTCAATAGTGCGATATAAATCTCGAATTTCTGTCAGACACCACCTCTCGTAGTATACCATGTAGTCCGATGATGTTCTGCACATATAACTTGGCCAATCTGGATGGAGTGTAAGTCGTGTTGACATGTATGAAATGGGCTGATTTGGTTAACCTATCAATAACGACCCAAATGGAATTATGGCCACCTGGTGTTTTCGGCAAACCTGTGACAAAATCCATAGAAATGCTCTCCCACTTCCACTCAGGAATGGGGAGAGACTGCAGTAATCCTGGTGGTCTCCTGTGCTCAGCCTTGACCATCTGACAGGTCATGCATCTGCTGACATGTAGTGCCACATCGCGTTTCATTCCATCCCACCAGAAATGTCGACGCAAATCACGGTACATCTTCGTGCTGCCTGGATGGATAGATAACCGTGAACTGTGTGTCTCATCAAGTATGTTTCTGTGTAGCTGCTCGTCGTTGGGCACAACGACCCGTCCTGCCTTCCATAAAATAGACTCCATCACAACAAAGTCGTCAAATTCGTCCTTGACGACGCGCATGTATCTATCTCGGATCCAAGGATCGGTCTTCTGGCTTTCCACAATACGATCCTAAAGACTGTTGTATCGTGAAGGCACGGCAGTAGAAATGGATGCGCTCTCATGAGGATGCCAATCGGTCAAAGCGGCCAGCGTATCCCATGTATATAGCCAGTTCGCCGTACCATCAGCATGCGCTCTTCTGCTAAGTGCATCAGCCACCACGTTTCCCTTACCAGGATGGTAAGAGATCGTGCAATCATAATCCTTCAGCAGCTCGAGCCATCTGTGCTGTCTCATGTTCAGCTCCTTCTGATCAAAGATGCACTTCAGACTCTTGTGATCTGTGAAAATCTCGAAGTTCACCCCATAAAGATAGTGGCGCCAGATCTTCAAGGCGAAGACAACTACCGCCAATTCCAAGTCATGTGTGGGGTAGTTCCGCTCGTATGGTCTCAACTGCTGTGATGTGTAAGCAATCACTTGTCCTCTCTGCATCAACACTGCTCCTAGACCTTCTCCAGATGCATCTGTGTAGACTGCATAGTCCTGAGTGCCTGAAGGAAGAGCGAGAATAGGTGATGTAGTCAACCTTTCCTTCAGTGTCTGGAAGGCCTGCTCATATGAATCGTCCCTACCAGGCTCCGCGACTGGAGCAAGGTTATTGAGAAGGCGGAGAGGTGGCTCTCCGGTTGGAGTGCGTCCATGCTCTCGCGGGGTGGCCGCCTGGTGCTCATTAAATCTGTTCTTGCTTCTATCCCTATCTATTATTTATCAAATTGGCTCTTGCCGGTGGGGGTTGGAAACGTATCGAGAGGTTGATGCGATCTTTCCTTTGGGGGAGAAGGGGACCCTCCTCGCGTGGTCCACATCTCGTGGAATGGGCGGAGGTGACGAAGAGGAAGTGCGATGGAGGTCTTGGCATCCGTCGCCTTGATTGGGTCAATGACACTCTCCTGCTTAAATGGGTCAACAGGCTTTGGGGGGGCTCCGACAACTTCTGCTCGTCCCTTCTGCGTGAGTTACTGGCTATAGGGGTGGAGCTGGTGGGGGATTTGGATGATCGCCGCTCTCGTACCCCCTTCTGGCGTGGGGTTTTATCTGTGACTCAGCGCTATTCGCATCTCTTCGCTCCTGTTCTCGGGGATGGCAACTCCTTCAAGTTTTGGCTGGACAGTTGGGCTGGTGATGCCCCGCTTAGTGTCTCTTTCCCGCGCCTTTGTGCCTTGGTGCATGATGGGCGTGCTACGATGGCCTCCTCTTGGTCGTGGGAGGGGTGGTTTCCGTCGCTTTTGAGCAACCTCTCTGATCAGCGTTTTGACGAGCTCTTTGCACTTCTGGATTCTCTTAAGAATGTGCCCAGGCTCTCGAGAGGTCGTGATCACTGGGCTTGGCGTGATGGCGACTTCCCCACGAGGCGGGCGTTCAGGGCTATCTCTGTCCAACCGCCATCTCATCCGGACCTCATCTACAGAGATTTCAATCTTCTGTGGCGTTTGAAGCTTCCGGAGAGGGTTGCGTTCTTCCTTTGGCTTTTCCGCAGAGGGAGGATCTTAACACGGGACCGTTGCGTCAGGCTATTTGCTGATGTCACTTCGACGGAGTGCGTTCTCTGCGGCAGCGAGGTGGAATCCTTAGACCACCTTTTCTTCATGTGCCCGGCCACTACTGTCGTTTGGGAGGAGGCTAGAATATCTTGGATCAACACCTCGAACTCGGTCGATTTTTGGGACTCTCTGAGGTCCAACAACGACATGGCGCGCACAGACTTCGTGGGCCTTTTTGCTTGCATTTGGGCGATTTGGCTGGGGCGTAACGCAACAGTTTTTAGGGGCCAAAGGTTTTACAAGGAGAATGTTTTGGCACATGCAGCTCTGCTAACTTGTGATTGGTCGTTGGTGTAGCTCGCGTCTTTTGTTTTTGTTGGGATCTTCTCGATCCCCTTCCTCTCCCTTCTTTCTTCGTCACTGTACCTCTTTCTCTCTTTTTCACCGTTTTTTTTAATAAAACTTTTGGGGCGAACACCATGCCGTGTCTCCCCCGAACCGTTGGATTTCAAAAAAAAACTTTCCAATAGTCAGTGACTCAGGGTTATCTAAATCAGAAGAGAGCGTTAGTGCAAAAAAGACACAAATAACCTAAACTTAGGGAGGGTGCATAATGGTCAAAACACAACTTTCCCTACTCGCTGTCAATGTTGTCACCGAAGAGGGAATATCGACAGTATACGAGGGGCACAATGAGGAGGAGGATGGGGATGCCGACGGGAGGGCCCCCTACGTGGTGGATGGAGACTTGTGAATTGTGATCCGACGGAGTGGAGGGTGGAGCCGCAGTCAGAGAAAAGGAATCATATGGTGAGGATTAGAGCAAAAGGAGGAGGAGGTGCCCTGTGAGGATCAGAAGCTCCACCATGGCGTTGACGACCACGTGTCCCTTCTCTCACAACAGGAAGGGCCCGATGACCACCACACCCACCATTACCGCTAGCAATCGCGCGACGATGCCCTCTCCTCCATCATGACCATTCCTATAGATTGATGATATGTTGAAATCGGGTTTTGTGGATACAAATGGGTAAGGGAAAACATGATGTCGGCGGGAAGAAATGGACAGCTCAATGGGTTTTCCACCCAATATCCATACGGGGCATCTTTAGAAGTCGGATCACAAGCAATAGGTACCTAAATCCGTCTATCTAAATTGTACCCAAGGCAATAACCCGGGGTGAAAATCATACATATGGGATTGGATATCCATTTGATATGATTACCATGAACAACCTTACTTGTGGTAGTTTCATAGAGGTGGTTCATTTTCTTGTAATTGCTAAGAGTTGGTTGATGTTGCATGTTGTAATAAACTTGTCGAGGATCCTTGATGTTGGTGTAATTCGAATATATCTGGAGATGTTTTTTTTTGCATACTTTTTTCTTTAATGGTCTCGAGTTCTAAACCTACATTCGCATGTTTGAACCTTCAGCGGTAATATGTTGAGATCCTAGAACTTACATATACCAAACCATCTCTACAATGACATTGCAAGATTTGTCAAGCCCAACTTCTCCATTCAATGATATTGCAATTATACTACTAATGATATTACAATGATACTGCAAGATTTGACAATGAACCCATGTCAATGATTTGTTGGTAGTAGTATGCCTACCACCCAAAAGACTAGGGTTCAAATCTTGAGGCGATATCTGTCCCCCCCCCTCTTGTTTTTTAAAAAAAGACTTCTCCATTCACTTTTATTTTCTCTCGTAGATGATCAATTTGATTGAATTTTTAAAGGATAAACTCAGATATCAAATGAAAGAATTAGGACTTTATAGAAGACTTTTTGAGAGATGAGAATAGAGGAACTTGGAGTGAGGAGGTGAAGAGGAGCACTCCAAGCCACATGAGAGAGAAGAGGAAAGGGGTAGACGACTAAAATAAAAAAGTTTAAAGTTTAAGAGGAGAATGAATCCAAATAAAAGGAGGGATTTCAAACCTAAAAACATACAAGACCATTCAATTCATATTCAATTACATAGGAATTTGTTGTTTTATATATTGAATTAATCCATTAAAAGAATCTGCTGTCTACCCACGTAATACACTTAAAGATAGCGATGGATTTATAATAATTGAAAATTACAACAAAAAATAGCAAAGGAATGAAATTTACAAATTGCAATAAGATAAATTAGGTTGCATCAACTCATCCCATCTCCGTAACCAAAACTCTACTCCCAATTTCACCTACCACAGTCAATCCAATCCCTACATTATTTTTAATTCCCCTTAGTCCTCTCCACCACCTTTAAGATGTCAAGTGTCAACACCTGACTACTGTGCTAGTCTCAAAGATGGTTTTGATCACCACCATTGACATTGTTGTCAAAACTACTTTATTGACTTTGCTAGTTTTCTATTGACTATGGTAGTTTTCTCACGACATGCCGTTAAATGGAATGACAAGTAAGAATATGGCATTCGATGGAAGCTGATTCATTGTCAATTGTCATACTCCTATCATCGCATCCAACATCAAGATTTTTAGATTAGGAGACAAATGATGCAAATGAACATCAAAGCAAAGGATCGAGCTTTGAATTCACTATACATCCCAATCAAGTGTTGTTGACTACGGAAAGAGGGGCATAGTCGTAATGCATGGACTAAACACATTTAAAATCTTATATGGGTTGAACATGTAGGCGTATTTATCGAAGAAGGGACATTAATACCGGATAGAAAGCATATGGTCCTTGCTAAGTGGGACAAATTATGGTGTTAGAGTTGTTATATTTTCTATTTTATTTGAGTCATGTAAACCTTCGGGATCATTTATGTTTTCCCCCCTTTTGCTCTCTAGGGGGTTCTCTCTACATAAGGGACCCTATACTCATGGAATAAACACAACAATTCATTCTCTTCTCCACATAGTATTAGAGCAACAGTTCTATATAAAGGCTTATACCTAAAACTCGCTGCCAACACTAGCCTCCGTCCACCCTCTCCTTGCGTGGGCCCTTCTCCCTCGTCTAAGGACCCCACACGAGGACCTTGTAGCTCCAGCCATCACCACCAACACCTCCTTAAGGTGTTCCCATCATTGTTAATCTCCCCTCTAGCACCATCAGGTACCTTTAGCGCCCCGCAGCCAGCGGTGCCAGTGCTCAGGTGCTTCCAGCGTCACCGACCAACATCGTCAGCACTATCGGGTGCCTCCAGCGCTGCCAACCAGCACTACCAAGAGCCCTTTAGCACCACTGACGCTCTCTCCAGCACTGCCATACCCTTTGGGCCGCCCCATGCCTCGCAGGTCACCTTTGTACCCTCCTAGGTGCTGCTAGGGGATCCGAGAGCCTCTTGATATGCTGTGCAACGCGTTTTCAAACCTTCTGCACACCTAAGCATGATCTCTAGGCACTTTTCAGCCCTCGTATGCTTACTTGATCTATATCGATCTCTCTACCTGACCTCTATGACATCTACTTCTACTGAGACAAAGTCCTTGTCCACTAACATAATGGCACTAGGCACTACTATCAAACTTAATGACATCGAAAATTATGTGATCTAGTCTAATTCTTTCAAGGTGTTTATTGATGGTCAACGGGAATCTATATCCTTACTAAAGATCCTCCAAATAAGAAAGATAAAGACTATGACAACTAGCTCACAGACAACTATCATGTTATCAACTGGATGACCAACAACATTGCGACACATTTTGCCTAGAATCTTCTTTTCAAGACACGATCAAGGAGATGCGGGGGGATCTTGAGTAGACGTACTCCCAGAAGACTACAAAGTCACGTTTCGTTGACATTTATATGTGGATTTGGTCTGCATCTCAGAGTGACTCTACCCTAGTTGAGTACTACATGCATCTCACTACTTTATATGAGGAGCCTGCGATCTTTCAGTCCTCTTGTTGTACCAAACATGTACAGGAGCATTCAGACTAGCAGGTTTATCGCTTTCTTAATGGCTTGCATCCTAGATATCAAGCAATGAAGGGACAATTTCTAATATCTGGCATACTGCCAACGATGACGATCATGTTTAGATGTCTCGAGGAATTGGAGACATCTGCTGCACGGCCTCCTACTTTACCTCCTAAAGAGAATTCTGCTCATGTTGCATTATTTGGGAGAGGAGGAGGATAAAGCTTATGAGGAGACTATCGACATGACTCTGGACACAATTGTGGACGTGATTTTGGCCGTGGATGAGATCCTACTACTCTTCAGTATCCGCCCGAATGATGCTGTCAGTTTGGTGCTTTACCTTATCTAGCCAATAGTGCCTATGAGGACGTCTATGATGTAGAAGAAGCATTTCTTGTTACGAACCCTTATGGAAAGTTGGTACGTCTCAATGATGCATATTATTCCCGTTTGATGCAAATTCTCCAGACTCCTGGGCTCGCTTCTTCTTCTTCTTCTAGTGAGAATACCACTTCTGCCTTGGCTTTCCCTTTAAGTACAATAGTCAACTCCGCAACCCTCCTGCTCCTGTTTGGATCATTGACTCTAGAGCCTCTACTCATCTAATCGGAGAAGGTAGTTTACTAAACCTCTCCAATCCCTCTTTTTCGGTGAAGTCGATTCGAGTCGCTAATGGGACTCGCTCGTTTGTTACTACCGTCAGAACCATGGTGTTCTCCGAGCTTTGATTGTTTGGAGTTCACTCTGCTCCTAGTTTGTCTCTCATCTTATTGTCTGTTGATAATCTTTTTGTTGAGTGTACTTGCTATGTGGTATTTGATCAATTTGATTACTATTTTTAGGACACCCGGATGAGGCGGATTTTTGGTAGGGGGCATGAGAAGGATGATCTCTATTATCTTTACATATTATTCGATTCTAAATTTGCTAGTGCTGCATCCATCTTCGAAGACCCGCTCCTATGGCATCTGCACCTTGAACATCCTTCTACCAAGGCTCTCTACATGATGTACTCTGAATTCTCTTCTCTGAAGCCCTTTCAGTGCGAGGCGTGCGAGTTCATGAAACATCATCGAGCTTTTTTTTTCTAGTTTGTGCTGAGTTCCGTCGTACCATTCTTTTTAGTCTTGTTCATTGTGATGTTTGAGGACCTTGTCCACTCCGAACTTTGAATGGTCATTGCCATTTTATTGTATTTGCGGATGATTATAGTAGATCCTCTTTGGTTTACCTCATAAAGGAACGCTCGTGGATTAATATAATTGTCAAAAATTTCTTTTAATATGTCAAAACTTCTTTCTCTACATGTGTTGCAATTATTCGAATTGACAATGCACTTGAGTTCACCCAATATGACTTGACTTCTTTCTTTGCCTTTGAGGGGACTGTTCATCAAATATCCTATCCATTTACCTCTCAACAAAGTGGGGCATCAGAAAGGAAAGTTCAACATTTGCTTGATATTGCTAGATCAATACTATTTGGGGATGCCATCCTTACTTTTATTCATCTCATCAACATGATTTCATCTTCCATCATAAAAGGGGACACTCCTTTCTCTTTTATATACTTACCGAGTCTCCTTTTCCTTTACATCTGTGATTTTTTGGGTGCATTGCATTTGTTCACAACTTCCATGCAGCTGAAAAATTGTCACCTAGGGCCATCAAGTACAACTTTCTTGTGTACTCTCGTATTAAAAAGGCTATCCGTGCTATGATCTTATTGGGCATTAGTACTATATTTCCGCGGATGTCACTTTCTTTGAGCAGACTAACTTCTTTACAGAGATTGTGGGTGACATCCCTTTGGATCTTTCGCTCCACCAAGTGTCTATACATGCAAGCATGCCACTATACCTGCATATGTTCCTTTGCATGTTCCTTTTTTGCATAATGATATGTCTTCTTCAAGTGCTCCCACCATTGTTGCCTATGATATATAAGGAGCTTCCGATAGCTCTCCGTAAGTAAAAGAGACAATGCGCCTTTCACTCTATGCCACATTTTACTTCAACTGACAGTTTATCCAGTTGTGACAAGAGGTTTACGATGCCCCGAAGAGTCAAATTCCTAAGTAGTACCTGGGAATTACTTAAATACCCAGTTTCTACGACATGTTTTTTTTTACTCAAAAACTACAGAGGTGTCGCATGTTGAACATGCGACACACCTAAAGTTTTTTTTACTCAGAAACTGCATATATGTCGCACCTTTAATATGCGCTATAGATAACGCATATTGGATATACGATATAGGGGCTAAATAAGGGCCGCGCGTATCGGCCTTGCCATTTCCCCACTCCTTCCAGCTCCTGCACCCGTCCTGCCCTCGACCCCCCACTGCGCCACCCACGTATTTTGATCTCCTCCTCTCTCAAAAACACCCATTTTGTTCACTCCTAGCCCCACGGAACACTCCTTTTCCGTGGTTTCATTTGTTGGCTCCGTCCTAGCCGCCTCCGCGTCCCACTAGGGCTAAGCCGTTGTTAGGAACACTTAGACGTGGTAAAATTTTTTCTTGAGTTGATTGTTTGTATCATATGCATATTATTTTCATTTCTTGAATGTATGACGTTTGGTTGTACGTTGTGTCACGTATTAGGTTAGAATGGAGCAGTTGTATTGTATATGTCATTTGAGGGGTACACTCATGTGCGGATCGTCGACCAACGTAAGGGGGTTTGTGCCGATGCCTAATATGACGTTCGATGAGATGTTGAACTTGGTTTACCATAAGTTCAACCTGGATGCCGATAGTCAAAAAATCCGATTATTACATCGCATCCCTCGAGGCCCAGGGGAGGAACCATCATTTTCATCTATTGTCGACGATGATGATGTGCAGACAGTTCTTGTGTATGCTCGGACCATTGGGAAATCAATGCCTATTGACATTTATGTTGAAGATGTATCTGTGAACGAAGTCCCCACTGTTGTGACTAACAAGGGATCGTTTGTAGTTCCGAGCACACAACCAACAGTTCTCCGTAGCACACAACCAATAAATGTCCCAAAGCATGGAACCCTACTTTGACATTGATGCGCCTGTAACGCAACCATGCATGGATCGGGAATTGGGCCTGAGTGAGTCGTTGCTGCGAGAGGTTCATGCTTTGGATGATTTCATCCCTTGGGGGACCGATGATGACCTGGAAGAAGGTAGCGAAGATGTCAACGATGATGTGGTGGACGAGGAGATCCCAGCTGATGAACAAAGCACGCATACTATTACACCCCGTATACCCTTTTTTGGGGTTAGAGGATCAAATACTCGTTCAACATATGAAGACGACGTTCGAGAGAAGTCTAGACTTGATGGTGTCGCTGACGAAATACGCAGGGGTCAACGTTCAAATGTAGGGAAGATTTGGTTTACGCTGTGAAGAAGTACCACATTCTGTCACACTATGACTTCATTGTGAAGGAATCCACCAGCTTTATATGGTCTGTTTTTTGCACGCAGAGATCGAGTGGCTGTGTTTGGTATTTACGAGGACATTTTAGAAAATTTGATGGTCTGTGGGTGATCTCCAAGGTTGTTGGGGCACACACTTGTATAAACCCAACAGTTAATCAAGATCACCCTCAGTTGGACTACAAATTCATGTCCAGATCTTTGCTAACTCTTGTTAGGGATGACCCTAATGTTCGTGTTTCAAGTTGTAGAGCTCACATCCACGAGATGTACAACTACTGGGTTACAAAGAAAAGGGCTTGGGATGCTCGAAGGAAGGCCGTCAAAATCGTATTTGGTGACTGGAAGAAGTCATACGCTGAAATGTCTTTTCTATTGCATGCAATGAAGGCTGCTATTCCAGGGACTGAAATTGATATTGAATACAGCGACCATCCTGATCCTCAGAAACCGCTCTGCCGTAAATTTGAACGTTGCTTTTGGGCATTTGGGCCTTCAATTGAGGCATTCAAATATTGTCATCCTCTGATTAGTGTTGATGGGACACATTTGTACGGGAAGGTAAACAAAAATTGCTCATTGCTTACGGGATTGACGGGGATAAACATATTGTTCCCCTTGCATTCAGGATTGTTGACGAGGAATCCGCTCCGTCATGGAAGTGGTTTCTTTCGTTGGTACGTGTCAGGGTAATCGGCATGCGAGCTGGACCAATATGTATCATCTCTGACAGGCATTCTGGAATAAAAGCCGCTATGAAAGATGCTGACGTGGATTTATTAAAACCCTTTGCATATTGGCGGTTTTGTACATGGCACGTCGCGAGCAACTTCAATAGCGTCTTTAAAAATGGCTCCATGAAAGTTCTGGTGTAAGCCGCAACATTACAGACAACACCTAGGAAGTTTGCGTACTTCATGAGGAAATTGCTCTGGAATGGAGCAGGTAGATGGTTTTCGACTCATGACTGTCGTCGTGAGCAATGGACCTTGGCTTACGACGGTGGTTATAGATTTGGTCAGATGACCACAAATTTGAGCGAAAGCTACAATGCTGTTCTTAAGGATGCCCGTTGTTTACCAATCTCTGCATTAATCGAGAAGACTTTTTACAATTATGTGGCATACTTCATTCAACATTCGGAAGAAGCAAGCGCAACCATTGCAGCTGGGCGCAAATTCATGCATTACGCATCCACGGAATTGAACCGTTGGATGAATTATTGAGTTTTTAATTATTGAGTTCCTTCATTTCGTTTTTTTTATAAAATTTTCTTTGTAGGAATCTTCATGGTTGCATTGCCGACGACGTGAGACACATGTACGTCGGATTCCTTTGGATGATCGACTGGAGCCGTATGTTGCTCAGGCAGGCTTTGGATGCATTTCAGAACTGGAGATCATTACCTTAGATTGGCATTTGGTGACCGCGTTGGTTGAACGCTGGAGATCGGAGACGCACACTTTCCACGTGGCTAGTGGAGAGATGTCCATCACCTTGCAGGATGTGGCATTCATCATGGGCATGCGGATTGACGGACCTGTTGTTACTGGGGAGACGACGCCTGGAGCCACATGGGCGGATACTTGCGAGGAACTGTTGGGTCTTAGGCCACTTCAACAGAGATTGTTGGCAGCATGGTGTTAGCAAGTTGGCTATTCACACATTTTTCAGACTTGCCAGAGGATGCAGACGAGATGGTTGTACAGAGACATGCTAGAGCCTACATCCTGCAGTTGCTTGGTGGAGTCCTATTCACAAACAAGTCAGGATCGTTGGTATCACTTATCGCTCTACCTCATCTACATGATTTCGAGTACTCTGGGACACTGAGCTGGGGATCCGCGTACTTGCATATCTATATAAGCACCTTTGTTTAGCAGCGGATATGGCGACCGAAGAGATTGGAGGCTCGGTGATACTCCTTCAGCTATGGGCATGGGAGCATTTCCCCCACATTGCTCCAGTTGTGAGGGAAGGCAGAGAATGGCACGGGCGCCCGTTAGGAGTCCGCTGGGCAACGGCGTTTACCCATCGTCGACAGCCTACGCACGTGGTGAGACCATACCGGGACGCGTTTGACATGCAGACATCCGAACATGTACTTTTACATCCACAACTTGCTTTAACCTCAACCCAAATAATTAATAATGTCCGTGTAAATTTTTTTTGAGGCTCTGAAAAAAAATGTCCGTGTAAATTTTTCATTCAGATATTGTGGACGCCATACACCGAGGACATCCGCGCAGGTCTGCCTGCCAACTGCCTTGAAGGCGAGAGCATTTGGAGAGCGCGTGTCCCGTTGATATACTTCCACATTGTGGAGTATTACTTCCCCAACTGATTCTTGAGACAATTTGGCGGCCTACAATGCATTCCACGACAATGCTTCACATATGCGGATCTACATGCAATCGATTTGAGAGGGAAGGTGCATGTGAATTGGAGGGAGAAACATTGGTTGTACATTAGCCAATGGGATGACCGACACACTAGTATCATCGATATCGATCGGACCAATGGGATATTTGCGACGCCCACATACGAGCAATGGTATCAGACTATTACTAGAAGATTTGTCGGACGATTGGGAGCAACTCTGGCAAGCAACGTAAGTGCTCGGTTAAACTTTATGGGAAATTAATTTAAGAAGATTGCTACAAATTTACCTCTATAATTTTTTTCGAATGCAGCTCGCCAAGTGGAGCCGTGTTTACGATATTGGACATGAGGAATGCCGCGAGATTGCTACACAAGCAAATGCGGAAATGACGCAGTGGTTGACATTTCAATTTGCAGATGCAGTCACAATACATGAAGAACATGCTGACGTGGCTCGGGCGGAAGCAAGGCGAGGAAGGGCAAGAGGAAGAGGAAGGGGTCGGGGAGGGGCGCGTGAACAAGTGGCGGAACCCATGGATTACGAAGAAGCCGCTGCGGTACATGAGAACCTTGCGCCAAGAGACTTCGTCACACCTGCCGTCGAGCGAGCACGAGACGACGTGCCAACGCCTCAGGCACCGTTGAGGCATGGATTCGACGCCAGAGAAACACAACCAACTTACTGCACGCTCACCGCCGCCGATGCCAACCTTCGACGAAGATGTTGCCGGTCCCTCTCAAATCCACATGATAGACGAGGCCAACCGTCTGTTACCCTTCCATCCTCCTGATTCAATGATAACATACCATCGGAGGAAGAAGCGTTGAGTTGTAACCTTGTACTTGTTATTGTGATAGAAAATGTAGTGTACATCAGTGGACAATTCTATATATATAAAATGTTTGGAATGTCTAGTTGTATCACAATATTTTTCCTTTGTGAATGTATTTGTGTGCATTGAATGCGTGTATTTGGTTTCTTCTTGTAAGATGACTACGGCCAAACAAAAAACTTCAACACCTCATAAATACGGAGCTGGACTGTCATTTTCCAGGCACTTCCTCATATGTCGCATGTTAGACATGCGACATATGAGAAAGTGCCTGGAATCATTCCAGACACTTTCTCATATGTCGCATGTCTAACATGCGACATATAAGAAAGTTCCTGGAATCGTTCCAGGAACTTTCTCATATGTCGCATGTCTAACATGCGACATATAAGAAAGTTCCTGGAACGATTCCAGGCACTTTCTTATATGTCGCATGTTAGACATGCGTTATATAAGAAAGTGCCTGGAAGCATTCCAGGCACTTTCTCATATGTCGCATGTCTAACATGCGACATATGAGAAAGTTCTTGGAAGCATTCCAGGAACTTTCTTATATAACGCATGTCTAACATGCGACATATAAGAAAGTTCCTGGAATCGTTCCAGGAACTTTCTTATATGTCGCATGTTAGACATGCGTTATATAAGAAAGTTCCTGGAACGATTCCAGGCACTTTCTTATATAACGCATGTCGAAAGTGCGACATACATGTAGTTCCTGGGTAAAATAAAAACTTCAGGGGTGTCACATGTTTAACATGCGTCACCTCTGTAGTTTTTGAGTAAAAAAATATTATTCCGTAGAACCTGGGTATTTAAGTGAATCCCAGGTACTACTTAGGAATTTGACTCTGCCCTGAATGCCGTTTTTATCCCAGAGATCATCATAGTGCAATGCATGAAGAGGGCTGATGACATGCTATGGATGAGGATTGAGGAGGTGGATGTCCCTACCTATCGAGGTACGTGGGATCATGTGCCGTACCTCTCAGGAGTTCGACCTTTAGGTTGCAGATGGGTCTTCACGACCAAACAATCGCTTGATGGGTCCTTTGACAGATTGAAAGGCAGATTAGTTGCAAAAAGCTTCCCACAATCATATGGGGTTGATTACTTTGAGACTTCTCCAGGTTCTAGAATGGGGTCCATACACACCATTACCTCTGTTACTGCTAATAAGACTTGGTTCATTTTTCTACTTTATGTATAGAACACCTTCCTCCATGGAAATGTCGAGGAGGTTTAACTACCGGGTTAAGTAATCGATGGGGATTGTGTATGTCATCTATGTAAGGTCATCTATGGCCTGAAGTAGAGTTTTAGGACATGGTTTGACAAATTTACTACTGAGATTAACACTCGTGGATTTCAAAGGACGACATCTGACTACTTTATCTTCGTCATACGATGGTCTACTAGCACCGCCATTCTTGCTGTCTATGTTGATGATATGGTCGTCACTAGAGACGATGAAGCCGACATTTCAGAGATAAAGACCTTCTTCCAGAAGGTCTTTGTCACGAAGGATCTTGGCCAACTCCGTTACTTTCTTGACATTGAGATGATACACACTATAGAGGAGCTCCATCTCTCACGGAGGAAGTATTGCCTTGACATTCTAATTGAGGTTGGACTACTTGGGTGCAAGCCATCTGGCATCCCTGTTGCATGCAGAAGTGAGGAAATATTTCACATCTACTGATCGCACGTTTGAGGATACTACACTGTATAGAAGTCTAGTGGGTAAACTTCTCTATCTCACTATTACTAGCCATATATATCATATGTTGTGAGTGGAGTCAACCAACACATGGAGAGAGCCCTTTATAGTCATTGACGTGATGCTCTTCTGATCCTTCTATACTTAAATGAATCTTCCAGACATGGACTCTTCTATGAGGTCAATAGTGACATTGATGTCTCCGCCCATGCAGATGCTAACTATGCCAGTTCGCATGAGGACCATCGATCCATTATAGGCTATGCCATGCTCGTTGGGGGCAACTTGGTTACTTGACGAAGCAACAAGCAGACAATGATATCCATATTGAGTGTAGAGACAGAATACAAGGTAATAGCCCAAACCACCTGTGAGATCACATGGCATGCCTCATTTCTACATGAACTTGGGCTTTCAGTTGTTACTCTCATACCTTTATACTGTGACAATAAGTCCGCTACATACATCACCACCAATCCTATTTTTTATGAGTGGTCCAAACACATTGAGGTTGACTATCACTTCGTTTATGATGCACCACGAGGAGGAAAGATCACTACTTCACACATCTCCACTAAACTTCAGCTTACAGACATTTTCACGAAAGCACTACCGAAGAAGGCCTCTCGTGTTTGATTTCCAAGTTGGGTATGATCAACAAATATGTTCTAACTTGAGATGGAGTGTTAGTTATTGTATTTTCTGTTTTATTTGAGTCCTGTATGTTGTCCCCGTTTTTGCTCTCTACGGTTTTTCTCTATATAAGAGACCTTAGACTCATGGAATAAACACACCGATTCACTCTCTTCTCCACACACGACAAGCTGATAGGCCAAATGCCTCAAATAACTTTTCCATATTGTTGTTAATTATATTATCTCCTTCATATGAGGGTCGAAGGATTTGGGATACAGAGTGTGGATTGGGAGCCACAAGAAGGGGAAGTGGCATGCACTTAGTTCTTCCTCATTATCCCTTATATAGGTGGTGTTGAGATATTTGTATCTCACTATATCTATTTCCTAAGTCTATATTTTTCATGTACTTCTTTGTATTTTACCCAGGGCTTTTCTCCTATATAAGAGAGCCCTAGGGTCTCTATGATATGCACGCTATTCTATTTTCCAACATGGTATTAGAGCGATGATCCTAAACTGGAGTTCCCATATCCTACCAAACCCTAACCCTACCCACTGCTGCCCCCCCTGGATCGGTCGCTGTCGCCTGCCACCCGTCCTCCCCCTTGCGGGCCTTCGGTTGCCTCCCCTGCGACATGCAGGGACACCTCCATCCCTTAGGGTTGCAGGATGCATCCTTCGTCGGACCGCCGTCCCTCCGGACTGCTGTCCTTGCCTGTAGATCGCCGTCCATCTTTTTGCGGGCTATCGTCCCTCCTGCGAGCCGCAACCCTGACATTGCTGCAAACTGATACGGTTTGGTTCCGACCGAAATCCGTGATTTTATACATTTAAATCATGTTTTTCGGTCCGAACATACAACAAGGATTGAAGAGGATGGTTGTATGGGTCTACACGTATAACCACTACTCCAAATGGTTGTGTAGGCTCAGAGTAGTCTACTCCCTAGTCTAGTTCCGGATTTCCGTCATTGTTTATCATGCCTGCGAACAAGGGTGACATATTTTCGTCGTCCGGTGCCTTCAAGGGCCCGACTCCCATTGTAAAGATGGAAGAGACCAACTATGAGTTGTGATCCATGCAGTTTCACACCCTTGTGCAGTGCCATAACAAGTTGCACATCTTGATTGATCAGAACCGACGGACAAGATTGGGGCTAATGTTTTTTGTATGCAAGATGATGCCTATGCACAGATTTGGCTCTCCAAGACGCTCATCATGGAGATTCCCAATGATATTGTCAACCAGCCCACAACCAAGGTTATGCGTGACATCCTAGCTGACACATATGAGCAAGCTAAGAATGAGAGTAAGATCTTCCAGTTGCAGTTTGACATATTCTCGACCAAGCAGAATGATTGACCTCTTCATGCCCACTTCTCGCATCTTCGAGGCATGTTAGAGAGACTTCATAGCTTTTTGCCCATTACTACCATCACTGAACAGCATCATGCATACCGGAATGCCATTATGACATGAGTTTTTCTGTCATCTCTCGATTCTGAGTTTAATGCAACACACACTCAATTGCTTACTGTAGTAACGATACCACCAATGGAGGATGACTATAAGGGGTTGAGGAGAATCACTACTTCATCTACTACCATGACACAAACTCCCTCTACGATGGTGGCTTCTCGCGACAGAAGGGATTCTTCACAGTTTCGGGACACGGATCCCGTCATCGAGGAGGATGCTATCATGGCCCTTGCTCACACTGCCATCGTCCAGAGCATTCGGAGGAGACATGCTATCTGAAGCATGGGTGTCCTGCGTCTACTCGTGTGGCTGAGCAAAAAAAAAAACTCCGGCTCCCACTTATGATGCTAAGTTCGACTATATTGTCTTAGATTGAGAGAGATGATGACTACATCGTCCACCCCAGCTGCAGGACCTTCTGACGTTGCAACTTGCAACTGCTGCTAGAGCATCTATAAGTTCGTTATGTATTGCATATTCATAGACTAGTTATAACAGGTCGGATTTGACTGATTGGATCATGGACTCCGGTGCATCTCATCATATGTGTGGAGATCGAGCAGAGTTTTTCTTACTGATCTATCCCTCCTGATAGATCCGTGGTTATTGTGAACGGGGTTCATTTACCCATTGTTGGTCAGGGGGGATTGGCCTAGCACCCTCGATGCGCCTGCAGAATGTTTTACATGCTTCAACATTTCTAATGAATCTTTTGTCTATTAGTCAGATTACAATAGACTTACATTGTCATGCCATATTTGACCCATCTTCTTTTGTTTTTCAGGACATACTCACGGGCGCGGTGATTGGATGTGACCGTGAGCAGAGAGGACTTTACAGACTAGTCCAACCTCCTTTTACTGGTGCTGCTAATATTCTTACTTGGTCAGTCTCTCCGTTCATGTGGCACCTTTGCTTTGGGCATCTTCCCTTGCAGAAGCTATGCCATGTCCTTTATCAGATATCTACTTATACTACCACAGAGTGTTAGGCATGTCAGCTTGGGAAGCATCATCGTTCCACCTTTCTAAGTAACCAAAGTCGTCACAGTAGTCAGTCGTTTAAGTTGTTTCATTTTGATATTTGGGGTCCTAGTCAAGTTCCCGATCACCAAGGGCATTGTCGTAGAGGATTTTTTAAATCTTTCACGGGTTTTCTTGTTAAAGAATAAGTCTGATGCTGGTTCTGTCATTAAATCTTTTCTGACTGAATTAAAGAATATCTTTTCTGCTCATGCGAAGTTTATTCGCACTGACAATGCCTTGGACTTCTCCACATTACATCTATCTGACTTCCTTAGATCTCTTAGTATTGTTCATCAAACTTCTTGCGCGTACACATCATAACAGAATGGTGTTGGTGAACGTAAATACCGTCACCTTCTTGATGTCACGATGACCCTTTTGATTTAGAGTCGAGCTCCTCATTCATTCTGGGGGGATGTAGTTCTCATGGCATGCTGCTTAGTGAACCGCATGCCATCCATGGTCCTTGGAGAAAATGTTCCTTTCTCGATTGCATTTCCCGAGAAGGACCACTTCTCCCTTACTCCCAGGGTTTTTGGTGTGGTCTTTGTCCACAATTTTACTCCTGACAGTGATAAGCTCTCTCCAAGAGCTATCAAATGTGTGTTCGTTGGCTATTCTTGTACCCAAAAAGGGTATAGATGTTTTGATCCTGTTCGGATAAAGTACTATGTGAGTGCTGATGTCATATTTTTTGAGTTTATTATGTATTTTTCTTCTTCATGTGTTAGGTTGTCTAGCTTTGATTCTGGTGAAGATGTTTTTGTTCAACTACCTCCTTTACTTACACCACCACCTCCTCAGGTTGAGCCACTGTCATCTCCTCCACCACCACCTCCTCCACCACCTCCACCAGTGTCTGCCTGGACATCGTTTTTACCACGATGTTACATTCGTAGGCCCTCTGATCGTTCCTCTGTTCATGCGCCTTACCTGTCATCCAACACGCCTCAGGTATGTACTGAAAACATTGTTTCTACTGATGGAACTAGTGACACACGTGTACCACATGACACTTTACAGAAGGAGCTGATACCAGAGAATAAAGAAGTAGATGACCTTGATGTACCTGTTGCCTTGAGGAAGCTACACCGTAATTATGCCACTTATCCCTTAGCAGCACACATTTCCTTGGATCATCTTTCTAAAGAGTACATGAGGTTTGTACTGGGACTCTCTGCTGTTACTATCCCACGAACATACTAGGAGACAATACATGATGACAGTAGCTGGCGACTTGCCATGGAGGAAGAGATGACAACTTTGCAGTCTCGTGGTACTTGGAGCATTGTTTCTGCTCCACCAGGTTCCTTTGTTGTGGGGTGCAAATGGATCTTTACCGTGAAGCAACGGGAAAATGGCAATATAGATCGCTACAAGGCAAGACTTGTTGCGCGAGGGTTCACCCAGAGATATGGGGTGGATTACCGGGATACCTTTTCACTGGTGGCTAGACATTCAACATTACACATTCTTCTATCGGTTGCTGTTACCCGATACTGGCCTCTCTGCCAACTTGATGTGAAGAACACGTTATTATATGATGATCTACAAGACGAGGTATACATGCATCAACCACCATGTTTTGCTGCTGAGGAGGAGTCTTAGAAGGTTTGCATGCTCGTCAAAGAAATTTATGGCCTGAAGCAGAGTCTGAGAGCTTGGTATCAGAAGCTCTCAGAGTTGATAGGGCACCAAGGGTTTGTGCAGTCCATTGCAGATCATTCACTTTTTGTTCAGATGACACAGAGAGGTACGATTGTCATTCTGATTTATGTTGAAGATATTATTGTCACGGGTGATGATGGGCGAGGTATTCGGGCTGCTAATTAGTTCTTAGGTCAGCATTTTGTGACTAAGGATCTTGGCAGTCTACGCTACTTTCTTGGGTTAGAGTTTGCCAGTAACCAGCATGGTCTTGTGATGACCTGAAGGAAGTTAGTGACTGTTCTTCTTCTTGAGACATGTATGACAGGGTGCAAGTCTGCTACTACCTCTATGGATCCGAGCATGAGATTGTATGATGATGACACCGAGGAGGTAGATAAAAGGAGATATAGAGAGCTTGTTGGGAAGCTTCTTTATGCTACTATCACCAGGGCAGACATATCCTTTGCTGTGAGCAAAGTGAGCCAGTTCATGGAGCAGCCTAGAAATGTACATATGGATGCTGTCTATATGATTTTGAGATATTTGAAGACTTCACTGGGTATTGACCTTATATTCAACAGACGTACATCTCTTGAGGTGACAGCTAGTGCAGATGCAAATTATGCAGGATGTCCTAGAGATAGGAAGTCTACACCTGGCTTTGCGCTTTTTGTTGTGAGCTTTCTCATGTCATGGAAAAGCAATAAGCAGACGGTTGTTGCTAGGTCCAATGCAGAGTCTGCGTACAGAACCATGGCTCAGAGGAGCACTGAGATGATGTGGGTGAAATCGATTTTGACTGATCTTGCAGTTGTAGTACCTCTTCTCATGCAGCTTCTATGTGGCAATCTAGCAACACTTTTTATTACTAATAATCCTGCATTTTGTGAACGAACGAAGCATATAGAGGTGGATTGCCACTATACCAGAGACATGATCCATAAAGAACTTATATCCACCTCCCATGTTGCTACAGGAGATCAGATTGCTGATATATTCACCA
Source organism: Ottelia alismoides (assembly GCA_037367405.1). NCBI lineage: Eukaryota > Viridiplantae > Streptophyta > Magnoliopsida > Alismatales > Hydrocharitaceae > Ottelia > Ottelia alismoides. The sequence goes on along the minus strand of JAZKJV010001346.1, from coordinate 808,836 downwards.
AAGCACTTGCCAGAGGTCTATTTCCGAGGTGTTGTTCCAAGTTGAGCAAGCTAAACATATATGCTCCAGCTTGAGGGGGAGTGTTGAGATATTTGTATCTCACTGTATCTGTTTCCTATTTCTATAATTTTCATGTACTTATTTGTATTTTTCCCAGGGCTTTTTGTCATATATAAGAGAGCTGTAGGGTCTCTGTGATATGCACACTATTCTATTTTCCAACATGCTGGATAGAGGGAGGGATCTATTTTAGATATCTAGGATCTATTTTGCAACTTGATGGGGAAATTGATGGAGATGCTACTAATAGAATAAATGCAAGCTTGCTAAAGTAGAGAGGAGCCTCTGCTGTTCTCTGTGATAAGAAAATTCCTTTAAAAGTTGAAGGAAAGTTTTACAAAGCAGTCGTGAGACATGATATGTCTATGGATCTGAATGTTGGCATGTGAACCATAGACATGTCCAGAGAATGGCTGTAGCAGAAATGAAGATGCTAAGGTGGATGTGTGGACACACACGTAAAGATCGGATTAGGAATGATGCAATCAGAAAGAAAGTTGGTGTAGCTCCGATCGAGGATAAGATGCGAGAAAACCGCTTAAGATGGTTTGGTCATTTGCAAAGAAGATCAACTGATGCACCAGTTAGGAGATGCGAGTGTTGGGATGTTGAGCCGGCTAAGAGATGACGAGGATGGCCCACGAAGTGTTGGCAAGAGACTATACGAAGGGATCTTAGTTTTGTGGATATAAGCCCTGGATTGATCCAAGATAGATCTGAATGGAGGCGAAGAATCCATGTAGCCGACCCTACTTAATTGTGGGAAAGGACTTTGTTGTTGTTATTGTGTTGTTGTTGTGGGATAGAGGGCGGGATAAAGTAGAGGATATGAATGTTACACCCAAGATAGATAGATGAGTGAAGGTACATGTGGGAAATCGAGTGCGATTGTGATCCACTAGGGATGGGACACGAGTATCAGTCCCCTTGCAATGTATCTCGTATCTCCTTATTAACCCTTGTTCATCTATTGTACGAGCAGTACATGATAGAGTTATTTTATTACTTGTCATTTACCTTTACCCTTCTACGTGCATGCGCTTAGCTAGGAGAGTAGTTGACCTGGTCACATGTCAATTGAGAGCTCACTTCCTGTCACATCTAGTTGTGTCACATGAGACATGGGAGTGGTTGCCTCAAGGGTGGATAGGTGGACGGGTAGGTAAATTGGTGTTAAGCTGAACAAGGCATGCTTTGTGAGATGTTGACATATATTGCCTTGAATGTGGGTGTCAAGTGGAGTTTTCAAGATGAGTCGTGTAGGTAATTATGCCCGGGGGTCTTGTCTCCTTGTACGCAATCAATAGATGATATCCCGATCTAAGACGTCGCATGATATGGTTATATTTTTATTGGATTCACTATAATATCCATTTCATACTAATTTTGACATTTGTATCAACATTTGCTTCAAAATGGATGTAGATATGGATGCCATTTTGATATATGCAAGTATATATCAATGTATTTATATGTCAGTCTTATAATGTCATTAAGTAAATATAGTTGCATATCCACATATACTGCAAAGAACTCCACTTTATGCCTTCTTTTCAATAGAAGACCATTTTATGTCTTCTCTAACAACATTTGATATAAATATCATGAAACATTTACATGCAAACCATCCAATAAATCTATATTTAATATTACCTCGAAAGTACTTTTACAATTCATATCCGTGTCTTATCCATTTACAGATATTGTAACTAGTTTTTCCATATCTATCATTATTCATACAAATAAGGGCCAGGTTTTATCCATTCAATTGCATCCCTACTCTGAGTAGAGTCGACATGTGGTCTTCAAGCTCACTCAACGTTGACAAACATGCCTTTGGGCCATGCTCATGTGCCGGACAAGGAGGGCGTTGTGGTTTGTTGGCATATCATTCTCCAAGCAGTCGATAGATGAGACTCCGAGCTCATTTAGCATCGGTGAGCAGTGCCCTTGGATAATGGTCGCAAGCTACGCAAGGTAGTTCTCATGTTGGTTCCTGAAAATAAGGCAGTTTGGAATTCTAAACTGAAAAGGGTCCTGATTTTAATTAGAGTCCAACCTTATGAAACTGTGAATATACATGCACAGTTCACCCTCCTTTTAGGCTACGGAGACCATGTGCTTGGACCTGTGGTGGAGTCCTTTGGCCCAGTCATAGGCAACTCAACGTGCTGGCGGTAGAGTTGTGCTTTGGTCGGAGGTAGGGGTGACTAATGCTATAATCATATGTACAACTTTTTAGCTCATACGGGGGACGGTAGCAATCCTAGTCTCTGCACTCTCTGTCTTCCCTAGCACATCCAGTTTGGGTACACTTAAAGGCGATTTTTTTAGGATGCTCGAATATATTGATCCTCCATGTGACCTGGATGCAGGCTTGTCGAAGTTACTCTTTATAGGTATCCTATCTCAGACACACAGGTTGATGATGAGGCTTTTTTTCGACGTGGAGTTCGCATATCCCTTTTGTAATATCAAATATTTAATGCATTATTAATGTATACACACAAAGTATGTCCTGAAATCATATAGAAAGCCTACTTTGAGTGTAGTGGAGACTCACAACTTGATACCTGTATTTGTTTGATCAAGCTGAGGTTGGTGTGGAATTCGCGAGGAGGTTTAGAAGAACCTCAGCCTCAGGTCTACCGATCTAGGAGCTCTGGATCCTCTATGAAGTCGGGAAGGCCTCTGAGGGGGCTTAATCTCGATGGGACTACGAGATCCCCGACCGACGTTGGGAGCGCCTTGACCCAAGTTAGAATCAAGGTTTCAAAAAATGAGAGGGGGATTGAGGGGGCTTTGGCGATGGATCATCAAACACAGAGGCTCTGGCTTTGAGGAGTTCGGAATGGACAAATGAGGTCAAATGGGAGGCTGCAAGCTGCAGCAGAAAGATGGGATGCGTAGGAGAGTCTGGGGAGTTGTGGAAGGACATGAAAGAAAAAGTACTTTGGGGGTTATCTCGTAAAGTTCCCAACTTTCAAATGGTGGATGGTGAACCTGGAAAATGAGCAAGATGGAGTAGGGTGGAAGTTAGATCCTCACGTTTCTATGGTGGACACCTTCAATTACAAAGATATCACGGGTCATATGTGTCAATCAACATAAGTTTATGGTGGCATATATGTAATTTCTGAGATTTCTGGGATATGCTTGTAATGTCCAAAGATTTGTAATGGATGTTCTGGGCAGGTTATGCACTTTCCCAATGTAGTCTCATTATGACTGTTGACTTTTCAGTTGTGATCGTATTAATACTCTTTTCTTCCTTGTAGTCTACTCCGGGGATGCATATAATAAAAAATTATTTATTTTGAATCCGTCCCGGTATTCACATTTATTTCTTTCCTTCAGTTTGTTCTTAGATTCTGTAGGTGTTCTTGTTTCTTTTTCTGATATCTATGTCTAGTCCTAGTTTTATAAATAAACACTTATCAATGCCAATAAACATGGGAGATCACCATCAACAGGGGTGACCATACCTTTGTTTTCTTCAAAAAAAGATCAATGCCAATAAAATGTTAAATGTTAAATTCATGTGATAGAGCAATCCATCATTTGAAGCTCTAAGACTAATACCTCTTTTCACTGTTCTTGTAGTTAATCGTAGGCATTATTGGACTTCTTTACAGCGGGAAGCTACTTGAGCATTTATGGACAACTAGAGAATTTCTGAAATTCATAGTTTTTGTCAATGCATTCACCATTTTCGGGGTTTATATAACGGCGCTCATACTTTACTATTTCACAAGGAAGGCGACATACTTGTACGTACACTTGTTAAACATTTCATAAGTCTTATAGTTCTGCTGACTGGATGCTCACTTTATCCACTGTACTATTCTATGGTCTAAAACCACTCCCCATTTTGTTCTCTTTGTCTACTTTAGGTATTGCACTTTTCACACTTAAATCCTGATTAAGATGGTCTTTTTGTTGATCCATATTCTTGTTTTTTAACAAATTCCACTCTGAAAAGGTGAATTTTCACATAACTCTTTACTATTTCTTCCCCATATACTTATTACAAAGTAAAATGCCATCGATTGGTTTAAGCACATGTAGGTAGGTCCATTTTGCCTAATAATTCACCCCGCTGAAAATTCATGTACCGTACATATCTTATATTTGTAATAATGATTATGTATTTCTAGACAGTTCACTCTTTATATCTACACAGAAGAGTCCTGGCACATCGTTGATGTTGAGAGTTATTTTATCTTTTCTTGTATTATGTATTCTTTTTTTCTTTTGGTATTTATTATGTAATTTGTCCAATAGGTTTTTCCTCTTATATAAAACCTTAGGGACTCAGTATGAATTATTCATTCTATTACTCTCTTTTTACATGGTATTAGAGCGGCAGTTCTAGACCGGAGCCTGAGCCCTAACGCCCAACTCCTACCACTAACCCTCTCTTCCATAAGGTCTTCTTGTCGGAGGTCTCTCTCCACCACTAGACGTTGCTGCCGAAGCCACCCTACCATTGTGCGATGCTGGTTGGCTGGTCAACAACATTGTCCAATTGCCGTGGTTCATCTTCGAAACCTTCTTCACGTGCAACGACGCCATACAACCGCTAGAGGCGCCACTGGACCTCTCCTAGGGTCCCAACGACATCACCGGACATTACCCCAGGCCTTTAGCAACATCGTCGGGCCCATCTAGGTACGGCTGGATATCGAGCCCAACCAGGGCTCGGGTTTGGGCTCGAGCTCGTTCGAGCCCAACCGAGCTAGCTCAAGCTCGTGCTTGGTGAGCTCGAGCCTCTTATCGAGCCAACTAATTGATGCAGATAAAAATTGGTGGAAGAAATTTAAAGAGGAGAGGAAGAAAAAGAAGAACGTGTCGATTGTGCAGGATTTTGGAGATTAATCGTGGAGATCATGTGGAGAGAAAGAGAGAGAGAGAGATAAATCTCAATTTTTCATATATTCTGAACTGATTAAACAAAGGACTACCGTCCTCTTTATATATTAGAGGTGGGGTTACAAATCTGGGATTCCCTTTTGTTGATTAGAAAATGGCGTTGTGCCCGAAGGAGGATGGGAGGTTTGGAGTGTGAAGTTTAGAGAGATGAATACGACCTTGCTAGGCAAGTGGGTTACGCGTATCTGGGGTGATTGTGACTCTCTGATTGCAATCTTTTTCGGATGGTTTATGGCCCTGGTCTCTCTTTCCCTGCTCTTGAGGACATATGAGTCGCGCCCTCGTATTTCTAGAGGGTCATATATAGCATGGCACATGAGTTGCATTCCTTTTCGAGACTTGTTATCGGAGACAACACGAGAATCTGTTTCTGGACCGATGAGTGGAGCGAGGGTGGGCCCTTGGTTGAAAGATTCATTGGCTCATGGTGATGGCGGAGTACTTGGATTGCTCGGTGGCAGAGGTATGGGATGAAAACTCCTTTTCCCACGTTTTCAATCTGAGCTCTCCGATCAACGATTGGAGGAACTCATGAGTTTTGTTGTCAGAGCTCGAGGAGGTGTCCGATCCCACTGACGGTCGAGATTGCTGGATATGGTGTGATGGTTCCTTCTCGGTTGGAAATTCATACATGGCGTTTAAAGGTTCGACGACATATGATCCTGAAGGATGCATGGCGGATTATAGGCGGATCTGGAAGTGGAAGGTCCCAGTTTGGGTGAAGTTGTTCCTGTGTCTCTTCAAGAGGAGTAGACTGCTTACGAGAGACAGATTTGCCCTCTTCGTTCAGGGGGCGGAGCAAGTGTGCCCAAGATGTTCGGAGGGAGTGGATGTTGACCATATGTTCTTCACCAATGATAGTTCTACGGAAGGCTAGAACTGTCTCAGAGGTCGGGGGTGAATACTGACAATGTAGCGAGTTTTTGGTGCTCTATTTAGGTGGATTGGATCGACAAGGAGGAGAGATCAAGGTACGTCGCAATCATCTGGGCACTTTGGTTAGCGCATAACGGAGTGATTTTTAGGACCTCATTTACACGAGAATGTGATGGCACATGCAAATGCAATGGCTAAGAGTTGGGTCATTGTAAATTTTGCTTTATTTTTTTGTATGTAATAGGCATGTAACAAATTTTGGTGATAAATGGTGAAGTTTTTGAGCATACACCTATATGGTGCAAGCCCTTTTTTCTTTAAAAACCTATTTCGGCAAATCTTATCATTTCACTCGTAATAACTGAATTCATAAATATCAAATCCAATAATACTTGTAAAATTAACGAGCTTTGAAATGCATCAAGCAAAACGAAATGGATAGGATTTATGGTTTCTCATGTTGCCATTTATTATATGTTAGACACATAAAATAATTTTCTTTGACATATATTTAACCGTCTTTAATTACAACAATATTTGAAAGACATGTGTAGCGGTAGTACAATGTGGTAGTACAGTGTATCTACCACATAAAAGATCAGGGTTCAAATCCCACTCTTGCAGGGGTTGTGTTAGGTAAGCGATGACCGGCGTAAAAATAGTCGAATCTTTCAACACGGATTTGAGCAAGAATCCACGTAGCCGACCCTACTTATGGTGGGAGAAGGCGTAATACATTTTTAATATTTCAAAGACATATGTATTCTTTAATTCTTTTGCAACATTTATAGATAATGGATTCATCCTCTTTAACTTAATGAAAATGCGTCGAAAAGGACACAAAGTTGTTCTATCTTCTTGTTTGATGTTCTTATGCCAATTATTTCATCATATCTTATAGTGTCAAGTCTTATATGTTGGGCAGAAAATATATAATTACATTGACATGTATATAATTATAGTTTTATGTATATTTTTTCTATAAACTGAGGCTTACGCCTCGATCACCTTGAGGCTAAACCTCGCCTTGATTCTGAGGGAAACACCTCACTCTGCCTTTCATTTTTTCAAACCTCGATATTTAGTCCCACATGACCTTCTGAGAGAAGGCTTTAGGTGCTTCCCTCGAGTAGGATGGTTTCTGCTACCATTAACCACATTAACTCTTCGTGTTCTTGGTACGCTATTGTTGTTACGATTTTTATATTATTAATTTCAACATGGAACTCATCTGGTAATTGGTTTGAGTTGGGAAACAACCTTTGTTGAAATGCATTCCTTATGTACGATAAACCACTTTGTGGATCCTATCGTTTTGTAAGAACTTTTTTTTATCATCCTTGCTCTGTGCATCTAGTTACCGTTGCTTGATCATCCATTAATCTATCCATTTAACCAGCCAACCTTACCTACACATTCTAAGTATACATGTATATACAACTCTTTGTTATACATGCATATACATCTCTTTGTCTCTATTTTACTCTCTCTAGTGCTCTCTATGCTTCTACAATTTATCATTTTAATGCCATGCATGCTAGTGCACTTGCTTGATGAGCCGTGAGGGATGATATGCATCATTTCAGGCTGTGTTGCATCTTACAATTATAAGATACCGTACAATATGTGAAGTTACAATTTTAAAAAAACGTGTTTTTGACTTTTCTCTTACTGATGATATCCCTATAGAAATACTAGAGTTATATGTGAACATGGCTTGATTTATCTCACAAATTTATTCAATATTATTTGGCAAAGTGAAAATACCGGGAGAATGGAGGACAAACATCGTGATGCCTCTTTACTAGAATAAGTGAGACATTTAAAATTGTTTAAATTAAGAAGGTATCAAACTGATGAGTCATACTATGAAAGTTGGAAATGTATGATCGAAAGAAGATTGAGGTAAGTTTCCGAAGTAGCAAAGAAATAATTCGAATTTGTTAGATCGCTTAATTATTAAAGCTATCCACATATTGAGAAGAACAATTGAGATTTATAGAGCAAAAAGGAAGAATACTCCATACGATTTTTATTGATTTGGAGAAAGCTTACTATTCAGTTCCATGGAAATCTTATGGAGAATCTTGGAGAAGATAAAAGTGCATTGCTTGTAAATTAGTATGATGTGGCTTCATCTTGTGTAAGGATCTATTCTGGGAATACCGATTATTTTGACATCTTCATCGGTTTATGTCAATGTTTATCTTTGAATCATTTCTTTTTTACTTTAATCATGTATGAGTTGGCTAGTCACATTCATGATAAGATACTTTGGTGTAGGTTGTTTGTCGATGGTATTGTGTTGGTCGATGAGACTAGAATGGAGTAAATAATAAGCTTAAGGTTTCGAGACATGCCTTAGATACTAATGATTTTTATATAAGTGTGCATCTGATGGTAGTGGTGATGAGATTTATTCGTATAAGGAACATGGTTTCGGATTTTGCGAAATTTCACTGAGATGTCGATTTCGATATGGGACCAAAATTTTGAGCGAAATGGTGATATATGAGTCTTTTCATGTCATTCCTTCGTTTGTGCTGGTCGATATGGGAATAAATTTCGATGAAATTTCGTATCAAGATGGCGTCGATACGATAGCTGATACCGATATTTAAATCCTTGATAAGGAATCATGGTATAAATTGGAGAAGATGATTCTTTTAGATACTTGAGATCTATTTTACAACATGATGGGGAAATCGATGGAGATGCTACTTATAGAATAAATGAAGGTCTCTAAAATGGAGAGGAACCTTTACTGTTCTATGTGATAACTGATAAGAAAATTCATTTGAAGATTAAAGTATTAGAAAATAGAAATGAGACCTGCTATACTCTTTGGATCTAAATGTTAACAGAAATGAAAATGCTACAATGGATGCGTGGTCATACTCGAGAAGATCGGACTTGGTATGATGTGATCAGAAGGAAGGATGGTGTAGCTCTAGTAGAGGATAAGATGAGAGAGAACCGCTTAAGGTGGTTTGGCCATTTGCAAGACGTAGAAAGAAAGTTGAGAATGAATGGAATACTTTATTAAAGTGTATATGGTATATTAAATAGCGTGAGACCCTTTAGTAGCCCAAACATGAAAAAATTACATAAGTGACACCAAAGTTGTTACCATACTCAATAAACAGATTAAGAAGAGATGAAGAAATGATAAAATCAAATAAGTCTAACAACCAAATAACTCTAACACTCCCCTTAAGTTGGAGCATATATATCAATCATGCCCAACTTGAAAATCAACCAAATAATCCCTCGTGAATATATCTGCAAGATGAGATCTGTGGAGATATTAGGAATAGTGATCTTCCCTTGTACCACATCTTGAATGGAATGACAATCAACTTCAATGTGCTAAGTAGCTCATGGAGTACGGGATTGGTGGCAGTGTACCATGTAATCTCACAAATGGCTTGTGCCATCGTCTTGTATTCAACCTTTGTACTCGATCTAGAAACCATTGCCCGCTTTTTACTCCACCATGTAACAATATTGTTTCCAACAAACATGGCATAACCTGTGGTAGATCGTTTATCCTCAGGAGAACCAACATAATATGCATCTGCATATGCATATGCGGTGACATCAATATGACCATTGGCCCCATAGAAGAGGCTTCTCCTTGGATATTCCATCAGATATCAAAGGGCCAGAAGAACATCCCATCAATGATTGCAAAGAGGTTTATCAATGTGCTGGTTGACTCTGCTCACGACATACGATATATCTGGCCTAGTGATAATGATGTGGACCCGTTTGCCAATTAAGCTTCTATATCATGTAGTATCCTCATATTCAGGATCATTAGATGTATCATGTCTCCACAACTCCGCTGGGATACTAGTTGGTTTGCATTCAAGTAAGTCAACCTCTGTAAGGATATCCACACAATAATTCTGCCGTGATAGGTCTAATTCCTCTGCAATGCATATCACCTTCATGCTAAGGAAGTATCAGAGTTAACCAAGGTCCTTGGTGACAAACACCTTTTGGAGGAAGGGCTTGGTCTCTAGAATGCTTGCTTCATTATCACCGACAACCACCATATCGTCAACATAAACTACTAGCATCGCAATGCCGGTAGACTATCGTCTAATGAATACAGAATAATCAAATGTCAGCTTGTGGAAGTCAAAAGAGCTGATTTCAGTGGTAAACCTGTCAAAACATGCTCGTTGACTATGTCTTATGACATAGTTTGACTTACAGAGTTGGCACACATGCTCCAACTCGATGTAATATCCCGTGGTTGCATCATGTAGACCTTCTCATCAAGGTCACTGTATAGAAAGACATCCTTCACATCGAGCTGAAAGATGAGCCAATTCGTATCGGAACAACTAAGAGAATAGTGCAAATTGATCCCATCTCGACCACTGGAGAAAAAGTATCAAGTAGTCTACTCCATAAATCTGAGTGAATCTCTTCGCCATAAGCATGACCTTTAGTTTGTCAATAGAACCATCAGGAGACTACTTGGTCGTAAAGATCCATCAATAGGCAACATGCTTGACACTTGGAGGACACGACACAAGATCCACATACCTCTGAAGGTAAGCGCGTCCATCTCCTCGTCCATGGCCATTTTCATGGTTATGCCGTGTACTATGATGATCACAAGGAATAGGAATAGCTATAAGAGCAACTATAAATCGCATGTCACAGCTGTATAGAGTGTCAGTGGAGTTAAAATGTGACAAGGGTTGTATAATACATTGCCTCCTTGTCCTTTGTAGTGATATAATGAGTTCTGATGGAGCATTCAGAGCTGCAGTGGTGGGGACACTTGAAGAGGGCACATCATCCTGCAAGTAAGAAATGAATAATGGTACATGGTCAGATTGAACAATGTGTTTCCTTTTGTAGACAATGGGTAGTGGCAGAAACTCCATGCTCTGTTCATGAAAGCGGTCCGTGCGGCCGCATATGCGGCCGCATATGCCTAAGCGGTCTCCTCAGCGCACCGATTACCTGAAACCCGCTTTATGCACCCTTTGTGCATATATGACCGCATAGGCATGTTGTGCAGGCGCATATGTGCTCCGTATGTACTAATCAAATCCATATATTAAGATGCACATCTTGTATTATTTTGATTCTATATATCAAATTAGATTATGTAATACTATCTTTGATGATTTTGATATTTAGTTGTACTATTTTGAACTCTATATGAAAACCATTTTTCGTATATCTTCTGTTGGGCCACATTTACTCATAAATTCAGTTTAGTTGTAGTCGCTTTTGTAGACATTTATATATTTTTAAATAAAAAATAGAAAATCGCGTAGAATCGTATATACCCCGCATATGTCCCCGCATACCGCTTAATTACTATTCAGTGACCTGTCCGAACGCATACGCATACCGCTTTCCTGAACCTTGACTCCATGGGTATGCTACTAACATATTGATTAAAGTAGGTAGTCCGTTCAAAGAAAGTGACATTAGCATAAATGTAGTGAGGATAATCGGTAGGATCATAATACCTGTACCCCTTTTGGGTGCGAGAATTACCATGGAAAACATACTTGATGGCACATGAGACAAAAATCTGCAGTCTGAAAATTATGAACAAAAGTAGTATAGTTAAAAACTCTTAATGTGAGCGGAAAGAGTGTCTCGTCGGGATACAAGAGTAAGAAATGTGTTACCCCCTCAAAGATAGAAGGCGAAACCCTATTGATGAAATAAGTGGCAGTGAGAATGGCATCCCCTCAGTAAGTCTTTGGAACCTTCATGTGAGTAAGTAATGTACGAGTAATATCTAGAAGGTAGCGAAATTTTCTTTTTGCTACCCCATTTTGCTGAGAGATATACTGACATGATGTCTAGTACAGGATTCTCCGAAAAGAAAAGAAAGACACCAAGTCTTATTGGATAAACTCAAGAGCATTATCAGTCCGTATAGTCTGAATACAAGAAAGATGTTTTAATAATATGAAAGAATGAAGTGATAATTTATTAAATACCTGATCGTTCCTTTATTAAATAGACCCAAGAAGATCTGCTATAAGCATTTACAATGACAACAAGATATCTACTACCACCAGTAGTACATTTTTTTGAAATAGAAAAAGGGGGAACACGCGATGGTGTACACCCCAATAAATAAATTAGTTAATTTTAAAAAAGAATTACAACCTCATACAACTACATAAGCCAAGACTCATGGACACCCCTGGAATGGAAACTAACATTTTCACTATAGAACCTTTGTCTCAAAAAAGGAAGAGCATTTCTAGCAAGCCAGATAGACCAGGCGACCGTTAGAGGCCTAAGCAAATCTTTTCTCACGTGCTGCCGAACAAACAGTAAAGAAGCCCAGAAGGACTGAAGGGTTCGAGCACAAACCCACTTAAGGTCGGAATCTCCCCAAATAGGTGCCGAACAGGAACAAAGGAAGAAAAGATGCTCTACAGATTCAACGCCGCTTCCACAAAGAATGCATCTGTCCGAAACCACCCCAAAGAATCTTGCACAACGGTCTCTCGTCATTATTCTCTTACGCCTGAGAAGCCATAGGAAAAAATCGATCATCTCCGATAGTCCAAGGGAGCATATAAAGTTGTCGTCTCTAACCAGGTCATCCGTCCTTGATGGAGGTGGTCTACAAATCGCCCCGTAGGCCTTCTTTACTGAGAAGAAACTTCCTCTCGAACCCCCCCCCCCCCAAAATGCCGTAGCGTATCTAACAGAAGTAGGAACTCCTCTAGGCGCTGGTCGGAAAAGTTTGCTGAAAACAAGGGCGTCCAATTACCGTCACTCCAACAGTTAGCAAGCTGCACTTTACGATCATCCGCCAATGCAAAAAGGCGTGGAAAACGGCTGTAGATCGGACCATCACCCGACCAATCATCAACCCAAAACGCAAAGGACCGCCAATAGTACATACCTGACAAGGCTTACAAATATTACAATGGACCCAAGAAAAGGGTGGAGATCCTCGATAACATGAGAAAATAATACAATATGTTGGTGAGAGACACTCATCACATTTTCTTTGGTTGTGATGCGTTAAAAGATATTTGGGTATCTGATTAACTACTAATTGGCTAACGTATATTACTCGTTGTAGTACGACCAATTAACTATTATTCAGATGCAAGTGATATCTCTGTGAAGAGTAACATGGTTTAATTTATCATGGATAAGTCCAAGGTCGAACATAAGGACACAAGCAAGTAGCTAACTTAATTTAGGTGTTAAATATTAAGTTGTGTGATTTATTAGCGATCTAGGTCAAGCAGAAACAAGCAAGATGCAATGCATGATTTTTTTTGACAAAAAAATTATGCAAATATATTAAGATGACAGTGATGCGATGCATACAATATAAGATGCAGAAACACACATGAAAGCTCCTGATTGATTAACTAAACAACTTGAGCAATTAATAAGAGTTCAATAAAATGGATAATTAAAGCATTAAGTTTTAAGTGATCAACAAGGTCAATGAATCACTCCTTAAATGCCAGATTGTTTAATATTAAAATAATTCCTCAAATCTGGAAATTAATGAAGCAATAACTTATTTAGAGATCCTAATTAGATTTAGAAGAATGTAGTGTAAAACATGATGTTCAATAGATCAACAAACAATAAGAGGATCAATTTTTAACTTAATTTCAAGGCTGAAAAGATAATATTCATGCTTTGAAATTTAATACATGATAAATAGATCAATTTAACAAATCAATGGCACCAAATTAAAGAGGATAAAATTCTCCTTCAAACGAGATCAAAATTATTGAATTTGGATAAATAGATCACAAGTTATTCAAGGTAAAATACATGGGCATAAATGTAAGAAAACTAAAATTAAAAACTCACAAACAGTTACAAACATGTCCTTGAAGGATTGGAATGCAATTGAAATAATCTTTTAGGCAAAAATATAAAAATTACAAGCATAGGGGCTTATCTGTGATTCAAGGAATCTGGAGAGATACACTCGCAATTTATCCTGCCTTATGTGCTTGCGGCGCGTGGTGGATGGACTGAAGTGAAATACTCTGAAGGTGGGGGGGGGGTTCTCTGTGAAAACTCCAATATGACAGGCACTTCGCGCGTGAGGTCTTAGGTTCAAAATGCGCTGGAGGCTCAGCTACAGGGTCGGAAGGCTCGGCTGCTCCGGCCCTCAAGCTACGAAGCGGTACTTCAGAGGCACTGACGTGGTCTCCTCTAGGTCGTTCTTCATCTGACGATCATTGCTACTCTTCCTCTCGATCGTTCCTCTGCATACGACAGCGCTTGGGCTGTGCTCCGGTGAACAACATTTGGATCCTCTGTGGTCTATAGCTCGTGCTGAAGGTCGAGAAAGGTCTGCAACCCTTACGTGAAGAAGATGAAGGTACAACGATGATCGCGAAGTTTCTGAGATTTTGAGTCACATCATGCTCATCGGAGACGGAGCACAAGATCGCTCCGACCCACTGATCATTGAGGTTTTTGAGAACCTTGCATTCATTAGTTAAAATCCCAACCCAATGGAGAATCTTCTAAGATTGATTTGAGGCGGACTAGGGGCTCGTATGAAGGTGAAGTTCCGGAGCCCTAAATGGGTTCTTAATCTTTGCAAGACTAAAAAGGAATCGGTGTGGTTACAAACATGGAGAAATGGAGAGGGATCACTAGAAGGTACGTGTGGAAGATGGATTTACGATGATGGTGTACATATATTCAGATGAGTGAAAGACGATGAGATGCTATGTAGAGGAAATGGAGAAATAACATAAGATGAGAATCGAGGCTTACATGGAAACGAATCGAAGAAGACGATGAATCTGGGCCGATTTAGAGCTCTAGATACTCCAAGGGTCTTCGTTTGAGGTTCCTGGCTGGGAAACCAAGCTCGAGCAGCACCTGGCGATGGCTGCAGCATGAGATATCCTTGTGGATCTCGTCGGAACAAATCCCTCCATTGTCGCTCGTCTCACGTCCTCCTCACTGTCATTGGAAGGTAGAAAGGCTAGGGGGTTGCTCTCAGGAATGACAGATCGGCAGTTGTCGGAGATGTGGTTTTGATAGGAAGGAAGTGGTGGTTGCAGGTAGTTTTTGGGGAAGTTTCAACCGCCCTTGGAATGGGCACGTGAGGGGGAAGAAGAACCTGGGAGTTAGGCGAAGAAGAGGGATGAAAAAACTATCGTCTGGTAGTTGAATGGATGGAAGAGTCCACATGGAAGCATCTGGAGAAAACATTGAAGATGTCAAGGCGTGGAGCGACACGACCCTTCGTAGGAGGTAGTTGGAGGAGGAAGACAACTCTGCCGCTGTTTGATCTTGATCAAACGATCGAGGATTGGGCACGAAAGGTCGATTAGGATAGCCCTGATCAACATATCAGAAGGTTAGAATCAAAGTGCCCCAGATGGAACAACAACCATATGATCTAGAAGATCAGACGGCCTGAGCTGCATGCAGGTGTGGAAAGAGGAGGCGACTGCGTGGCGCAAGGAGATTAGGCCACGTGGCCCAATCAGAAAATTAGAAAGTTCGTAAATCAATAAAAAATAAAAAAGAATTAATCAGGGATTGAAAATTGAATTAGGAAAAGTGTCCAACTTGAAAGTTGTAGATCTCAATGAGATCTACAATTTTCATGTAGAACTCAAAGAGAGAATACATTATATAAATATAGTAATGTTTTTGTAAGTGATTTAAAAGTATTAAAATTACTTTTTTTTTAATTTATTTTAATATTTTTTAGATTTTTAATTTATGAATAGGGTTAAGTATATACAATATTAATCTATTTTTTTATTTTTTCAATAAAGAAATACATAAAATATATGCACACTAATATATTTAATAATTAGTGTTAATTAATTACAAGTGGTTAATTGTTAACTTAAGTTAATTATTAGTTGTTGTTAATGAATTACTTAAGCTAGAGAGATAATATATAAATATTATGTTGATAAATCTGGGATTTATCATCCCATATACTTAAGCCATGCTCGTCCTCGAGCAAATAAATACAGAATAAATTAGTTAGTTAGTTGATTCCTTGATTGTGCAAGTGAAAATACAAGACTTGACATTTGTGACACAAGTTTTAAATATGACACTAAACTCTAAATCTGAACCAAGTCTTGGTCAAAGAAACTCAATTTCCCTAATTTTCAGATTCTTTGTGTACACACACACACACATATATATGAGGTATGACAATGTGTCCGTCGATAGAAGTTTGAGTCGTATGTACTTATTTTCCTGGGAATGCACCAAGGTGTATCTTTTTTGAGTACCTATCATACCTTCTACACCAAGAAGACTTGTATCGTTATACGATGCGTAGCCCTTTTTGGGTACTAGCCTGAGTCATAAAAGCCTAAGATTTTAGTCCAAGTGGACACTTAAAAGGTTGGGAGTGCTCGCCACTGGTGGAAGATCAATTGACGGTAGCTTTCTAATGTATGAGCATTTCTTTTCATTTCATTTCTTTTCTTTTTGGCTAGCTCCACCGTTTTTACCAAGAGTTGGCACATACTGATCAACATTTTTATAGTTTTACGCACGCTGGCACTTAGGTAAATATCAAGACAGTACAAGAACCCTGGCTACGGTGCTGATACTTATGTTTCATGAAGCCTTCATTAATTTTATCCCATCCTCAAGCATCATAAAATTATGTCCAAACTCAAAACTTTCACCTGGTTCCTCAGGCGAAATCACAACTCTTCACAGCGTTCATGTAATCGTGGATGTGAAGTGCATGGCATATTCTTTTTAAGGTAGAGATTAAACATGCAATATAACATTCATATCTTTCAAGCTAGGGAGTTAGAGTTTTTAAGTCACAGACCCTAATGACCAAGAAGGGTAAACTCTGAGTCAAGTGTCAATCTAAACTGTGTCATAAACTACACAAGTCTTGTGTGCATGTGAAAGAGTCGGGGACAAAATCATTTACCAGTTAATTTTTTTGTTTGATTTTTCTTTTTTTTCTTTTTTTTCTTTATTTGTTTTTCAAAGAATTTGTAAGTATATACATAAAACAATGTGTTATGGTGTTAAAACAATTTGTAAAATATTTGTACAAACCATGTCAAATAGATATAAAATTTTTCCAAATATTTTACAAATTATTTTTACAAACAATTTCAAATCCCCACCCATATCCCACAATAAATATACAAAACATGTGAAAGTACGAGCTATGAATAATGGTATATATATGCAATATATACACACTTCCCTATACTTAGCTTGTGCTATGTCCTCATAGCACAAAGTGAAATGAAAGATATATCTCATACTAAGCATAAAGAGGAAAAACATGACAAGGACATGAAAACCAGACAGATTTCCCTATACTTAGGCTTTAAATAAACTAAGTCTAGGGCTGAAAGACGAAGAGATTGGGTACAAAAGAATATAAACAGAACCACTAAGACGAACATGGGCTTACCTCCCTAAACTTAGGTTGAAAATAGCCTAAGTAGAAGAATAGTAAGGTTTGGGTTTCCCCTATACTTAGGCTCGAAATAACCTAAGTTAGGAGTAAGAACCTAAGAAAGGAAGAAGCAAAAGCCTAAAAGAATAAATCAAGTATTAGTGAAGAAGGGGAAGAAAAGAATGAATCTGTAGTTGCTGAATTTGTCTGATCTGAATCTTCAAGCTGCGGCTTCAGGCTGCATCTAAAGTGTCTGCGATGTACTCAATCGGCATGAAGTCAACCATCTCAACTGGAACCGACCGTTCTTTAGATTCTACAAAGTGTTTCAACATGACCAGGAAAGAACGTGTACTATCTGTAAGATCAACTATCTCTACACTACCACTAATGTGCACTTCCTTCACTATATAGGGACCTGTTTACTTTGACTTTAAATTCTCATGGAAAATCTTCAACTTAGCATTTAGACAATCATACCTTTTTTTTCGAGACGAAGTTCTTGCATCTAATATGCAGATCACGTCACTTCATAACTTTGTCCTTATAGATCAAACTATTGTCATACGCTATGTTTTAGATTTCCACAAGCTAATTGAGGTTCAAAACACGACATAATTTCCTTAGGTGACAACTTCAATTTGCCCACTCAGACTTGTGAATCAGTTCAGCGAGAAAATGATATGGCTTGCCTTAAATCATCCAAAAAGGTGAAGTACCAAGAAGAATCTTATAGGCCGTCCTATAAATCCATAGAACTTGGTCCAGTAGTTGGGACCAATTCTTCCTATCAGGACGAACTAGCTTATGTAGAATACTCTTCACCTCTCTATTTGAAACATCTGTCATGCCGTTTGACTGTGAGTAGTAAGAACTAGTAACTCTGTGCTCAAACTTGTAGTCTTTAGTCAAAGATTTCATCTTACGGTTCACAAAGTGGCTACTCCCATCTGAGATCAAAACTTTCGGAACCCCAAACCTAGCATTGATATGATCCTTTATAAACTTACAGACAATCCTGCTGTCTGCAGCTCGGGTTGGGATAGCCTCCACCCACCTCGACAAGTAATCTACCGCCATTATGATGTGCTCAAATACATGGCTATTGGGAAAGAGACCCATAAAATCTATGCCCCATGCATCTAAAACATTATAGAAAATCACTGGCTGCATGAGCATCTCATCTCTACAGCCAACAATCTCTCTCATCTTTTGATAAATCGGGCACAACCGTACAAAATCAGTAGCATCTCTAAATAAGGTCGGCCAGTACAAAATCAGTATCTTTGAAGTACCTTGTGAGCGGTTCTTTTTCAGAATGGTGTCCTCTAGTTTCTAATGAATGACAATACGTGAGGACACTTTGGTATTCCTCCTGAGGAATACACCTTCTCCAATTGCAATCCGCTCCTTCAAAGAAAAGGAACGGATCCTCCAGTGGTATCTCCTCGAATCCGACTTCATTCGGTCAATACTGCTCCTAGACCAACCATGGGGAACCTGCTTGGAGACAAGGTAGTTCACCATATTGGCATATCACGAGAGTGAGTCTATAACACAAATCGACTCATATGGAAAGGTTTCTTTGATTGGCTGTGTCAGGGGAATCCTTTAACTCCAAATTGGATAAGTGATCAGCTACAACGTTCTAACTTCAAGTTTATGCTTAATCTCCAAATCAAACTCCTGGAATAACAAAATCAACCTAAGAAGACATGCCTTCAGGTCCTTCTTTTCCATTAAATATCTTATGGCTGAATGATCTGTAAAAATTGTCACCTTAAAGCCCAAAATATATGACCTATACTTCTCAAGGGCCCAAACTACCACAAGTATATCCTTTTCAGTAACCGTATAGTTTTTGAGCTTGATCTAGAACTTTACTTGCATAGTGGATCACAAACGGAATCCCTTCTTACCGTTGACCTAATACAACTCCTATAGTAAAATTGGACGCATTAGTCATGATCTCAAAGGGAAGAGACTATTTAGGAGCATGTAAAATCTGCGAGTCACACATTTTTCTCTTCAACAACTCAAAGGACCCACATGATCAACAACGAACTCCGTGCCTTTCTTAAGAACTCAGTCAAAGGTTGTCAATCTTAGAGAAATCCTGGATAAATCGTCTATAAAATCCAATATGTCCCAGAAATGACCTAATTGACTTGACGTTGGTCGGTGGATCAAGTTTCTGGATCACATCCACCTTGGTAGGGTCAAGCTCTATTCCTTTTTTGGAGATGACGTGCCCCAACACGATATCTTCCTTGCCCATGATATGTTTTCTTCCAAGAGAGTACCAGATTCACCTACCTACATCTTTGAAGAATTCGATCCAAGTACACTAAACATGAATCATATGAATCGCCATGGATCAAGAAATCGTCCATAAAGATCTCCAGGAAATGGCCCACCATCTCAGTTAATACGACGATCATGCACCATTGAAAGGTGTCTGGGGCATTGCAAAATCCGAATGGCATGCACCTGAATGCATAAGTGCCGGATGTACATGTAAAAATGATCATTTCCTGGTCCTCATGGGCGATGGATATCTGATTCTAGCTTGAGTACCCATCAAGAAAACAAAAGAACTCCTTCCCTGCTAATCTCTCCAAAATTTGATCAATAAAAGGCAAGGGAAAGTGATATTTCTTGATAGCAACATTTAGGCATTTGTAATCGACAACCACGACGTGGGTACTCGTGTTGCGATATCTACCTCTCGTTGGTGACTATATGAATGTCCAACTTCTTCGGAATTACGTGAAGTGCGACCACCTGCTTGGAGTCTGAGATGGGGTAAATAAAACCTGCTCCACACTACTTTTCAATCTCTTTCTTAACTACTTCCCGCAAATTACGATTTAATCTTCTCTGAAACTCACGGGAAGGTCTGTCATTATCCTCAACATAAATACGATGTGAACAAAGGGCATGGTTAATCCCAACGAGATCCGATACAAACCAACATATTGCCTTTCAGATCTTCTCTAAGACTTCTAACAACCTAGACTCATGTTCTGCAGTTAGCTTAGAACTAATGATGACATGAGAATCTATCCTTGGGTCTCACAAGAAAGGCGTACTTTAGTGTAGGAGGGAGCGGCTTCAGCTCCGGTAATGCTATATCTTCATCAAATTGGGTCGAACTGTCTTTGAATCTGGTTCCATGCTGTATGAAGGTGAAACTAACTCTGCTATGCTAACCACCAACTCTGCTGCGTAAGGAAGTCAGATCGATAAACGCGGTAGTTCGACCAAAGCCTCGTCCGACTCATCATCTATGCCCCTTGACTGTCCTAAGGAGGAACTGACAGATCCAAAGGGATCTTTGAGTCATCAAGGGAATATGATGATCCATAGCTCATGAAATCTGGCAACACCTGCAAACCGCTACATGTACACTTCCTCTCCAGATGAGAAATTCTCGCTCAATCTTGTTGGTTATGTTTACATAGTTCAACTGTGGTAACGACTCTATAATTGATGCAGCGTGGAACAGAAATATAGGGCCGCATATTTACTTAATTTTATCCGTTAATTTTATCTACGTTTATTTGAGTAGTCGTATTTTTAATTAAATAAATGGGATCGCCTGTTGTCACATCCGGAATCCGCCAAACCCGAACCGGCCCGATTAGGGTCCGATTAACCCAATAAAGTTATTGGGAAACATCAGACAACTTAAATCGATCAATCAATCGTGAATCAAAAGTCGTTCGGGCAAAATCGACCAAAAATCGACCGTATCGTAATGCGTGCCGTGGAAAAGCCGCGACGTAAATTCGGAAACCGTGAAACGAACCGAGACCGTCATTAGATCCAATTCGACGATACAAAACCAACGGAATCGACCGTTCGTCAATCGGAGGTCGTTTGATATTTTTAAATCATAAATTTGATCTTAAACAAAAAAAACCGTATCCGAAAATTTCGGGTATTCAAAACCCGATCGGAAGTATATCAATATTATACTCGTATTGATCGTCATTCCGAGACGGTCAAAATGAGATGTTGCACGTCAAAATCCGAGACCCGAGGTGCGCCTACGGTTCATTTTTAGTTTTGTCAAAAAATAAATATATATATAATATAAAATTTAAATTTCAGTAGTAGCAGACGGCTACTGTCAAAAAAAAATAATATAATAAATATGTTTTTTTTATAGCAGCCACCTAAGCTAAAATTTCCCCACTTGGCTGTACTATGACCCCATTTGGCAAACACTCAAGTCTCTCTTCCCCTCCTCTTTCCCTATATAACTCTCCAGTCGTCCCCTCCTATTTCCAACGGAGCCTTCTTCTTTCCCCATTTCTTTTCTTTCAAATTCCCTTCCTCTCCTTGTTATTCAGCAGCTTGGAGGCGCAACCACTGCATGTTTGTGATTACCAATTGGAAAAAAAATATAGAGGTACAATTATTTCTCCCTTTTTAATTCCTCTTCCTTCGTCTATTTGTTTCCAAACCCCTCTCTCTCTTTCATTCCTAATGTTCAACCGAGAAACCCCTCTCCCCTTATTTTTCTGTTGAAATTCTGCAGCTACAACTGCAGGTTATTGATGCATGTTGGAGATCTATCTCCAAAATTTAAGAAATTCCAAAAGTACAAGCATATTTTTGATCCTGCTGCTGCTGTCCAGCAGTCTTCTGGAGAAGATTCATAGCTCTATTTCTAACCGATAGAGCTGTTGTTACACTCTTCCAAACCCCTTCCAGCCACAACCTTCTTTGGACTGCTGCATGCTACTCTTGCTTCTTCAAATTGAAGCAATAAAGAGGTACAATCCCTTTTCCATTCTTTTGCTGCCATGCATGCCTAATTAAACCCCTCTTTTTGCTGTGCAAATGATTGCTAATATTCAAGGTATCATCAAAATATTAAAAACATAGCTTCTTTGATTATCATCTATTGGTATATATTTGATCTCGTTGGAGTTATCTCATGCAAAGTTGCTAATGCCAAAGAACCTCCAAAGCCACTGCATGTTGGAGATCTATCTCCAAACTTAGAAAGAATCAATTTAGGTACAACCCCAACCATTCCTATTGTTGCCATGCATGTGATTTATCCAACAATCCATGAATTTGCCTTTGTTTCATAGAATAAAATTTCAGATTTTGAAATCTTGAATCAGAGATTTCTGTAAAGGGTGATGTTCTGTATATATGTTATAATTATGTAAATTGAATTGGGTATATGAAACCATTAGACTGGTTACTTAATCACTGTTATATGATAGCAGCAACATTGTATTGTACTACGAAAGTACTTCAAATCATTGTCCTGAATTAGGAGGATAAATTCTTGTTGGCCGTGACCACAACCACTGCTTAATCCTCATTCTGGTTTCACCAGTGAAGTCACCTTTATTGTTTTAACCAATCATCTGTTTTTCCCTGAAGTTATTGTGCTGGAAGTTAGTGGATTAAGTATTGGTTATTTTCCTTGCTAAATTGGAATCACATGTACATCCAATTCCTCTCCTTTTTGCTGCCTTGCATGAATTTCTACACAGTTTTAAGCCTAAGTTGATATGTTACAACTAGCATGAGTAGGTGTGGAGGGAATCCTTGCTAAAATGTAAGGTAATCCTATTTGCATAATCGTTGTATTGAGTAGTTGTGTATCATAGCCTGTATATAATTACTAATATCAATTCCAGATGTATCTGTGACATCACTGCATGGTTGTTTTTACTCGTAGTTATATAATAGTCTACCTGTTTACATTGTTAATGATTGTTGGTAAATTATAATCTATGGACTTCTAATTATATTCTTATTATGGATATAATTGTAGATGTTGTTGTGTTCCATGAACATTATTTTTGAAGTTGATAAGTCAAATAAAAGCCCACCTTGCATTTCATTTATCTCTTCACAAATTAAAATTTATTTTCAGTTAAAAAGTCACCATTTGTTGTACATATTGATAAACATCTATATTGGGAAGATTGAACAAATTATTATCATGGGAAGATGCAACTAAATTCACTAAGATATTTAAACTTTTCTGAAATTAATGTTGTACAGATTTTTGGATATCCATTCCAATTTCTGTGTTTAGGTAGACATCATCTTTCAGGAATATCAAGAACTCACGAGTAGTTTTAATATAACAAGTTATTTTTAGGGAAGAATTTGTGGAATAATGGAATCTTTATTATACAAATGTTCTTTTATTAGGTTCAGGTTAGAAGTACATAAATACATTAACTTATAAATAATAATTACAATAGATATAAGCACATTGTTACAGTGAACGTATGCCTATATTATGTATTTACAAGTATGGTAAGATAAATAATGATGGGAGCACCTTACATAAATGCTTGGCATGCCTGGTTATAATTAAATAATGGAAAATTAGATTTAGATGCAAATATATTCCTGCATATATGTTATCTGGGTTATATATATACATACATATATATAGATATATATATTTCGTGTACTCAAATGTCATGATATTGGGATATGATCGATCTATACCCCATCTTCTGTTATTCTGATAATCAACTGGGACATGCATGTAAATATTTGTAACAAGAAGACTTAAATGTGGATTAGTCACTTCTGGATCCTGAGAGTTCTTTTGAAGGAAATGGTGGATACCCTTCTCTTACCACGATATCATGAGATCTACTATTATGACATTCACTTTGAATTTCTTGATAGTGAGACCTTTAATAAGGAACATCGATCAGTTAGAATTATATATCTAAGACTAATTGACTATATATTCACAAAGACAATGGATCTGTTAATCAATGTATCTATGGGAATTGACTGAAGTTAAGTGGCTAGGAAAGTAAAGATGTTAGTGATCAATAATGGCTGAAAATTTATAGTGCCGATCATGGTAACCCTTTCACCTGATTGTGCGAGGGCGCGGTGACCCTCAACTGGGCGGAAGAATAGGAAGCCGAGTTTGGGCAGCGGCCACCAAGTGCGCGGGTCTAGGATCCCAATCCCTTTTCGGTTTTTACGCGAGCTCGCAGTGTTTTTACGCCTCGTTGGGATCCAGACTTTAGACCAGTTCCGCTGACCCTGTCTTTTAGGATGCCCAGGCGGGGGATCCTGGTTTTTCAGTTTTACGTACGAGCTCGGTTGCCCGTTACCGGTCGGGCTGTTTTTCTAGAGCGACTTTTCTGGGAAGTCCCTCTCACCCGTCTCAGTGGTGTAGTTTGGGAGTTAGACCTATCCCTCTATTGGACCGTCCTTCCAATTAGAGGGCGAGACGGAAGAGCCCTTTTGTTGGCTTCTTCACCGCTTGAGTTTTTCTTTCGCCAACAGACTTGGCGATTCTACATCCAGATCATCAATATCTACATCTATATCAACATCATCGAGAGTTACATCAGAGAGAAAGTTACAGTCAGGGTTTGGAGGAAATCACAATTAAATTGAGATGATTAGAAGTGACTATAATCAGTTTTGAAATCCCTATAAAGATCACAGTTTAAGTTGAGTAAATGGAAGTGACTATAATCTGAATTCGAAATCTTAATAAGCTAGTGGACGTGTTGGGAACTTAGTTAGGATGCATTATACTACACCGCATGCCTACGGAGGCACCCCAACCCTAAGACTTTCCCCAAGTCTTAGAGTTATAGTGTGAGGTTTCACATGAACCAAGACCACAGACTATCCACTAGACTTAATAATAAATCATTATATCTTCTTATCTCATCTTCCCCATCATCAAAATCCATGAATATAATCTCTCAGTAATATGAAAAAAAATGTACTTATGATCAATAAGTTACCATAGATATATGCTTATGTGGGAAATGTTGGGATAAGGGCTGATCATGAGGTGTTCTTACTAAAAATTTGGAAACCTTTTACATTTGCAAGTAGAATTAAATTTTTAATTTGAGTTGCTCATGCCTCTCTACTTGCTTTCTTTTGTAAATAATAAATGCCTGTTATTTTTATATAAACTTATGGGAAGTACTAGCACCCGCTGACGCCTTTTCTTCCTTGCACGCATGGCAGGCAAGGAGCCTTTAGCACAGTAGCGGGTTAATGATTTCAGGAGATAAATTTTATACCCAATGGTATGGTTTATTTTGTGCCAATTTTTGTTCAATTTATATTGTATTATGTTTCTTTCTCTTCAGTCAGATTTTTGGGATATACTGTATGTACTGTCAGACTTTGTACATGTGAAATATATGGAAGTTAATGAAATAAGATTTTGGTGACAATTGTTCTAATAACTTGTGGTTATGATTGTGAATGTCATGTGGAAAATTATCCGCGCGAAAAATTTCCCTGTAATTCCGTAGCTTATGCGATCTAATGCGAATGAATGTTGTAACGCGAAATGTGTGTAAACGGGTACCCGGATCCTCGGGGGTTCACACCTGTGATCTCGATTAGTTAGAGATTTGAATTTCAAATTAGTCGGTTAGTCGGTAAAAGTCAATTTATGATAATTAGTTTCAATTTGAATTTGAACTTAATTTCTATTTTTGTAATTTTATCCCTCCTATATAAAAGGATGATGGGGCTATTGTTATAGGCAGTTCAATGATTTATAAAATTTGAGATTTTATCTCTCCTCTCTCTTGTCTCTCTCCTTCCCCATGTGGTCTTCACGTTTCTCCTCTCCATCCCCTCGTGTTCCTGACGAGTTCTCTTCTCTCAACCCTTCCAACTTCTTCTACCAAATAATTTCTACCTTCAAAAATCCGATTTGCATCATTTGGTATCAGCGCATGGCCTACAGATCATCCTCACGATCTGACGATCCGTCCAGACGCTCGCACTGGCATGCATCGAGGGACTATCGTTCGTTGGAATGAAAACGACGAGCCAACGACGCCTACAACAAGGAGACGATGGGCATGCTACTTGATTTACAATCCCAATTCCAATCCAAGTTTCGAGATCTTATGGCTAACTTCGAGGCCCTATGCGCCCCCCAATCAAAGTTGTCTACTACCGAAGCCGTTGTCCAGACTTGTGATGAAGAAAAACTCGTCGTCAACGACGAACTGCTCGCAGTCCAGGCCGCTTCAGATCATCCACCGTCGATGATATCGGCCCCGACCACGGTTTCAGCCCCGCTGCAGCCCGGCCTCGCCCTCACCGCACCCATGGTGAGCCCCCCAACTCCTCCATCGCTGCCATCCCCTACTGCTGCTGTCCCAGCGTGCCGAGCACCACGCCCCACTTTCGCGCTCCCTGGGCACGTAACCCCAGCCCCGTCAACCTTCCCCACCACTCCCGGGCCCATTGCGATACATCCCCTTACCCCACCGCAGCCTACCCAGTCCTCCCCGAGCCCCGTCGCATAGCCCCCGTCCGCCACCACCCGCACCTCCTCGGCGAACCCCCTGCCCCATCCTCTCCTCCTCCCGCCTCACCGATACTCCTATTGCCTTCCTCTCGCACCCCCAGGCCCCCATCCTCCCCCTTGCCATCCCACACCGCACATGCTCCCTCCCGCAACTTCACGCGCCTTCCCTCCATTTCGGCCTCGCAACGGCGACATCCCCTCTTCCTTTTCCCCTCCCTCTACCTTCGTACCACCTGCAGAACACCCCCTTCTAATACCTCCCCCTCCTCGCCGCCTTTTCCCGCAATCCTCATTCCTTTCCTCGCCAACTCGGCCTCCATACCGCCTTCTCCGCCTCGCCCCCCTTGCGGTCACTCGGCCGTCTACGCTACCACCCCTACTGCCGCCAAGCGCCCCCACCACCCGCTGTCCCTCTCGCCACCTTTGCGGAAAGCGTCAGCCGCGCAGAGCGCCTGGGCGCGAACTCACGGGCGCCACCTTCCCCGTTCCTCGTGCCGCCGCCACCTGATTAGGAAGAGAAAAAACCTAACACTAATTAGGGATACGATCACAACCAATTCCCTGGAAATTAGGGAACTGATTGGGGATATTTGCCACGAGACCCCTCCTCATAAAAACATTCACTGGAAGGCTATGACTGAAGGGGCACGAAATTTGCATGCCAACCCCTTGGAGCAGGAATATTTTAAAAGAAGGGCTGAAAAAGAGAAATTTGGACAGCCTCCTTTCCTATTAGGATTAGGACCATGGGTCACCTATTTAAGAGCCCCATGGCTTAATTCCCTGGACACATCTCCTCCTCTACTCTCCTTGTGCTATTGTTTTGCTATGGCCTCTCCGAAGGCCATGTTGTTCATGCCTCATCAATTTTTCAATCACCGCAATGAGGAGACAAAGTTCATGAAGACGCCGCCATTTACGCCACACATGTTCTTCCAACATGAGGTTGACGATTACGGCCACCGCACCAAAGCCATCTGGGTTCCACCGTTTGCTCCACACCTATTCTTCCACGAGGCGAATAAGAAAATCGACATCAAATCGGCAAGCTTCAAAGATCCAGCAATTCGTCGGGAGATGAATTTTTAAAAGCGGAGGAGAGTTGATGCAGCGTGGAACAAAAATATAGGGCCACATATTTACTTAATTTTATCCATTAATTTTATTTATGTTTATTTGAGTCGTCGTATTTTTAATTAAATAAACGGGATCGCATGTGATCTCGATTAGTTAGAGATTTGAATTTCAAATTAGTCGGTAAGAGTCAATTTAGGATAATTAGTTTCAATTTGAATTTGAACTTGATTTCTTTTTTGTAATCTCAACCCTCCTATATAAAGGTATGATGGGGCTATTGTTGTAGGCAGTTCAGTGATTTATAAAATTTGAGATTTTATCTCTCCTCTCTCTTGTCTCTCTCCTTCCCCACGTGGTCTTCACGTTTTCTCTTCCCCATCCCCTCGTATTCCCGACTAGCTTTCTTCTCTCAACCCTTCGAACTTCTTCTACCAAATAATTTCCATCTTCAAAAATCCGATTTGCATCAATAATCTACATCTGACGACGAAATGAACTCTATGCTAGACTCTGAGTCAGGTCGCTGTCATTTTGTTTGGTTCATCTTAAGTTCCACTTCTCGTTTGGAGAATGGAACTTCATCATCCCTTTTTGGTAATCAAAGGGAGCTCCAGCAGTCCTAAGGAAAGACTGTTCTAGGATGATATGTGAATCTCTCCAATGATTGGGGATATCCATCTCAAGGACAGTGAAATCCGCTTTGTAATCTTGTCTATCAATCCTAATGATAGTGTTCTTGACTTCACCCTTGGCCTTCTTCATAGACTTATTTGCAAACTGGAGTAATTCTATTGATTTACATAGTGGTCTCAACTCCAATTTTTCGTACAAAGCTAAGCGTACTAGATTAATCGACGAACCATTATCTAGGAGAGTGCGTGCAAACGATGTGTTATCTATATAACTCATCACATAATGCACGCCCATGTCTCTCTTCTTTCGTTGTAGCTGCTGGTTCTTAAGACAATACGTCGTGTCAACTAATAAGACGTACATTTTCACATAACTGTTCGACTTCTTCCTTCTAACCCTAGTAGGCGTGCAATGCACCTTCAGGTATTTCTGGAAGTCAGGATGGCTGACCACATATTCATCAACTGACACTTTAACCATGATGTTATCTCTACAAAACTGTGCCATTTCAGGATCATCTTTTTGAATTTCTTTACAAATCGCTTTCCAGTCGTTGGAGGGAAAGGGATTGGACAAGCAGAAGAATAAGATGAAGAATCTGAATCATAACTTGAAATGTACTTTTTATTATTTGAAATAAAGTTCTTTATACATGGATCTTTTACATTAAACTTGGAATGTTTTAAACAGAATCCTCCAGTAAATGCTGGGGAATGTCTGATGTTGGTACATTCCCTCTACCTAAGATGCAAGGTCCTCCATGGACTCTACATCTGAATCTTCATGCTGTTGTGCTCTCGTACTCATCTTCCTCTCTCTGCTCGTGATAGATTTATTTGCTTTCTGAAGGGGCTGCTGCTGATGCCTGTCCTCCTCGTCTTCTGAAAACTTCTCAGATACAACCTAAAAAATGACCCTTTCCATGTCCCTCGCCTGGTCAGGTACGGTTACGATCCTTCTGCTCCTGCTCCTGAGTGACATATGATTGATACCATCAAAATGAAGAATCTCATGCTTAGCTCTAGATGAGTCCGAGTAGTATACCCGGCCATATTGATGCTATTGCTGTGTCTTGTTCAGGCTATTGGGGTTAGCCTGAATCAGGGTGGGAATGGAAGTAGACAGTGCATATTACTTGTCCTACCAATGGGATAAGCGGTTGATGTCAACCCACATATGATGTATCTCGTTCATGTAGGAAGAAACTCCTCGAGAATCTACCTCTGAAAATCTGTGGGTCTTGGCAAAGGTGGATGCTGTTGTGAAGAAGGGTAACATGAAGACTGATCCTGATAGCCCTGAAACTGTTGCTGCTGTGGGTGATGCTGAAATGGGCTCTGTTGGGCTGACTGGTATGTCGGCTAACGGACGTACTGCTACTACCTCGGCTACGGGAGTAGTAGGTTCTAGGGATCTGCTTGTAGGAAGAGGTGTGGGGGTGAACGCAGTGTTATAAAAAGTAGAGGGTCCCCTATACCTTCCTGTGGAGAAGGATCCTGTGAATACCACACACTGTTCACCTCCTAAACCTGAGGAGGCTCCTCCAAGTTGATCTCTGCTGACGATTGTTGCCGTTGTGGCTAGGTAAATGAGTGGTCCTCAACTCATGGCTGGGGTTGCCCTGACATCGGTTGTTCCTGTAATGATGCACTTCGTACATAGGATTAGCTAATCCAGACACTACATGTATCATCTTAGATACCTTCTCAGCCAAGTCTTCCATTTGTGTTGGTAACTTGGACAAACTGTGATGCAGCGTGACCCCAAATTATAGGGCCACATTTATTTAGTTAATTAATCGTCAATTTTATTTACGTTTTTAAGTTGTCATAAATGCCTAATTAAGTAATTGAGATCGCCTGTGATCTCAACGTTTATTTCGTAGATTTTAATTTGAAATTGGATCAATTAATTAGTTAGAGTCAGTTTAGGCAAGTCGGTTGTCAGTTTAAATTAGTTTACTATTTTTGTAAACCCATCTCTCCTATATAAAGAGAGGGTAGCCCATTGTTTTTAGGCAGTCAATTATGAATCAAAATTGAGAATTATTCTCTCTATCTCTCTCTCGTTCCTCCTTCCCCACGCGATCTCCCGCGCTTCTTCTTCTCCAAAACCCCTCGTTACCGACGAGTTCTTCTTCTTCTCAACTCCTCCTTTTCTCCACCGATATTCCACCACCCAAATTTACAAATTTTATCGTCGACGCCGAATCGCTTCTGCATCATTTGATATCAGAGCATGGCCTTTAGATCGTCCTCACGATCTAACGATCCGTCCCGGCGCCCGCACCGACATCAACGTTCATCCGAACAAACACGACGAACCATCTCCACCGTCGACGCCTCCTTCAAGGAGACGGAGCACATGGTTCGTGATTTGCAAATCAACTTCAACTCGCTGTTTCGAGATCTAATGGCCAATTTTGAGGCCTACCGCAACGCCCAATCAAAGCCGTCAACCACCGAAGCCGCTACCGCGAGTTTTGACGAGGAAAACGTCGCCGAAGAAGATGAATCGGCCGCTGTCCAGCACTTTCCAGAACCAAATCCGTCGCCGGAATCGACCCCGCTGCCCTGATGCAGCGTGACCCCAAATTATAGGGCCACATTTATTTAGTTAATTAATCGTCAATTTTATTTACGTTTTTAAGTTGTCATAAATGCCTAATTAAATAATTGAGATCGCCTGTGATCTCAATGTTTATTTCGTAGATTTTAATTTGAAATTGGATCAATTAATTAGTTAGAGTCAGTTTAGGCAAGTCGGTTGTCAGTTTAAATTAGTTTACTATTTTTGTAAACCCATCTCTCCTATATAAAGAGAGGGTAGCCCAATGTTATTAGTCAGTGAAGTATTAATCAAAATTGAGATTTTATCTCCCTCTCCTTTTTCCTCCCCTCGTGATCTCCACGGTTCTCTTCTTCAACCCCTCGTTACCGACGAGATTTCTCTTCTCATCCCTTCCGAGTTTTTCTTCTCAACCCTCTCTTTCTTCTACCACCAAAATCCACCGTCAAATAAATTATTATTCGCCGCGCCCGATAGCCGTTTTGCATCATGCCCCCTCCAACCATCCCGGCGCCACCGCAGCCTTCCCAGGTAATTCCCCTATCCTCCCCAGCCCTCGCGGCCGTCATCCACCCCCTACCAACCCCTCCGTCATTCCCATACACCCCCACGACGACCCCTCGGGCCAACCAGCCCCACACCGCACCATCCGCGGTCCCTCCCACCACAGCCCCCAGCCCCCCAGCGGCTGCCCTAGCCCCGCAACCCCTTCCCGAAAACCCAAACCCTGTGGCCCAGGCCCCCGCCACCCCCTTACCCATCATCCTCCCACCCCCACCAGCCATCCCCTGCCCCGACAACCACCACCCCCTCGGCCCCTTTCCCACCGCACAACCGCCGCCCCCTCTACTGTTGCCGCCCCTACCTGCAACCCCGTTCCCCCCTTCCTCTCCCGCACCGCCACCCAGGCCCCGTGCGCCTGCCCATCCCACCGCGCAACCCAGTTACGCGCCGCCGAACCTCGGCCGCCCCGCGCGCCGCCCGCATCCCCGCGTGCCCCTACGAGTGCCGCGCTCCCTCCGCCCTGGCCGAACCACTGCAATCGCGCCGCCCTTGCGCCGCCCTTGCCGCCCTTCCGCGAATAAAAAAGGGGTCCCAACCCTAACAGGACCGGGATTGACGGGACTCAAATCCCTGGAAAGAAGGGATTGGAACATTAGTTGGGAAAATTGCAAAAGAAAATTACATGAATTCCCTAATTGCAGAAAGGACCAAGTACATGGTCAATCATGCTATGTAGTCATTAAAGGGATATTTTGGAGAAATTGCAAGGCCGTACCCCCTGAAAATCCTAGTTGCAGAAAGGCCCACATGGGTGGTAAATTAAGGAAGATGGAATGGATACGAAAATTGCGGGAACACCCTCCAATTGAGAAGAACTACAAGCGTAATGTTGAAAGGGATCTAATTGGCGGATATTGAAGCTACAACTCGAAGATGACTTCTCCAATGACGCACCTACATCAAGCAATTCGTCAGGAGCCGAATTTTCAAAGCGGTGGAGAGTTGATGCAGCGTGACCCCAAATTATAGGGCCACATTTATTTAGTTAATTAATCGTCAATTTTATTTACTTTTTAAGTTGTCATAAATGCCTAATTAAATAATGAGATCGCCTGTGATCTCAACTTTTATTTCGTAGATTTTAATTTGAAATTGGATCAATTAATTAGTTAGAGTCAGTTTAGGCAAGTCGGTTGTCAGTTTAAATTCGTTTACTATTTTTGTAAACCCATCTCTCCTATATAAAGAGAGGGTAGCCCATTGTTTTTAGGCAGTCAATTATGAATCAAAATTGAGAATTATTCTCTCTCTCCTCTCTCGTTCCTCCTTCCCCACGCGATCTCCCGCGCTTCTTCTTCCTCCAAAACCCCTCGTTACCGACGAGTTCTTCTTCTTCTCAACCTCTCTCTTCTCCACCGATATTCCACCGCCAAAATTATTTTATTTTTATCGTCGACGCCGAAAGGCCGTTTTGCATCAAACTGCTATCAAGCTCATTCATCCGCCTGTCGATTCTCTCCACTACTGTCAACTTATCCGCAATAATTCCCATGCTAGGAAACAAATCCCCAGAGATATTGACTACAACTTTCTTCCCCTGTTTGGTAAAAGTATGATGGGGAACTCTGTGTATGCCTTGCCGACGGTCTGTAAATGGCTTGTATCAGCCATCTTTTCGAATACCTTCTGAGACGACATCCGCACCATGTGATTCATAACTGCCTCCACAGGCAACGCTCATTAAACCCTACACCTCAGGGTTAAGACCGCTATATATTGATTGAACCAGGATGGTAGGTTCTAATCCATGACAAGGACACTTTTGTAACAAGTCCTTGAATCTCTCCTATGTATCACAAAAATAGTTCATTCGGCATCTGAGAGAAACTCATGATGCGAGATCTCATCTGGTTAGTTCTACTCTAGTGTAGAACTTCTTCAGGAACATGTCCTTGAAATGAGTATAGGTAGTTACAACTACCCCTAGGTTCTTCATTCAATAATATGTTTTATCTCCCAAAGCGAAAGGTATGACTGAAAGAAGAATTTTGCGAGGGTCTAATGTAATCTATACAAGGCAAGAACTACACAATCGCTGAAGTGATCGTCTCTCAAAAAACACCTAATTTAATAATATAACCCACAATATAGATCAATCATTGAAAAATAATACGTGGAGTTAATAATTTATTATAACTCTACAACAAAGGTGTGTATAGGTGTAAATATTGTGTAGAGGTCGAACACATGGAGCAAAATAGATCGGGCAAATTATATGCGTAAAATTACGTTCTTCTTCTTGTCTAAGTGTTTTTGTGTGGCCTTTTTATTTTATTATTATTTTATGGATTTTCATTTTTATATGTTTTAATTATTTTCAATTTTCAATTTTATTTTTTTTTATATTTTTTGTTTTTAATTTTCTTTTTCTTTTAAATAGTTAATATAAGAATATGTAAGATATATATACAATATAAGGTAATATAATAATAAATACTATTAAAAATAATAAAAAAGTTACATAATTAGATATTTTAGGGTTTCAATATATACTATTTTTGTGATTACTTTAGAGAATTTTGCTAATTTTTCTGGATTTTTAAGTTAAAAATATTTCAAAACATCGATTAAATAATATGCCGGAATTGATTTGAAGATGAAAAATAGAAAAAAGTGTCAAAATTTCCTCAAATTAATTTTAATAAATATATATAATATAAATAAAATTCAGAGACAGAAATAAATATTTTTGGATTTTTTGTTGATTTTTATATTTTTATAAAGATTTTGGAGCTTTTTAGTTTTTATCTTTTCTTTTTATATTTTTT
Source organism: Ottelia alismoides (assembly GCA_037367405.1). Taxonomy (NCBI): domain Eukaryota; kingdom Viridiplantae; phylum Streptophyta; class Magnoliopsida; order Alismatales; family Hydrocharitaceae; genus Ottelia; species Ottelia alismoides. Next base: position 774,629 of record JAZKJV010001346.1, on the reverse strand, counting down.
GAGATTTTTTGGTCCGGAGTTATAAAATGCAATAATAAATAAAAAATATATTTTTGTATTTTTTCAAAATATTTTTATATTTTTTTGTATTTTATAAGTTTAAGCAAGGGCAAACAAGTGCTCTTTTGATTTTTAGAAAATGGTTAAATTGCTAAAATGCAAATACAAAAATATGACGTGAAACTACAAGCAAGCATGCGCTTAACCCTATTTTTGTGTATTTTTTGAACAGAAATGGTATTTTTAATAAATGGAATACAAGCACAAAAAAATTGAATTGCAAAGGGCATTTTTGTAATTAAAATTTAGATAGGGGCTACAATGCAATTTACCCAAAATATCACAACTAATATTAAGATGTTTATGGGCTAAATAGAAATACATAAAGGCACAAGGACCTATGTGCAAAATGACCACTTCATGTGGGACTGCACGTGAGGTGACGTGACAAGGACCACGACCTCAAATTTCAGCGAAATTCAATCGAATTCTATCGAATATCAATATCCAGTCGAAATCGAAATTCAACCGAAATGACCGAAATTGGGGGTCCTATCACAAAAAATGATCGAAATGACCGAAATTTCATCGAGATTCCACCGAAAATCTATATTTGGCCGATACCGAAATGGTGACCGAAACCGACATTTAGGGCCTTGGCAAGGACCTGGATGTAATAACAATAAAGCTCATGGTTCCTTTTGTAATTTACACAAAGTTTTAAACTAAGTAAATATATTATAGGACATAAGCAAAATAGAAAAGGGGGGGGGTGGATTTTGCAATTTACCCCCTAATTTGCACGATCGTGCAACTGAAAGATCTCCACTTAACACATGACGACACATGAAGACACAGTGAGGTTCAGCATAGGCAACTTGGATTAGATCTCTCAAAGCGGATCAACGATGATGGCTCGCTCTGATCCTACGGTGGCTGGTCGATCTGGGCTGTGGCTCTTGATCCAACGACTCGGAGATGGTATGCAAGAACACCTGAAGAACCCACGCTTGCCGAGTTTTGATTTGATGACACACTTCTATGAGTACATGGAGCTTAACGACGGTTGCTTCACATTCCTCTCGACGCCAGCAGCTCCCAGGTCCTTCAAAAACATCCACAGGCCATAGATTGGCCCCTGGAGATGTCTTCCTCACAGACCTAAGAGCTCTGTCCTGATGCAGTTGGGGCTCAAACGCCTCCTTCCAGACGTGGTACCTGCATGATAACAACAAGGAGCACGAGCGAACATCAAGGTTGTTATTAACGACAGTGGATGGGGAATGGAGATGGAGCATGGAGGTCCAATGAAGGGCCGTGGTTAGGACCTCGATGACTCGATCCCAAGGTAGTCGAGGTGATCTGGGTGGCTCGTAAGGAGGATAAGCGTCGGGAAAAGAAGATGGGTGGCTGCGGTGGTCGGGACTTGAGTAGTTATGGCAAGAACAGCGGCCGGAGCTCAAGAGATCCGGTGAAGATTAGATTTAAAAATCACGCTAATACATAATTGTAACACGAAGCAAAATGCATTAAACGAACCCTAATAGCTAAATCTACCTAAAGAATAATGTAAGAACTCGAATTGGCAGGAGCCAACGAGATCGACCTCACGACGGAGGACTCACCGGAGATGGTGGAAATGCCTCCTACACCTCTCCTTCGGGTACCTGGAAGCACGTGGAGCTTGAGCTCTCCCTGTCACGAAGACTCGACCCTAGGACTCTCCGAGAGGTCTGGAAAGGGTAGAAGACGTACCGAAGGGTAAAAATGGTGGAGCTCGGGTATATGTACAGGAGAAGTAAGGGTGATGTTCAGGAGGGATTTCGTGCGCAAGGAGGAAGATATGACACAAGAGGGATGCTCGACGTAAATCATAGAGGAGCAATGGTCAACTCCTATGAAGTTTGTACAAGCCCTCGATCGACATCTCGAGAGGGAAAAAATCGAGAAAAGGAGGGGACGAGCAATTTTGACAAGTCTTGAACTAGGATCAGAGAGTTGACCTAGGTCCAACGGATGAAGGGCCCTGATTGGGCCACGTCATCCACGAAAAGACAAATCAGAAGTAGAAAATAGAAATAAAATTGAAAATAAATAATAAATGATTTATTTAATTTTTGATTAAACCATGAAAAATTGTTTATAATTTATGTAGTATTTTATTGTGATTATTATTAATTTTATAGCTTAATTTATTACAAGTTACTTTTTAAGGGTATATTTATAGGTATATATTTACATATGTTTTTTATATTTTATTTTTATTTTGTATTTTCGATTTTAATTTTTTATAATCTTAATTTATGAAATTATAACTTATTTTTATACTCATAAATATTTTTTTGTTGTATTTTTCTGATGTTATTTGTATACTTAAATAAATATGTACACTTATTATATAGTTATAAAATGTTGTATATTCATTTATGTATTTTATATATTATTTTATTTTAGTATTTTTTATGATTTTATTCTATTTGAACATGTACTTATACTATAAATAGTATTTACAAAATATTATAAGTATTAAATTATAAGAATTATAAAGAATAAATAAAATAAATATTTTATTCAGGTATATTGTACAATAGGGGTCCAAAACCTAATTTTTGCATCTTAACTCAAATGGGATGAAACCACCTTCCATGGTTCAGAAAGTCGATATGCGGTATTTGTTCGGTCAGGCGGTATGGAGCGAGTAAATGGGTAGGCAGAAGTATATGCGGATTATGCGGTTTCTATTATTTTAATTAAAATTAATTAAAAATATAATAATAATTTCAAACATTAGATATTTATGTTTAAAAAAATATTACATAGAATAAATATGAAGTGAAGACTTTTTTGTACAATGTGATATCAACCAAAGCATCTTCAAAGGTCCTTCATTTGCAAAAGACAAATATGTTAACGGTGGAGAGAATAAAAAATATTTTAAATTGATTGAAAATAGAAAAAAGTGGTAGATATCCTTGTCTAAATTGAAAGGTAACCTTTTTTGGAAGTTTAACATTGTTAGTAAACACAACCATGAACCTTCGTATTTTAGTAAATGGTGTATTTGTCTACTCAAAGTCAAATATAAAAAATTCAAACATTTAAATTAAAAGTATGTAGTTTGTTCTGTGCGGTTAAAAATTCCATGCAAATCTGACATCTATATTCATTTTATCCTAAAAAAGATCTAAGATAAAAACACAATTTATTCTATGTTCATGCAGTTATGAGATAATGTAAAAGTCAAGCTGTCGTTGGAGAATCTTAAAGAATAGAGAGTCGTTGTTGAATCTAAAAAATAGAGAGATTTAGAGCTAAATAGATCAATCAACAAATCATGGTAGAGGAGAAAAAGATGGTGGAGGAGCAACCCATGTAGAAGTCAAGAAGATGACCGAGAAGAAAGAGTTACCTCTATTACATATGCGACTGACTATGTGGCCGCATATGTGTATTACTCAACCGAGTATACCTTATGACCCACATATTGGCTGAGTATAGCATACTCGGTGTGGTAGGGGGGCCGCCGCCGCATATGCGGCCTCTTAGGCCAACTTTCTGAATACTGCCACCTTCATTAAATAGCTTATTAAAAGTTATATATCATTAAAGGTTATTTTGATACATTTTGAGTTCATATGGAGAAGATATCTGTCTGGAAAGTTTGGGTTTTGACTTTTTACTCAAAGTATAAAAGTACACTGTATATTATTTTTGTGTGAAATCAATTTTGTATTTTTCTATGTATTTTTATCTACAACTTTTATATACAAAGTTTCTTTATTTGAGGTATAAATAATAAAGAATAAAATAAGTCCCAAATAGGATTATTGATGAATAAAAGAATGCGAATTTTATTGGATTTTTGGCCATCATCTCTCCCTACTTTATTCCTTGTCGACCCGGTCATTAAGATGCTTAGGTTTCGGGGTTTAGGATCATAAAATACCTTTGACATTTTATTCTTTTTCTTTTCTTTTCTTTATTCTATAATTTTAGTATTAAAACTTATATTTTGTATATAATAAATGAAATAAATAATGAATGTTAATTTGTACAGAATAATGCTATTTATATGCATTCAGGTAGGGGTTTTAAGGTCAAAATGATAGAATAAAGGTGATGAAATGGAGACTCATCACCCCCTATACTTGCTTTTGCTAATTCCTAGCAAACATGTATCCGATAAGTATAGAAAAATAAAAATAAAAAAAAGAAAAGAAAGAACTTGGATTGATTTTAATTGTCAAACTTGTCTTCATAAACTCAAAGTTTGCAGCTCGGTCGGACCTTTAGATTTTAGGTGTTGTCGGAACCTTATTTGGAAACATATTTGAAACACAACAGCCTTCGAGAATCACAAAACTCCGTTCAAGTCTCATCAATAGCCAGGTCAGAACAAATCAATTCATAGCAAATCCTTATGACTATGAATCTATCTTAGACAGTGTGTGTGATATGTAACTCTCCTCGACTGAAGGGGCAAAAGTCAATCTTCTCCAACATGGTGACCCTAATTCTCCAATCCAACAACTCTTCTTTCGAGAAGCGTGGTACCAGTGTAGAATGGATGGTAGCCAACCGACCCAAGAAGATGACATGGAGAGAAGAATGGATGGTAGCCAGTGTAGCTACCTATCCTAGGATGCTTGACAATGTAGCGAAGTCACCCAGTTGAACCAATAGACTATTTACAAATATATACAACAACATTGGATCGGGATAAAGCAAAATGCATCTCAATTCCAGTAGCATTTTGCTTGAACCAGTAGCATTCTAGTAGCATTCCATATATAGAACAACATTTACATAAGAACTTTTTCATCATGAACCAGTAAACTTTCCCTCTTTTGAAGGTTTATTGCTACCCACAACTTCTGTCTTTAGACCTTGTCACCATTGGACCGGGTTGAGGTACAATGGCAAAAAATGCGTGACTACCGATGTTTCCGTTGGCTTGTGTCTCATGTCGGCAAATCCAGCCTCTACCACATCAACTGAGATGAGCAAAGTATAAGGTGCATGTGTGCAAGCCAGGTCATTATCAATAAGAGTCTTGCGTGTGCTCCGAAATATTCTACTTAGGCAGTCAAGACGACACTGAACCAAGTCTCGTGATCTCAAAGAATTAAATCTAGCAAACCCGAAGCATCTCAATTCCAGCTCCTATAATGTTCATGTGATTAAGTATATTTAAGGTCCAACCAAGCTCCATTCGGATTTTACTTAGACTTGTTCAATTATCAAACTCAATTCGAAAAATGCAAATGCTATGCAGAATGTAGAAAATATTTTTGTGATGCAATTTCTGATTTTGAACTTTTTTTGGATTTTTAAAAAGGTTTTGCAAATTTTTATGCAATTTTTGAAAAGATTTTTCAAATGTTTTTGGGATTTTTGCCTTTGCAAATTTGTAGGGATTTTTCAAAACTAAAAGTTTTAGTAAAAGAAGTAGGTACAGATATTTACACATGAGTGCATATTGAATTTACAAGAGTTGGATTTTTAAAACTTTTTGGTTTGTAAAGAATCTTTATTTGCTAGAATTGTATACATAGTTCTCAAAATAATTTGAAAATAGTTTTGCAAATATTTTGAAAACTTTATTTTTACAAATTAATTTGACAAATAATTTTTCGAAATATTTTACAAAATTTGAAAATCATTTTGCAAAGATTTTTCTAATTAGGTTTTTAAAAATATTTTTACAACTATTTTTTCAAACCATTTGCAAATAGATTTTCAATACATTTTTATTTCACACAAAGGAATGAAATTTTTACAAATCAAAAAATTTTTACAAAGGTTGCATTTTACAAAACATTTTTCAAATAGTTTTCGAAAGATTTTTTAAAGAGATTTTCAAACCATTTTCAAACATTTTTTGAAACATTTTTATCCGATTTATTAATCACTAAATACACAAAAATTTAATAAATTTTATACTAGTGTATAAAAGTGTATTCTTTACAACTAATTAATTGTATTTTAGCCATACTTGTTGAAAATACGAAAGTACGAGTTATGGCTAAAGTATGTACGGAGTATATACGACCCCCTATACTTAGCTTGGGCTATGTCCTCATAGTTCAGAAGGAAAAAGAGAAGAGAACTCGTACTGAGTATAGAAAAGACTATACTACGACGATTTAAAAATGAAGGAATCAATGAATGAGAAGTCAACCGTCCCCCCTATACTTAGGATGAAATAAGCCTAAGTTAGCGGACTGTACACAAGTCATGGAGGGTTGAGGGTGGGAATGAACAGATCATACTCAGGCTGTCTCTCCCTATACTTAGGGTAAGATATCCCTAAGTATAGACAAAAAGAGGAGACAGTTGGGGTGATCGAGAAAAGAAATCAATAGAAAGAAAAGAAAAATATTTGAAGAGAATATACACATCACTCTTCCTATACTTATGGTAAAAGAGCCCTAAGTATAGACAACAATATGAGTGATTAAACATAACGAAGAAAGAACACTCGGTGTATACATCCCTTATACTTAGGATAAAGTACGTCCTAAATATAGAAATGATTAAGAGGTGACACCTTTTTGGAAGAAAAAGGAAAACGAAAAGAAGAAAAGAAGAAAGATCACTCAACTCATCCACCTTCCCTATACTTAGTACGAACTACGTCCTAAGCAAGGAAATATACGGAATGAGGTGGATGAGCTAAAACGGTAGATAGAAGGAAATAAAACGAAAGCGGATATACAAAGATATGGATGTACAGAGATCTAGAAGGTAGATAGTGGACCTTCTTGCGTGATCGCTGAAGAATAGATCTGACAAGGTGTAGGTCGATATCAGGGTCATCACCCGACACATACTGGTCAGGATCGACCTGGTGAAGATCCTCGACAATCTCAAAGTGGAAAGGTACAAACTAGTCAGTGGAAGCAGTGTGATCATGCTCAGCATGAGAAGTCTCACAGATGTCAAAATGAAAAGGAACGAACTCATCTATGGAAGTAGGCATGTCAGGTCCGTCCTGTGAGGTCGCTACTGACGAGCCGCAAAATCGGCCCTTTAATAATGTGTTTTTAGCACATGGAATCGTCATCGTAGTCGGGCCGGTTTCGGTCGTCAAAGAGATCACCTCATTTAAATATGCCATAATGAATCGAAATGAGGTGATCGTTATTTATTTTTACTTGGCAAGATACCAAGGTCGAACTCAGGGACACGAGCCTCTCTCGTATTGATCGGATTTAAGTGTGTTTAACTAAGTGTAGAATTAAAGGTATATAGGTCAAAATATGCAAAGACAATGCAATTAAAATAAACATGCATTTTTATTTAAACATTTTTATCATGCAAATAGATGCCATGCAAAGTGAATGGTATGCCCAAAATAATAGTTACTTGAGCCATAAGAAAATTTCAAATAGATCTGAGTTGAAGTGAAGAAGCACTCTACAATCATAAAGCAAGTAGGCATGATAAATAAGAAAATCAAGACACTTAAATAATAAAATAATACATCACGGTTTATAGTGTCAAATTTAAAATTTAAGCATGCCATAATAAAGAGGACGAGAAGAGCTTCAAAACGAAACTGAAATCAACTCAATTGGACAAACGTAGCTCAAGATATTCAACAAAGAAAGCAAGGGCATAACTGAAAGAAAACATGAAAGGATAACTACAAAAAGGTCCCTGGAAAGGACTGAAATGCAATAAAAATAAAGTACGGGGCCTTCCCTGTAAATATTCCATATGCGCGGGGACCTATTTGCAAATTTGAAGAAGTTCGTGGGCTGCTCTGCAATTTACCCATACGCGCACGTGCCAGGCACGTGCCATCCAGGTTCAGAGGAAGGCTTGGCAGAGGCTCGGAGATGCTTCGGCTTGGCTCGTATATCAGGCTCGGGCTGCTGCAGGTTCGGCAATAGGTTCGGGCGTGGCACGGTGTAGCCAAGCCTGTAGGTTCGGAGACGGAGGCTCGGGCGTGCTCTGGTGATGCCACGTGTCTGCATCGCTGTCCATTGGATCGATCAGATCCAACAGCTGAAGGAGTCAATGACGTGGCCGCATAGTGGCCGTTGGATCAGGCGCATCCAACGGCATCTGGAATACGTCGATGTGGCTTCATCACAGCCGTTGGATGGTCACTGGGGTTGGGCCATCCAACGGTCACTGTACTTCGTCCTCGGGCTTCAGCTGGCGGCGTGTTCTGGTCTCCGGCGAAGGCCTTCCTCCTCCGCCGCTCTGTCCTGGCTCCAGTGGTGCTCGCCCGAGGCTTATGAAGGTCGGTCGACGAAGCTCGGAGCTCGGGCGAGACTATGGAAGCTCTGGAGAGGGTCTTCGAGTCGCTGATGTCAAGGACGGTGGTGACGAAGATATGTCCGGCGAAGCTCCGGCCAGTGCGAATTTGAGGACCTGCAGTGTTAGGACGAATAGCCGAAGCAGAAGAGAATACGTGCGTGCGTGTATGGAAATGGGAGCTCGTCGAGGCGAAGAATGTGGAGGAGCTCGGGGCTCCTCCGCCGTGAGGGCGGAGGAGATGGGTTGGTGATGGTCGAGGTTCTGTAGGAAGGAGATGGTGAGCGGAGCGAGGCGCGATGAAGAGGGAGGTGTAGCGGAGCTGTTGGGATGGTAATTAGAGCGAGACAGAGCGTGAAGAGGCTAAAAAAATTAGGCAAAAAGAAGAAGAAAAACAAAATAAGATCAGAGACCTTACCTGGGCAATGGCGGTCGAAGGGCCTGGGCTTGAGCTCCGAGAGGAGCTCGGGGGTCTTCGCAACGTACTGGGCGGCCTCCCCAGCGAGCTCGGGCGGCTATAGGTCGCCGCAACTCCGCCGTCGAAGGCGGAGGGTCTCACCAGGAGCCTCGTCGTCTTCGCTCTATCCGGCCACCTCCCCTGTCACTGGGAGGTGGCGGAGGGCTGGGCGAGGCCCCATGTAAAGATGGACGCCTGAATCGAAGTGGGGGGCGGTGTATTTAAAGGAGAAGCCGGCGGTGCAGGTGGTGTAGGACGTGGGTTTGGAGGGCGTGCATGGAGCGAATGAGAGGGGTTAGTGGGTTACTTAGTCGCTGGCGAGGTTCATGGGTGAGTGGAGAAGACCTTGGAGCGGTTGGCGAGAGGAGGTGGTCACTGGAATGGCGGGGGAAAAAGAAGAGGGGAGAGTGGTGCGCAAGTCAGATCGTGGGAGAGAGAGAGGGCTCCGGAGGTAGACGACGGAGATCAACCGTTGGATCTGGGGATCCAACGGCGGATCTTTGGGCGCGAACGAGCGGATAAGATCAAATCTAAAGCGGCGTGATCGGAGGCCCACGATTCGGCCACGTGTCGCGCTGCGGAGTAAGCGTTGGCGGACGGTCGTGATGAAGTCTAAGGCTTGATCTGAAGGGTAAGATTTAAACGATTGTAGACGGTGGAGATCAAGACCTCATGTGCGCGATCGAATGGCTAAAAAGGCGACACGTGGCGTGCTCTGCGTGAGGCGCGAAAATGCGGTGCGGATTAGGTGAGGATCTGATCGAATGGTTGAGGGGAGAGCGGGAGTGGAGATGACTGAGCCGTTGGATCAGAGGAGGATCCAACGACTGAGGATGCGAGCGGCTGGAACAAGGAGGGCGGGCCACGTGGTGCTTCCAGAATGGGCCACGTGGCCCAATCAGGTTATTCAGATAGTATTTTTAGTTTTTGAGGGCTTATTTGATCGAATTTGAAAAAACTCAAAACATGAAAGTTGTAGATCTTGACGAGATCTACAAGTTTCATGTTGACAAAAACTCGAAAAGAGATCAAACAAGGGCCCGAAATATTTTTGAGGGTATTTTTATGTCTAAAAATACCACTGATTTTTGTTTTGCCATTTTTTTGTGGTTTTTAATTTATTAAGCACTCTGTTAATTATAGGACATTAACAGGGTTTTATTGACAAACTTTTAAGCAAGGGGGTTAATTATGGGAAATAAAGATGATGAAACTGAGGTTCATCACCCCCCTATACTTAAACTATGCTCGTCCTCGAGTATCAAAAAGAATGACTAAGTTGGATTAACCCCCTTGTGCATGTGAATACAGAATCCAATCTGATCAAGTCGACTCGGCTTCAGAGATCCAAAATTTTAGAGTTCAACCCAGCCTTAATCAAGAGGCTTCCAATTCCTCTACTTCTCTAGACTCTCTCTGATGTACATATAAACTAAAGGATATGAGTTTAGTGTTGACTGCAATTCTGAGAGTAGAGTCAAGTCTTCACCCAAAATCTTGGTCCGAGAAAATCTCCTAAGGACCCAATCCTCAGCACTAGGGAATAAATCAAATCTTGCATTCAGTCCACCTTCTCTTTAGTTTGTCAGACTTAGAAAATGTAGATGGCAGGCCAGAAATGGAGGGCATGGGATTGTGTCAATTCTTCTCTCCCTCTCATTGGAACAAGGATTCTCTCTAGTGCCTTTTTACGCAACACTTTTTTTTTTGGTGTTGATCAGTGCGTCCGTCAAAAGAAGTTGGAGCCGTCTGCACTTGTTTTCCTGGGAGTACACCGGGGTGTGTCTTTTTTGAGTATCTATTATACCTTCTACACCCAGACTTGTAGCATTTACGATGCAGAGCCCTTTTTTGGTGCAAGCCCGACTCCTGGTCCTAATAGCGGTGGTCCAAGTGGACACTTTGAAAAGTTTGGGAGCGCTCGCCTTTGGTGGAAGCTCTTTGATATTTGACTTTGTATGGAATGAGAGCTTTTCTTTGTAATTTCATTGACTTGTATAATTTTTGGCTAGCTCCACTGCTTTTACCAAGAGTTGGCGCACACTGATCAACAATTTTTTATTTATATCACACCCAGGCACTTAGGTCAATGTCAAGAGATTAGTATAAGAATCAAGTTCTCATACTGGCTAATATTGCTGACACTCAGGTTTCCTGAAGCCTCCAAAGATTTTATCCCATCCTCGAACATCATTAGATCAAATCCAAACTTGACTTCCTCATCCCAATCCCTCAGGTGAAAAATCAACTCATCTCAATCAAAACCGCAGTCGTGCATGTGATGTGCTGATCATATTCTTTTTGTCTGAGACTAAGCATGGAATATAGCATGCAAATCTAGAGACCTAGGGGAATGTGGATGATTAAGTCTAAGACCCTGATGGTTAAGGCTGGTTAACCGCAAATCTCAAAGACCTCAAAAAGCTAAGTCTTCTTGACCAATTCAGATCCTGGGTGAAAGTGTAAGAGTAGAGGTTTAATCCAACTTCTTCATCCAAAAACACATTTTTTTTTAATTTTGCTCATTTTTATGGATTTTAGTTTTTAAGGTTAAAACACAGGTTAGACTCAACTTTCCTTGATAAAAGGTTTTCAAAACCATGTCACACAAAAGATTTTCAAAACATTTTCAAAAAGATTTTTCAAAACAAGAAAAACTCATTTTTTTCAAATCATTTTCAAAAATATTTTTATCAAAATAGTGTAACATAGTTAGAAAAGCCGTGAAATCTTTTGAGTTCTCTTAGTCCAACAAATTTTACCTTAGCCAAAAAGTTTTTAATTTTTCAAAATTTTCAGATATTAGCTAAAGTAAATAAATTGTATGTACGGTATACCCCCCTATCCTTAAACTTTGCTATGTCCTCATAGCACTAGATGTTACGAGTCCATAGGTCCATTAAAAATAGAAGAATATACGGGAGATAAGAGGGACTCCCCCCTATACTTAGGTTAGAAATAACCTAAGTATAAAGGCAAGAAAAGATGAGTGGAGAAAATCACGGGGATTTGGGTCCCCCCTATACTTAGGCTGAGATTAGCCTAAGTATAAAGATGGAGATTGATGTTGGAAGAGACCCAAGGTGAACGAAGAAGAGGGATGGATTTACAAGTGAGCGGTTTTGAATCTTGGAGATGAAATGGAGTGACTACGGTTTTGGGGTTGTGTGTCGCTACAAATATGGCTCAATCAAGCAAGCAAACCCTTAGTTTCACCAACTCACACATGAAACCAACCAATGTTGGTTGATTATCTTGTCGGTTTTATTGGTGATAAAACTTTAGATAATTACGCGGAGAAAAATATGAAATAAAAACCAACGCGTAACTGAGGGTGTTGCTCTCCTAAAATCGAATTTTACTCCATTTTTGGTTGACTTGCAATTAACAGTCCCAATTTTATTTTGAGTTATCACTGAATTAAGGTTAGCACAAAATCAAGAAGTCATCGTCTACCGTTCATTCCATTTTCCATTAATCCTAGGTGATCAAGCTAGGAAATGAAAGCCGAGAAAAACATGTATTCGAAGAAACCACGATCTAGGCTAAGCGAGAAATCATGCAGTGATTTGACGATAAAAGCCGCGAAAAAACTGAGGCCGTTTGAAAACTCAAGTCCAACATGTATGCAAGTCGAAAAAGCCGCACCTAATCATGCATCTATTAGCGATGATTAATCTTCATTTAAATTTGGCTAAGTGAGGCGAGATTATGTGCGTCTATGATTTAGAGTGTGACCTAACCTACGATCAAGCACATAAGAATGTGATAAAATAAAATGAGCTCGGAGAGCCGCGTGCCTAGTCCTAAGTCGACACTCAAGTGGGGACGATCCCCACACAACCACATTCGTTCGATTACAATCGCGAGTCTTCGATCGAAGACCGCTGTAAAAGACGAGTTTATTATAAAATAAAATGCAACAAAAATGCGAGACATTTTTTTTTCTTTTCTTCCTCCTTTGCTCCAAGCATGCTCCTGCGGCTCCTCGCAGCGGGGAACGTCCTGCTCCTCGCCTCCTTGATCCATCAAGGGCCCTGCCACAGAAACAATCGTTAGGTACCAAATAAGAAAGAAAAAATTTTATATGCAAAATATGTGGTTAATTGACCTATAAAAAGGAACACTAAATTAAACACACAAAAATCCAAAAAATAAAAGAAATGAGCCGTGTCCCCGGCAACGGCGCCATTTGACGAGCCGCAAAATCGGCCCTTTAATAATGTGTTTTTAGCACATGGAATCGTCATCGTAGTCGGGCCGGTTTCGGTCGTCAAAGAGATCACCTCATTTAAATATGCCATAATGAATCGAAATGAGGTGATCGTTATTTATTTTTACTTGGCAAGATACCAAGGTCGAACTCAGGGACACGAGCCTCTCTCGTATTGATCGGATTTAAGTGTGTTTAACTAAGTGTAGAATTAAAGGTATATAGGTCAAAATATGCAAAGACAATGCAATTAAAATAAACATGCATTTTTATTTAAACATTTTTATCATGCAAATAGATGCCATGCAAAGTGAATGGTATGCCCAAAATAATAGTTACTTGAGCCATAAGAAAATTTCAAATAGATCTGAGTTGAAGTGAAGAAGCACTCTACAATCATAAAGCAAGTAGGCATGATAAATAAGAAAATCAAGACACTTAAATAATAAAATAATACATCACGGTTTATAGTGTCAAATTTAAAATTTAAGCATGCCATAATAAAGAGGACGAGAAGAGCTTCAAAACGAAACTGAAATCAACTCGATTGGACAAACGTAGCTCAAGATATTCAACAAAGAAAGCAAGGGCATAACTGAAAGAAAACATGAAAGGATAACTACAAAAAGGTCCCTGGAAAGGACTGAAATGCAATAAAAATAAAGTACGGGGCCTTCCCTGTAAATATTCCATATGCGCGGGGACCTATTTGCAAATTTGAAGAAGTTCGTGGGCTGCTCTGCAATTTACCCATACGCGCACGTACCAGGCACGTGCCATCCAGGTTCAGAGGAAGGCTTGGCAGAGGCTCGGAGATGCTTCGGCTTGGCTCGTATATCAGGCTCGGGCTGCTGCAGGTTCGGCAATAGGTTCGGGCGTGGCACGGTGTAGCCAAGCCTGTAGGTTCGGAGACGGAGGCTCGGGCGTGCTCTGGTGATGCCACGTGTCTGCATCGCTGTCCATTGGATCGATCAGATCCAACAGCTGAAGGAGTCAATGACGTGGCCGCATAGTGGCCGTTGGATCAGGCGCATCCAACGGCATCTGGAATACGTCGATGTGGCTTCATCACAGCCGTTGGATGGTCACTGGGGTTGGGCCATCCAACGGTCACTGTACTTCGTCCTCGGGCTTCAGCTGGCGGCGTGTTCTGGTCTCCGGCGAAGGCCTTCCTCCTCCGCCGCTCTGTCCTGGCTCCAGTGGTGCTCGCCCGAGGCTTATGAAGGTCGGTCGACGAAGCTCGGAGCTCGGGCGAGACTATGGAAGCTCTGGAGAGGGTCTTCGAGTCGCTGATGTCAAGGACGGTGGTGACGAAGATATGTCCGGCGAAGCTCCGGCCAGTGCGAATTTGAGGACCTGCAGTGTTAGGACGAATAGCCGAAGCAGAAGAGAATACGTGCGTGCGTGTATGGAAATGGGAGCTCGTCGAGGCGAAGAATGTGGAGGAGCTCGGGGCTCCTCCGCCGTGAGGGCGGAGGAGATGGGTCGGTGATGGTCGAGGTTCTGTAGGAAGGAGATGGTGAGCGGAGCGAGGCGCGATGAAGAGGGAGGTGTAGCGGAGCTGTTGGGATGGTAATTAGAGCGAGACAGAGCGTGAAGAGGCTAAAAAAATTAGGCAAAAAGAAGAAGAAAAACGAAATAAGATCAGAGACCTTACCTGGGCAATGGCGGTCGAAGGGCCTGGGCTTGAGCTCCGAGAGGAGCTCGGGGGTCTTCGCAACGTACTGGGCGGCCTCCCCAGCGAGCTCGGGCGGCTATAGGTCGCCGCAACTCCGCCGTCGAAGGCGGAGGGTCTCACCAGGAGCCTCGTCGTCTTCGCTCTATCCGGCCACCTCCCCCTGTCACTGGGAGGTGGCGGAGGGCTGGGCGAGGCCCCATGTAAAGATGGACGCCTGAATCGAAGTGGGGGGCGGTGTATTTAAAGGAGAAGCCGGCGGTGCAGGTGGTGTAGGACGTGGGTTTGGAGGGCGTGCATGGAGCGAATGAGAGGGGTTAGTGGGTTACTTAGTCGCTGGCGAGGTTCATGGGTGAGCGGAGAAGACCTTGGAGCGGTTGGCGAGAGGAGGTGGTCACTGGAATGGCGGGGGAAAAAGAAGAGGGGAGAGTGGTGCGCAAGTCAGATCGTGGGAGAGAGAGAGGGCTCCGGAGGTAGACGACGGAGATCAACCGTTGGATCTAGGGATCCAACGGCGGATCTTTGGGCGCGAACGAGCGGATAAGATCAAATCTAAAGCGGCGTGATCGGAGGCCCACGATTCGGCCACGTGTCGCGCTGCGGAGTAAGCGTTGGCGGACGGTCGTGATGAAGTCTAAGGCTTGATCTGAAGGGTAAGATTTAAACGATTGTAGACGGTGGAGATCAAGACCTCATGTGCGCGATCGAATGGCTAAAAAGGCGACACGTGGCGTGCTCTGCGTGAGGCGCGAAAATGCGGTGCGGATTAGGTGAGGATCTGATCGAATGGTTGAGGGGAGAGCGGGAGTGGAGATGACTGAGCCGTTGGATCAGAGGAGGATCCAACGGCTGAGGATGCGAGCGGCTGGAACAAGGAGGGCGGGCCACGTGGTGCTTCCAGAATGGGCCACGTGGCCCAATCAGGTTATTCAGATAGTATTTTTAGTTTTTGAGGGCTTATTTGATCGAATTTGAAAAAACTCAAAACATGAAAGTTGTAGATCTTGACGAGATCTACAAGTTTCATGTTGACAAAAACTCGAAAAGAGATCAAACAAGGGCCCGAAATATTTTTGAGGGTATTTTTGAGTCTAAAAATACCACTGATTTTTGTTTTGCCATTTTTTTGTGGTTTTTAATTTATTAAGCACTCTGTTAATTATAGGACATTAACAGGGTTTTATTGACAAACTTTTAAGCAAGGGGGTTAATTATGGGAAATAAAGATGATGAAACTGAGGTTCATCAGCTACTAAGTCTGCTCTTCGCTTTAAAGCGTTTTTAGTGTAAATACCACGGATGTCATCAATGCATCACCACTCACCGAAAGGGGGGACTCCAAGGTCTATGCTTTCCGAGTCTTCCTCATTAAAGAGGAATCCTCGGATCTCAGAATCATCCATTAAAAAGCAAACCTTTCTGATATCAACAGATAGGTCATAGTCCTCAGGGTTGATTAACATGGGCACACTCTCGTGGGATGCGAGTCTCTGGTCAACATTGGGTGCAATGATCAACACATCGCTCCCGACATCAGAACGGAAGCGAATCTCTCCAGATCCATAATCAATAACGGCTCTCACAAAGGCGAGAAAAGGTCGTCCCAAGATGATTGGAGGACACTCCACATGGGTGGAGGTCTCCATGGGCAATACGACAAAATCAACAGTGAAGCTCATGCCCTGAATATGAATGACATTGTTTTCTAGAATACCCTTCGGTCTCTTTATTGATCCATCGACAAATTGGCAAATCATCCTACTATTCTTGAGAGGTCCTAGATGAATAGACTGTATCAATGAGATGAGTATTATATTAATCGAAGCATCGCTGTCGTGGAGAGTGTGATCACATGAATGGTGAGAGATGGTGCAACTCACAAGAGGTGCGGCAATGTTCCCTTTCCTAGTGTGTGGACGATGAGTGATGACGCATGCGGTAGCCATGGTCATAATGTTTCGCTCAGATATGCTCTTTCGCTTTCTCTTCTTGGGTTTAGGAGTAGATAATTGGTAATGGCCTAACAAAGTGGGGTCTCAATAATCTTGTGATTAGCTGCCATCACTTCTGGTTCAGTCAATATTTTTTTAAGATTTTGGATTTCCTCTATACAAGGGAAGAGATCAAAATCATCATCTACACAAGGGTGACTAGGAGCAATTTGTACAGTGTCATCCTTAGGACATGTTTGGTTACTGGGTTGGGCTGGGTTGAGGTGGGATGGGGTATCCTTCTTTGAATAGTAGTTGTTTGGAGGGTTGGGAGGGTTGGATGATAATTGTGATGTGATGTGACATTTATTATGTGTTATATTAACTTTTTTAATGATTATAATATATTTTTTATGTTAATAAGTTTATTTGAACATGGCTAAAAAATATTATACCAAAGAAATTGTAGGGTCAATACAAGCAATCCCAACCCAAGAATGCAGGGTTGGAGCTAGGGGTATGCCAGGGTATCCCTGTGTACCCTGGCAACTAAACGAGCCCTTAGGGTCAAAGAACTGTAGTGAGTGTATGCATGTGGTAAAAAGATTTGGCAGGTGTCCCCTCTCCTCACAAGCTGACTTAATTGTGTTTCTCTCGAAGTCTTTTTATTTTTTTAGGGTTTTCTCATTTTTTGTATTTTAGGTGATTGCAAGTTCTCATGGGTGGACGCATGCGAGTAAAGAAGTTAGTCCAAAAGAGATTGCAACGGGAGTTGCGGATTGGTAGTTGGAATATTGGCACTTTAACTAGAAAGTTGATGGAGATAGTGGATACGATGGAAAGAAGGGAGATTCATATACTATGTCTTCAAGAGGCTAAATGGGTTGGAGAGAAAGTAAGAAAGATTGAGAAGACATGCTTTAAACTTTGGTATTCAGATAAAAAAAAGGGTAGAAACAGTGTTGGAGTGGTTGTTCATAAGGATTTGAAGGATTGTGTGGTTGAGGTGAAAAGATTCGGGGATCGACTTATTTTGCTAAAATTGGTACTTGAAGAAGAAATTCTGAATATCATCTCATTTTATGCACCGCAAATTGGTTTAGATAAAAGGACTAAACAAGCTTTTTGGGAGGATCTGGATAAGAGTTTACAAGGAATCGCACAAAGAGAGATGATTTGCATTGGTGGAGATCTTAATGGACATGTGGGAAAAGATGCTTTAGGGTATGCTAGTGTTCATGGAGGACATGGTTTTGGGGATAGAAATGAAGAGGGAAAAACCATCCTGAATTTTGTAATGTCATATGATCTTTTCATAGCAAACACTCTCTTCAAGAAGAAGGATGAACATTTAATTACTTATAAGAGTGGGTCAAGTAGAACACAGATAGATTACTTTGCGTTGAGGAGAAGAGATCGGTTGTGTTGTAAAGACTGCAAAGTAATTCCAGGAGAGAGTTTGACAACCCAACATCGCTGTTAGTCTTGGATGTACAAATGAAAGGTCTGGTAAAGAAAAGGAGGGTTTCTAAGAACTAGAACTAGATGGTGGAATCTTCCACTGAAGCAAGCGAACTTCAGGGAGAAGGTTTTAAAAGACTTATCTTGGGATTGTAGCGGTAGTGCAAACGAGATGTGGGAGGCAGTAGCATCTTGTATCCGAAAGGTAGCCAAAGATGCTAGACGAGTCAAAGGGAGGAGCTCCAGGTCAAAAGGAGGCTTGGTGGTGGAGTGAAGGGGTGTAAGATAAGCTAAAAATAAAAAGAGCTTGCTTTAAAGCTATGTCTAAGGATAGAACAACGGAAACTGTCACAAACTACAAAATAGTGAAGAAGGAAGCAAAGAATGCTGTAAGCGAAGCTAAGTCAAAAGCTTATGAAGTTTTGTATAAAAATCTCGACTCTAAGGAGGGACAGAAGGAAATATTCAGGTTGGCCAAAGCAAGAGAAAGAAAGACCAAATACCTTTCTCAAGTGAGATGCATTAAGGACGAGGAAGGTCTTGTGCTTATTACTCAGAAGGATATAAAGACTAGATGTGAGTAGTACTTCCATAAACTTTTCATTGGGGAAGGAAGTAGAGAGATCACTTTGAGTGATCTAGTTAGTAGTAAAAGTTACTTAAATCGTGCAAGCTATAAACAGATACAAAGAAAGGAAGTAGAGGAGGCTTTGAGGGTTATGAGATCCGGGAAAGGTGTAGGACCGGATGACATCCGTGTAGAAGTATGGAGAGTTTTAGGTGAGCGTGGGTTGACTTGGCTTACAAATCTATTCTATGTTATTTGGCGAAACAAGAAAATGCCCGGAGATTGGAGGAGTATCGTATCGCCTCTTTATAAGAATAAAGGAGACATTCAAAATTGTTCAAGTTATAGAGGTATCAAGATGATGAGTCACACTATGAAAATTTGGGAATGTGTGATCGAAAGAAGATTGAGGCAAGTTTCCAATGTAAAAGAAAACCAATTCGGATTCATGCCAGGTCGCTCAACAATTGAAGACATCCATTTGCTGAGGAGAACAATGGAGATTTATGGAGCTAAAAGGAAGAACCTCCGTATGATCTTTATTGATTTGGAGAAGGCTTATGATTCTGTCCCACGAGAGATATTGTGGAGAGTTTTGGAGAAGAGACAAGTACCTGTCATATATATTAACCTCGTAAAGGACATGTATGATATGGCTTTATCTTGTGTAAGGACCTCGTCTGGGAAGACTGGATATTTTGACATCAACATTGATTTACATCAAGGTTCTGCTTTGAGTCCATTTCTTTTTACTTTGATTATGGACGAGTTGACAAGTCACATTCAGGGTGAGTTACCTTGGTGTATCTTATTTGCTGTTGAAATTGTGTTAATTGACGAGACTAGAGATATAGTAAATGAGAAGCTTGAGGTCTGGAGACATGAGTTTGAGACTAAAGGATTTCGTATAAGTAGGGTTAAGACGGAAAATATGGAGTGCACCTTTGATGGAAGCATTGGTGAAGGCATCGAGGTGAAGATTGGTGACAATAACATTCAGAAGAGAGATTCCTTTAGATATCTGGGATCTATTTTGCAACATGATGGGGAAATTGATGGAGATGTTACTAATAGAATAAATGCAGGCTGACTAAATTGGAGAGGAGCCTCTGCTGTTCTCTGTGATAAGAAAATTGCTTTAAAAGTTAAAGGAACGTTTTACAAAGCAGTCGTGAGACCTGCTATGCTTTATGGAGCTGAATGTTGGTATGTGAACCATAGACATGTGCAGAGAATGAATATAGCAGAAATGAAAATGCTAAGGTGGATGGGTAGACACACACACATACACACGTAAAGATCGGATTCGAAATGATGCAATCAGAAAGAAAGTTGGTGTAGCTCCGATCGAGGATAAGATGCGAGAAAATCGCTTAAGATGGTTTGGACATTTGCAAATAATATCAGCTGATGCAGCAGTTAGGAGATGCGAGTGTTGGGATGTTGAGCCGGCTAAGAGAGGGCGAGGACGACCCAAGAAGTGTTTGAAAGAGTCCATACAAAGGGATCTTAGTTTTGTAGATATAAGTCCGGGATTGACCCAAGATAGATCTGAATGGAGGCGAAGAATCCTTGTAGCTGACCCTACTTAATTGTGGGAAAAGGCTTTGTTGTTGTTGTTGCAAGTTCTCATGGGTATCTTCAAATGAATCCATATCATCAAATGGTTAAGCAACATTGTGTCTTATATTTATACTAGTGAGGTCATCTTTTCTCTTCTTCATTTGCTCCATCATATGGGTCAAGTACTCAAGAGTGGACTCCATGAGAGGTGACTCCAACAGGTCAGTCTCGCATGAGTGGAATGATGGGAAATGTGAAGGTGGTGGTGGTGGGTAAAAATCCGAGGTCTGACGCCATGGATGAGGCGAGTATGTACAAAAAGAAGAGTCAGGAGAAAAATCCTCCTAATAAATAGAGGTGGACCGACTTGAGGGTACGAGGGATCAACGAAGTCTGGATAAAAATCACTCTAATCAGCCATCTATGAAATATAAGGAAAAGATCGGGAGAACACGATAGTTAAATCAAGAGATGCGAGAAAAAGGTGCAAATGCGCAGAGAAGATCGAGTATGCACACACAAACAACTATACACAAAACAAACCCCTCAATTCACCTACGCAACACAATGCGGATCGTGAAAGTTCTGTCCTTTTATCTTTTCAAAATTTAGAGTTAGGTGATAACCATCAAGTTGTTCAAGCACGCTAGAAGGCTTGGGGTACTAATCCTTAGGGCATGTTTGGTTGCTGGGTTGGACTGGGTTGGGGTACACTGGTGTATCCCTCCTTCCAACTCTCTCAATCCTCCTCAAAGTTTACTATTCACAGGGGTACGATTTACTATTCACAGGGGTACCCTAACCCAACCCAACCCAGTCCAACCCAGCAACCAAACAAGGTATTAGTGTGCAATGAGGGTGTTATTCTCCCCAAGACAAGGTTTTTTTTCTGATTTCAGGGTTGAGTAATCTTAGCAGTCCCAATTTTATTGCACTTTTTTGTATTTTTAATAAAAAATACACGAACCTAATGAGAGATCAATTTTTTAGCTCATAAGTGATCAAAATCAGAAGAAGGAAGAAATGTAAGGCAAGTCGCAAAACAATGATGGATGCTCCGATAGAAGACTCAGTGATTCCCATCACTCTCTATGCGAGATGCTACACAGAATTAAAACCTATCTATATGCAAATGCAATATGATGAAATCACCCTAGAGTAGAATATAGTATTAACGCGATGCACCTGATGCTAATTATCTAGATATGAAAGCTAAGTCCGGTCTTGGGAACCTCTTGATGACCACCATAGTGGGTCCTGCAAGCGCTGTATGAGGTTTCTCGTGGCTGTGGTCTCAAGTCCAAGCAATCAACAATTATAATTTGACTAACTCCAAAAACAAATCTATAGGTACATGCAAATATATTAGGGTTTTGGACCTGAATTTATCGAGCAAGCAAATCCTAAGGTAGGGGTCAATCACATAAAATAAATAAAAATAAAAGCGAAAAATGAAGAAAAATAAAAGCGATGAAAACATAACAAAAATGACGAGGCCCCCAAGTGAACAATCACTCGGGCAATGGACCTCGTGAAATGTCAGTCATGGAGAGTTCAAATTATTACAATTAATGTATCTTTATCTCACTTAAATTACAAATAAAATAAATATACAAAATGCTAAGTGACACTGTCTTCCAAAAATCCTCCAAGTCCTTTATTGCTCTCTCCTGTCGGCTAGATCAGAAAAGTCGACTCCGCTTCACGTGGGTGTGCATGCACTCCTACGAGATCCTCCCTCGATCCGCGCTCCCTCGCAACAAGATAAAAAAAGAAGGGCGATTAGACACATCAACAGTAATATCAAATAAAATGAAAAAGAAATAAAGAGATAAATAGACAAGAAGAAATAATCAAATAAATCCAATCTATGAGCAATTGCTCCCCGCCAACAATGCTGTTGGAGTATAAGTTGTATGCGCCTATTATGTTGTAGCAAGGTAAATGGATCCTGGAGAAGATCCATTTACCCCATCCAGTGTTTAGTCCCACATGGAACAGTGGTGGGACTTGGAGGCTCTGGGAAGGCTATATAAGGAGCCCCAGACCTCCTGTACTCATTGAGAAAAGCAATAGAAAAACACGCCCCTTTGAGGGCTTCTCCCGTGATTTCATCCCGCTCCTCACGGAGTAGGTTCCACGTAAAATCTTTTGTACTCTTCATGTTTATCTTTATTTCTATGCTCTGTTTATCATTTAGCTTCCGCAATGTTATTTTATAACATGGTATCAGAGCGGGTTCGTTTCTCGAGGATTTTTTTTGTTCGTTCGAGATTCGATCGTTATGTCAAGATGTTGGGTTTTCTGTAACCCTAATTTCTGCGTGATTTGAAAATCATCTTGGTCAAAGATTTGAGGGCTTTCTGAAGCCCCAACCCCTTGAATCTCAAATCTGCACGTCAGGCCCTGCTCTTCAGATCACACAGATCACAGGGCATCTTCTCGGGCATCAGTCCAAACCGAGAATAACTCCACACACCCAGGCGACTCCAGGCTGGCGATCTCCCCTGCCGCCATCTCGCGCACAGATGGAGGCGCGATCTGTGAGGAAACCCTTGACCTCCCATCCGTGGAAACCTAGAATGGACCTGGTGTCGTTCCATTCTCCGCCAGCCAGCGGCTGCTGGAGCCAAGTCATGCAGAAGAGCCCCGCAGCAGTGCCCTTTCAGGCGGCGCGATGCCGCCACGACCCCGCGCTCCTCCTTCTCTCCGACAGGCCCAGGCGCATGCGCTCGCGCGGGGCCCCTTCGATTCTCCCTCGCGCGCCTGGAGGCCTCCGCATCCAGGCGATCCCGGCGGCGAGCGCCGCCTCCGCAGGCGCTCCTTCGATTCATCCCAATCTCTCCAGGCGGTGCTATATCGCGCAAACTCAGGCGAGCATTCCCAAGGCGGAGCCGTACCCCAGCTACCTCCCGCGATCTCGACCTTCCAGGCGCAGGCGGTGCCATTTCCAGAGAGGGTTTCCAATCGTGGGAAACCCTAGAGCCACGTGAAGCATTAAGAAAAAAGGGAAAGGGGGCGCACATTTGGGGGGTCCGAGTCAGCCGTATATTTAAAAAAAAAACAAAAAAAAATTAAATTGAAAGGAGGGGTCGGCGGGCTGCAGAAAAAAGAGAGTTACTGTTAGGTCCAAGAGGACCGAGAGAGAGAGATGTAAAAAAAGAGAGAGAGAGAGGCAGCGAGTTTTGTAAAAAAAAAATTAAGCAGCTTTTGTGGGCCCAATTTGGGCCGAGAAGATTTATTCCAAAAAAAAGAGAGAAAAGGCGCGTACATTTGAAAAAAAAACCGTACGCAAGTATTTTGGAAAAAAAAGAGAAGCCGCGTACAAAGAAAAGTCGTACGCAAGTTCAAAAAAAATGGAGTTGCAAAAGCCGTAAAAAAAGAGGTGACGGCTTATTTTTTTAAAAAAAATGTTTAAAAAAAATAACGGCTTAAAAAAATTGTGAAGAAAAGCCGCAAGTTTTTCATGTTCTACCCCCTATTTATCTTGTCTTCTCCCAACTGTCGATGTCTTCATTCCGACCAGTATGGGAGAAAGGGGGAGTATATATATCTAGAGTCACAGGTCTATTCTTCTTCCAGATCCAGATTCAGATATCAGTCACCAGACCAGCCGGATGATCAGACTCTACAGTTCGGTTTCAGACTCGACGATTGTCTTCCGAGTCCAGTTTCAGACACGCATAAGTGTGCGGTCATTGTCAGATGAGCATATGTTGCCATCATTGTCAGAGGTCCCCATCATTCTTGTTGTTGTCAGGTCAGAGTCTTCATGTGAGCCATAGGGACTCCAGAGCAGAGGACCATTCCCTATGCCATTGAGGGCAAGGGTTTTCATGTGGTATCATAGGTACACCAGAGCAGTGCACCATTCTCTGAGCCAGATGGGAGAGACCCAGTTCTCCGACGAGGAGATTTCAGGCGCAAGTTCAGACTCGATGGTAAGATTCCGAGTCTTCAGTCGACTCACACTCCAGCCCGTTCGTCCTCCTCACCTGCACGGCATGAGAAGCAACGTCCTCGACTGCAGCAATGTGTGCGTTGGGTTGATATTGTCCGTAGTGTCATGTAGCGTTGAGTTGAGTTTCTTTCTGTTTGTCCAAGCTGAGCATTGCATGCTCCAGCTTGAGGGGGAGTGTTGGAGTATAAGTTGTATGCGCCTATTATGTTGTAGCAAGGTAAATGGATCCTGGAGAAGATCAATTTACCCCATCCAGTGTTTAGTCCCACATGGAACAGTGGTGGGACTTGGAGGCTCTGGGAAGGCTATATAAGGAGCCCCAGACCTCCTGTACTCATTGAGAAAAGCAATAGAAAAACACGCCCCTTTGAGGGCTTCTCCCGTGGTTTCATCCTCACGGAGTAGGGTTCCACGTAAAATCTTTTGTACTCTTCATGTTTATCTTTATTTCTATCCTCTGTTTATCATTTAGCTTCCGCAATGTTATTTTATAACAAATGCCATTTGAAAAGATGAATTTTGTGAGGGTCTAATGCATCTTACATAAGGCGAGAACTATATTGTCACTGAAGCGACCGCTCACGAAACTCAACTCATTCAACAATTAACCCACGATATAGATCGAGTACTGAGAAATAAGATTTGGAGTTGAAATATATTATAACTCCACAACAAATGTGTGTGTAAGTGTAAGTATTGTGTAGAGGTAGATCGTGCAAATTAATGCGCAAAATTTGTGTTCTTGTTTAAGTGTTTTTGTGTGGGTTTTCAATTTTATAATTTTTTTATGAAATTTTATTTTTATTTTTTTGTGTTTTTATTTTTTTACCTTTTATTTTCGTTTTATATTTTCTGGTTTTTAATTTTATTTTTCTTTTAAATAGCTAATATAAGAATATATAAGACTATATATACAATATAACGTAATATAATTATAAATATTACTAGAAATAATAAAAAACTGCAGAATGAAATTTTTTTGGATTTTATATAATTTTCTACTGTTTTTGTGATTTTTAGAGGTTTTTGTTAATTTTATGGATTTTGAAGTTCAAAATATCCCAAAATATGGATTAAATAAATCGCTGAATTGTTGAAGATGAAAAATAGCAAAAAATGTCAAAATTTCCCCAAATCAATTTGAATAAATAATATGTAATATAAAGAAAACTCATATTTTTGGGTGATTTTTTATAATTTTATAAAGGATTTTGTAGTGTTTTAATTTTTAATCTTTTTCTTTTTCTTTTTTTTAGGAATTTTTGGTCTGGAGTTAAAAAATTAATTAGTAAACAAAACATATTTTGTCGGAGATCGACGGTGGTGGCTCGCTCCAATCCTATGGTGGCTGCTTGATCTGGGCGGTGGCTCTTGATCCAACGAAGCATAGATAACATGCAAGAACACCTGAAGAACTTGCGCTTGTTGAGTTTTGATTCGATGACACGCTCTTCTCCGAGCACCTGGAGCTTAGACGACCATTGCTTCACGTTCCTCTCAACGCCCATAAGCTCCCAGGACCTTCAAAAACGTTCGGAGACCATAGATTGGACCTTGGAGCTCAAGGTCTTCCTTGCAGACCTGGGAGTTCTGTCTTGAGGTAGTTGGGGCTGAAACGCTTCCTTCCAGATGTGGTACCTGCATGATAACAACATGAGAGCACATGGGAAACATCTGGGCTATTATTAGCGACAATGGATGGGGAATGGAGATGAAGCGTGGAGGTCCGACAAAGGGCGGTGGTTAGGACCTCGATGACTCGATCCTAGGGGAATCGAGGTGATTTGGGTGGCTCATAAGGTGGAGAAGCATCGGGAAAAGAAGATGGGGTGGCTGCGGTGGTTGGGACAGTAGTTACGACGAGAACAGTGACTGGAACTCAAGAGCTCCGACGAAGCTTAGATCTAAAAATTATGCTAATACAATAATTAAAATACGAAGCAGAATGCATTAAATGAACCCTAATAGCTAAATCTACATAAAGAACAAAGAGAGAACCTCGAGTTGGCAAAAGCCAACGAGATCGGCCTCACGGCGGAGGACTCACCGAAGATGGTGGGAATGCGTCATACACCTTTCCTCTGGGTACCTGGACCGCGGGGAGCTCTCCCTACCAAATAGGGTACTCTGAGGGGTCTGGAAAGGATAGAAGACGAACCGAAGGGCAAAAATGGTGGAGCTTGGGTATATGTACATACGTAGAAGGGGTGATGTTCGAGGATGGATTTCGTGCGCAGGAGGAAGATATGGCGCAAGAGGGGTGCTCAGCATGAATCATGGAGGAATAATGGTCAACTCCTATGAAGTATGTACAAGCCCTCTATCAACGTATCGAAGGGAAAAAATCGAGAAAAGGAGGGGATGAGCAATATGTGAAATCAATTTTGTATTTTTCTATGTATTTTTATCTACGACTTTTATGTATAAAATTTCTTTATTTGAGGTACAAATAATAAAGAATAAAATAAGTCCCAAATAGGACTTATTGACGAATAAAAGAATGTGAATTTTATTGGATTTTGGCCATTATCTCCCCCGACTTTATTCCTTGTAGACCCAGTCATTAAGATGATTTGGTCTTAGGGTTTAGGGTCATAAAATACCTTTGATATTTTATTCCTTTTCTTTTCTTTTCTTTGTTCTATTATTTTGGCATTAAAAACTATATTTTATATATTATAAATGGAATAAATATTGAATGTTAATTTGTACAAAATGATGCTATTTACATGTATTTAGGTAGGATTTTTAAGGCCAAAATGATAGAATAAAGATGATGAAATGGGGATTCATCTACCCCCTATACTTGCCTTTGCTAGTCCCTAGCAAACACTTATGCAATAAGTGCTGAAAAAAATAAAAATAAAGAGAAGAACAAGAAAGAACTTGGATTGATTTTAATCCTCAAACTTGTCTTCATAAAATCAATGTTTGGAGCTCAGTCAGACCTTTGGATTTTAGGTGCGGTCGGAACTTTATTGGGAAACATATTTGAAACACAACAACCTTCGAGAATCACAAAACTCTGTTCAAGTCTCCTCAATAGCCAGATCAGAGTAAATTAACTCATACGCAACTCTTATGACTATGAATCTATCTTGGACAGTGTGTTTGATATGTAGCTCTCCTCGGTTGAAGCGGTAAAAGACAATCTTCTCCAATATGGTGACCCTAATTCCTTAATCCATCAACTCTTTCCTCGAGAAGCGGGGTATTCCCTTCTATGTTCAAGTACTATCGGCCCAAGAAGACGAGGTGGAGAGAAGAATGGACGGTAGGCAACGTAGCTACCTATCCTAGGATGCTTGACTAGTGTAGCCAAGTCACCCGATTGCAGGCTCATATACATATGACTTTGAAGCTTATGTGGGACCACATGTGAGGTGACGTGGCAAGGACCTGGATGTAATAACAATGAAGCTCAAGGTTCCTTTTGCAATTTGCACAAAAAATTTTAAACTAAATAAATAAAGTACATGACTAAATCAAAAATAGCAAAAATGAGGGTTGGATTTTGCAATTTACCGTTTATTGGCGTGATCGTGAGACTGAGAGGCCTTCACTTGACACATGGCAACACGTGAAGGCACGATGACGGTTCGGCACAGGAAGCTTGGATTAGATCTCCCAAAGCGGGATCAACGGTGATGGCTCGCTCTGATCCTACAGTGGCCGGTCGATCTGGGCGGTGGCTTTTGATCCAACAACTCGGAGATGGTCTGCAAGAACACCTGAAGAACCCACGCTTGCCGAGTTTTGATTCGATGACACGCACTTCTCTGAGCACCTGGAGCTTAGACGACCGTTGCTCCACGTTCCTCTCGACGCCAGCAGCTCCCAGGAACTTCAAAAACATCTGGAGACCATAGATTGGCCCCTGGAGCTCAAGGTCTTCCTAGCAGACCTGGGAGCTTTGTCCTGATGCGGTTAGGCTCAGACGCCTCCTTCCATATGTAGTACGTGCATGATAACAACAAGGGAGCACATGTGAAGCATCTGGGATGTTATTAGCGACGATGGATGGGGAATGGAGATGAAGCGTGGAGGTTTGGCGAAGGGCGTTGGTCAGGACCTCATCACTTTACGATTTAATGTGAGTACATATTATTCAATGCCTAACGATCAAATCCCTTTTCCTTTAATCCTAGATTGTAAATCAAGAATAGGAATCAGAAAGCAAGAATGAAAGCGATGAAATAATGATTAATGCCCAGATAGAAGTAATGGTGATTCCCTGCTCTCTACATGTGGGATGCTTGACAAACATTGTAAAGTCTATCTATATGCATGCAAGGTGAAAAAATGCACCTAAACAGACATTCTTTAGTGGGAAAGAAGTTCAATTAAGTTCAAGCTAAATAGAACGAATTTATGCGCGTATATGAATGAATCTATTAAGATAGTGGATTTTAAACGATCAAGTGTGGCGTAATTTACGAACGGCATATGACAGATTGAGAACTAATTTTAACTATTTGAATCACGTGCTTAATCCTAATTACACCACTTAAGTCGAAAACCACTCTCGACACAACCACATATAGAAGAATAAATAATGGTATTCTTTACAATCGCGAGAACTCAAATGAGAACCGCTGTAAATATACAGTTAAACTAAAATTATTACAACAAATATAACACAAATATTACAACACAACAAGAGCTAATTAATATAGCTGAACGAGTAACTCTATCTAATTAATTATATGTGGACTCAACTGCTTGAGCTCCAAGCTCGTCGCCTTCGCGATACGTTGGTCTCCTTCAGCTTTACGGGCCTGCCACAAAATAATTAAGGATTAGATAGTTCAAGAAATAATATAGCTAGACAATTAATTGTACAAAAATAAAGAAACACTATAACAAACAATGAAATAATCACAACAATGACTTAACCTAAATAACACAAAAAATCACACAAACATAAATATTTAATTTTATAATAAATCAACTAATGTGCAGTGTCCCAGGCAATGCCACCATCTGATTAACCATTAATTGGCTAACTTAATTATTACTCGTTTTTATATGACCTATTAACTATTATTCAAAATCGAGTGATATGTATGTGAAGAATGACTCGGTTTAATTTATCTTGGATAAGTCAACGGTCGAACACAAGACACGAGCATTTAGCTAACTTAATTTAGGTGTTAAATATTAAGTTGAGTGATTAATTACCGATCAAGGTCAGGTAGACACAAGCAAGATGCAATGCATGGTTTTTTTTACAACAATTTTATGCGAATATATTAAGATGACGACGATGAGATGCAGACAATATAAGATGCACAAATACACATGAAAGCTCCTGATTGATTAATTAAACAACTTGAACAATTAATAAGAATTCAATGAAATGGATAATTAAAGTATTAAGTTTCAATTGATCAACAAGGTCAATAAATAACTCCTTAAACGTCCAATTTGATTAATATTAAAATAAATCCCTCAATCTGAATCTAATCATCTAATCAGGAAATCAATGAAGCAATAAATTATTTAAAGATCCTAATTAGATTTAGAATAATGTAGTGTAAAACTAGATGTTTAATCGATCAACAGACAATAAGCGGATCAATTTTTAACTTAATTTCAAGATTGAAAAGAAAATATTTATGCTCTGAATTTAATGCGTGATAAATACATCAATTCAATGAATTAATAACACCAAATTAAGGAGGATAAAATTCTCTTTCAAACGAGATCAAAATTATTGAATTTGGATAAATAGATCACAAGTTATTCAAGGTACAATACATGGCATAAATGTAAAAAAACTATAATTAAAAACTCAGAAACAGTTACAAACAGGTCCTTGAATGACTGGAATGCAATTAAAATAATCTGTTAGGGTAAAATATAAAAGTTTTAATGTGCGAGGGCTTATCTGTAATTCAAGGCGCCTGAAGAGATACACTTATCCGGCCTTACATGCTTGCGGCATGTGATGGATGGACTGAAGTGAAGTACTCTGAAGGTGGGGGGTACTCTCCGCAAAGACCCCGGGATGACAGGCGCCTCACGTGTAAGGTCCTAGGCTTGGAATACGTTTGAGGCTCAACTACATGTTCGAAAGGCTCGACTGCTCTGAACCTCAGAGGCTACGAAGCGGTGCCTCAGAGGCACTGACGTGGTCTGCTCTGGGCCGTTGGATTACACCCAATTAGGTTTCATCCGACATCACTGCTTCTCTTCCTCTCGATAGCTCCTCTGCGTGCGGCGGTGCTTGGACTGAGCTCCGGTGAACAACAAGCAGCTCCTCCATGATCGATAGCTCATGCTGAAGGTCGGGGAAATTCTGCAAACCTTGCACGAAGAAGCTAAAGATCCAACGATGATCATGAAGCTCCCGAGATCTTGAGTCACAACATGCTCATTGGTGACGAAGGAGCACAAGATCGCTCCGACTCATCTCCAATCATTGAGGTCTTTAAGAACCCTGCATTCGTTAGATAACATCCCAACCCAATGGAGAATCTTCTAGGATTGATTTGAGGTAGATCGGGACCTCTTATGAAGGTGAAGGTCCAGATCCCTAAGTGGGTTCTTAGTCTTTGCGAGACTAAGAAGGAATCAGTGTGGTCACAAGCATGGAGAAATGGAGAGGGATCACTAGAAGGTACGCGTGGATAATGGATTTACAGTGATGGTGTACATGTATTCAGATGAGTGAAAGACAATGAGATACTATGTGGAGAAAATGGAGAAATCACATAAGATGAGAATCGAGGCTTTTGTGGAAACGAATTGAAGAAGAAGAAGAATCTGGGCCGCTTTGGAGCTTCAGATACTCCAAGGGTCTTTGCTTGAGGTTCCTGTCTAGGAAACCAAGCTCGAGTAGCAACTGGCGATGGCTGGAGCATGAGATATCCTCATAAATCTCCCCAGAACAAATCCCGTAGTTTTCGCTCATCTCACGTCCTCCTCATTGACACTGGAAGGTAGATAGGCTAGGGGGTTGCTCTCAGGAATGGCGGATCGTCAAAGCAGTTGTCGGAGGTGTGATTTTTATAGGAAGGAAGTTGTGGTTGTAGGTAGTTTTCGGGGAAGTTTCAACCACCCTTGGAAAGGGTATGTGAGGAGGAAGAAGAACCTGGGAGTTAGGCGAAGAAGAGGGATGGAAGAACTATCGTTCAGTGATGGAATGGAGGTATGAGTCCATATGGAGGCATCTGGAGCTCCTGAGATTCTAATCGTGAAGAAGCTGAAGGTCCAACGATGATCATGAAGCTTCTGAGATGTTTAGTCACAATATGCTCATCGGAGACGAAGGAGCACACGATCGCTCCGACTCATCTTCGATCATCGAGGTCTTTGAGAACCCTGCATTCATTAGATAAAATCCCAATCCAATGGAGAATCTTCTTGGATTGATTTGAAGTAGATCGAGGGCTCGTATGAAGGTGAAGGTTCAGATCCCTAAGTGGGTTCTTAGTCTTTACAAGACTAAGAAGGAATCGGTGTGGTCACAAGTAGGGTTGGCTATTGAGTCACGGCTCGATGAGCCAGGCTCGAGCTTGGCTTGATTAGGGCTAGTGAGCCCAGCTCGTTAGGCTATTGAGCCGAGCCCGAGCCAGAATTTTGGTCTCGATAGCTTAACGAGCCGAGCTCTAGCCAAGCCTCGCTCGGTTCGATAATTCAAGAAGGGGCTCGATAAGGAATATATATATACATATATTATCTATATATTTATATATAATACAAACAAAATAAAATTAGCCCTTTGCAATTTTCCCTCCACTAACTTTGTCCCTCCCACGAGTCACGAGTCACGACCCAATTCTGAAAGTCCCATTCACGCCCACACATTTGTCCCATACCCATACATTAGAAATTAGTAATTTTTTATAAGCAAATATAATATTACAATATATATTATAATTAAGATTTTATACACAACTTGGATAGTGGCCTACTGGTAAGGAGCACAATCTTTAATAGAGAAGGTCGCGAGTTCGAACCTGCACAAAACACTTTTCGACCAAAAAGTACCCATTTTCCTTAACGAGCTCGACTTGGGCTCGAGCCCAGTCTGGGCTCGATAAGGAGCTGGGGCTCGATAAGAGGCTCGGCTCGAGCCTTATCGAGCCTGAGCCAACTCGATAAGGGCTCGAGCTCATTGAGCCTGAGCTCGAGCCAGCTCGGCTGGGCTCGAACGAGCCTGAGCCCAGCTGGGCTTATCAAGCCCGAGCCCGAGCTAGGGGCTTGCTCGGCTCGTTGGGCTCGATAGCCAGCCCTAGTCACAAGTATGGAGAAATGGAGAGGGATCACTAGAAGGTACGTGTAGAGGATGGTTTTACAGCGATGGTGTACATGTATTCAGACGAATGAGGCGATAAGGTACACTATGTGGAGAAAATGGAGAAATCACATAAGATGAGAATCGACGCTTATGTGGAAACGAATTGAAGAAGAAGAAGAAGAATCTTGGCCGATTTGGAGCGTCAGATACTCCAAGGTTCTTCGCTTGAGGTTCCTGGTTGGGAAACCAAGCTCGAGCAACACCTGGCGATGGCTGCAGCACCAGATATCCTCATGTATCTCATCGAAACAAATCCCTCTGTTTTCGCTCGTCTCATGTCCTCCTCACTGTCACTGGAAGGTAGAAAGGCTAGGGGGTTGCTCTCAGGAATGACGGATCGATGGAGCAGTTGTCGGAGGTCTGGTTTTGATAGGAAGTGGTGGTTGTTGGTAGTTTTCGGGGAAGTTTCAACCGCCCTTGGAAAGGGTATGTGAGGAGGAAGAACCTGTGAGTTATGCGAAGAAGAGGGATAAAAGAGTTATCGTTCGGTGGTGGAATGGAGGTAAGAGTCCATATGGAGGCATCTTGAGAAAACAATGAAGTCATCGAGGCGTGTAGCGATATGACCCGTCGTAGGAGGTAGTTGGAGGAGGAAGACAACTCCACCGCCGTCTGATCTCGATTAAACAATCGTGGATTGGGCATGGAAGGACGGATCGGATGGCCCTAATCAACAGATCAGAAGGCTGGAATCAAAGCACCCAGATGAAACAACAACCATCTGATCTAGAAGATCGGATGGCCTGGGCTGCATGCAGGTGTGGAGAGAGGAAGTGGTTGCGTGGCGCAAGGAGATTGGGCCACATCGCCTAATCAGAAGATTAGAAAGTCCGTAAATCAATAAAAAATTTAAAAAGAATTAATTAGGAAGAATTAGAAAAAGTGTTCAACATGAAAGTCATGTAGAATTCAAAGAGAGAATATATCATATAAACATAGTAATATTTTGTAAGTAAATTTAAAGTATTAAAATTACTTATTTTAAGTTCTTTTGATATTTTTTGGATTTTTAATTTATGAATAGTGTCAAAATATATAATATTAATCTAATTTTTATTTTATTTTTATTAATAAAGAAAAACATGAAATATAGGCACAATAATATATTTGTAGAGGTTTACGTTATGTTATGATGTACCATTACATATTTCTTATTTATCTCATGTACATCTATGTAATTTACCCAAGGGTTTTCTCTCTATATAAGAGTCCCTAAGGCTCTATGAAATAATACAACAGAGTCTCATTGGCTCCAACATGGTATCAGAGCCAAAATCCTAATCTAGGGTTTTTTCTCCACCTGCCCCCTCCCCCCAGCCGCCAACCGAGGTCGAGGCCCCTCCAGCCGTCAGCCCCTCCCGCTGCCGACACCACCCGCCGCCGACCACAACAGCCGCTACTCGCGGCCCCTCTTCTCCGGTCGGCCTCGATTCAACGATGGGTTCAAGTGCATAAAGTCTACATATGCACTTGAATCCACATGGGTCTTTGTAAACGCCAGTTCTTTTGTCTATCATCCCTAAGTTTTCTTCTCCGGCAATATGTCAGAACAAAAAGTTGATATGCCCGCCATAGGTGCCTTTAAAGGTTCGGCACTAATCATCAAAATGGACGGGACGAACTACGAACTCTGGGCTATGCAGTTCCTGAGTCTTATGAAGTCATGTGGTAAGAAGCATATTCTTACCGAAGATAAGCCGACAGAGAAGACGGGGATATATGCCTCATGGGAGGCTGATGATGCGTATGCCAAGGTCTGGCTGTTAAGGACGCTCACGATGGAGATCGCCAATGACATCCTCCATCAACCCACCGCCAAGGCGATGTGGGATATTCTGGCGACTACATATTCTCAAGTAAGGAACGAGACGAAGATGCTGCAGTTGCAGCATGATATCTTTACCACGAAGCAAAATGGGCGGCCTCTTCATTCTCTGTACACGTCCCTACGTGGGATGTTCGAGAAATTATATAGCACCATCCCGCTCACAGCAAGCCCCGAGCAACAGAAGACATTCCGCAATGCCACTATGGTAGGTGTATTGCTTGCTGCCCTTGATCCGAAGTACGAGGCAGCCCGCTCTCAGATCCTCGCCGATGCCACTATCCCTCCGATGGAGGAAGTCTACAGGAGGCTTAGTCGTATCTCTGTTCCCTCCAGTACAGCGACTCCACCTTCTTCGGCAATGACAGCCACCAGGGGACGGGGTAGTTCGTCTTCCTTTCGTGGTCCAGGAGGTGGCGGACGTGGCCGAGGAGGTCGTGTGCGTTCAACGTGCTCATTCTGTCGTCGCACTGGTCATTTTGAGGATACATGCTATTCCAAGCATGGATTTCCTCCTTCTGCACGTGTTGCTGATCATGTTCAGGCTCCGTCAGCATCTACTCCAGATCACAGGTTCGAGGAGCTAGTGGCACGGCTTCGTGACATCATGCCACAATCATCATCAGAGGGTGCTGATACATCTGACGTTGCGGCTTCTGCCTCCGCTACTACCTCTGCTACTGCCAGCACCTCAGGTAGTACTTCTGCCCTGTGTCATAACCACGATCTCTCAGGTTGGATTGTTGACTCTGGAGCCACCCATCATCTCTGCCGTGAGAGATATGCTACAGTCCTACAGAAATATTCAGTCTGGTCGTTCGGTGCTCATAGCTGATGGCACCCATTCCCCCTATTGTGGGTCAGGGGGAGACATTCTTATTGCCCTCCATGCACTTACAGAATGTTCTACATGTACCAGAGTTCTCCATGAATTTATTATCAGTTAGTCAGATTACAAAAGATTTGCACTGTCGCGTTGTCTTTGACCCATCTTCTGTCATTTTTCAGGACATACTAACGGGCAAGGTGATTGGCTGTGGTTCTGAGCACAATGGCCTCTATCGTATAGTACGGAACTCCTATGCTGGCGTCTCACTACACTCTCTGGGATCCGTTTCTCCACACACATGGCACCTTCGTTTTGGTCACCTCCCGCTCCAGAAGATGCGTCACCTCCTGCCACAGATCTCTTCGAATTCTACATTTCATTGTGAAGCGTGTCAGTTAGGGAAGCACCATCGTTCTAGCTTTCCTAGTCGTCAGGGTCGGAGCAGTCGCTCCCCGTTTGAGTTATTTCATATAGATATTTGGGGTCCTAGTCGTGTTCTGGATCATCAGGGTCACAGGTTTTATCTTGTTGTGGTTGATGATTTCTCTCGTGTTTCTTGGACTTTTCTTCTTAAGAATAAATCTGAGGCAGGAAGTGTTATCAAAAATCTTATTAATGAAGTGCAGAATGTTTTTTCCTCTACTATTAAATATGTGCGCACGGATAATGCATTGGAATTCTGTACTCGGTCTCTTGATCAGTTTCTCTCCTCTAAGGGCATTATCCACCAAACTACATGTGCTTACACCTCTCAACAAAATGGTGTTGCGGAGAGGAAACATCGACACTTTCTTGATATTGCTCGCACATTACTTATTCAAAGTTGTGCACCATTAGCTTTTTGGGGAGATGCTATACTTACAGCATGATATCTGGTCAATCGTATGCCTTCTACCGTCCTTGGGGAAAAGGCTCCAATATCTGTTCTCTTTCCTGATAAGGACTTGTTTTAAATTACCCCTCGTGTTTTTATAACTGTCGCTTTTGTTCACCGCTTGTCTCCAGGACTTGACGAGCTCTCTCCTAGAGTTGTTAAGTGCGTTTTTATGGGCTACTCACGTACACAAAAAGGATATCGTTGTTATGACCCCATTCACGACAAGTACTATGTGAGTGCCGATGTTACATTTTTTGAGCCAGCTATGTACTTCTCCCCTGCAGGTGACCGCTTGGCTTCCTCTACATCTACGGATGATAATGTCTATGTTCCCCTACCTCCAAGTCTGGGTCAATCTGAGTCGACACCACCACCACCACCACCTTCATATCCTCTCATTTCACCATTCCCTAAGTTCTACACAAGACGATCAGGGCCTGCTCACGCTACAAGTCAACCATCCAGCACGCCTTAGGTATGCTCTGATATTATCGCTAATGGTGGGTTAGATAATGCACCGGTGCATGAATCTTTGATACAGGAGGAGGATCCGCCAGTCAGCACAGTAAATGATGATCTTGATCGTCCTATTGCTCATAGGAAGCAGAAGAGGCAATGTGCATCCTACCCTCTTGCGTCTCAGGTGTCCTTTCATCGACTTACTGGTGATTTCCAGAGGTTTGCAGCAGCTGTCTCGACGGTTGAGATCCCACGAACTTATCAAGAGGCCATGAAGATTGATTGCTGGCGTTTAGCCATGGAAGAGGAGATGCGTGCCTTACAGTCTTGAGGGACTTGGTCCCTAATTCCCATTCCTCCTGGTGCTTCTGTAGTGAGTAGCATGTGGGTGTTCACAATTAAATATCACGCAGATGGGCGTCTAGATCGGTACAAGGCTAGACTTGTCGCACGAGGCTTTACCCAAACCTATGGGGTAGATTATTTGGATACATTTTCACCAGTGGCTCGACACTCGACTCTTCGCATTCTACTATCTGTTGCTCTGGTACGTGATTGGACTATTTTCCAACTTGATGTCAAAAATGCATTCTTGTATGGTCATCTACAGGAGGAAGTCTACATGCAGCAACCACCGGGTTTTGCTGCTGAGGGGGAGACCCAGATGGTGTGTAGACTTCATAAGGCTATCTATGGCCTTAAACAAAGTTCGAGGGCATGGTTCCAGAAGCTTTCCCAGCTGATTGAACGACATGAGTTCTAGAGATCAAATGCGGACCACTCATTGTTTATCCAGAAGACTCCCAGAGGTACGGTTATTGTCATGGTATATGTAGATGATATTCTAGTCACATGAGATGATGCTCAGGGAATCGAGATGACTAAATCTCTTTTGAGAAGTCAGTTTATTACGAAGGATCTGAGCACGATACGATACTTTCTGGGGATAGAGTTTGCGAGAAATACACAAGGAATGGTAATGACCCAAAGAAAATATGTCACAGACTTGCTAGTTGAAACAAGAATGGTTGGATGCAGACCGTCGAGCACTCCTATGGACCCAAGTATGAGGCTTTACGACAATGATACTGAAGTGGTGGACAAAAGAAGATACAGAGAGATGGTGGGTAAGCTTCTATACATCACCATAACTCGACCGGATATTGCCTTTGCGGTAAACCGGGTGAGTCAATTTATGGAGCAGCCTAGGCAAGTTCATATGGAAGCCCTGTATATGATATTGAGATACCTGAAGTCTTCCCCAGGCACATGTTTGTTATTTAGAAAAGATACAGATCTGTCTATTTCCGTTTGTGTAGACACAGACTATGCAGGATGTCCAAAGGATCGTAAGTCTACGTCAGGATTTGCTATCTTCATAGGAAGCTCTTTGGTTTCTTGGAAAAGCAAGAAACAAACTGTTGTGGCGAGATCCAGTGCTGAATCCGAATATAGAGCCATGGCACAAGCAAGCACATAAATGATGTGGGTTCGAGCGGTCTTGGAAGATTTGAATGTAAATGTCTCTTTACCCATGCAGCTTCAATGTGACAACCAGACAGCATTGTTCATTGCAAATAATGTAGCCTTTCATGAAAGAACAAAGCACATCGAGGTAGATTGTCACTACACTAGAGACATGATCCAGAAGGGCTTGATTTCCACTTCACACATCAGTTCAGAAGACCAGACTGCTGATATATTTACCAAGCCATTGCTCAGAGGACCTTTCCAGAGATGTTCTTCCAAGCTGAGCATGATTGATATCTATGCTCCATCTTGAGGGGGAGTGTAGAGGTTTAAGTTATGTTATGATGTACCGTTACGTATTTCTTATTTATCTCATGTACATCTATGTAATTTACCCAATGATTTTCTCTATATATAAGAGACCCTAGGGCTCTATGGAATAATACAACAGAGTCTCATTGGCTCCAACAATATTTAATAATTATTGTTAAATAATTACAAGTGTTTAATTGTTAAGTTAATTATTAGTTGTTGTTAGTGAATTACTTAAGATAGAGAAATAATATATAGATATTATGTTGATGAATGTGGGATTTATCATCAGAGTCGTAAATTGCGTCGGTGGTGGTAGAGGACTCGATTGCTTTCTTGGTCCGTTGACCGACTAGGTCTTGCGACTGGGACTATTTAGGATTGGATCACAACTATTCTTCGATCCCCATAGCTGGTGTTAACGGGTGTCATTTTTAGGGGGGAGAGAATTTCTCTTTGAATGAAAAGGGACGTCTTCTGTATAGGTATGTGCACAAAATCTTCACAATTAATTGACAAATTCACAAATCCATGGCTACCAAGTGCCAAAATTAATTACATGACCCAACTTTTTGCTAATGTGTAGCATGCGCAAGAGAGAAAGGGAGTTTATGTAGTGATGTATTTGAGCATGCTAAGAATCTTCGTGCTACTTGGCTTTTGTAACCTTATGGCACCACTTGTGAATATATATAAGTTTTTTGGTTGGACGTCTCCTTACTGTAACATCCTCGTTCCTTTGAAATAAAGTGAGCCTTTTGTCATTAATGTTGACATACTCAAGGAAGGCCATATCGATATCGTTATTGTATCGGTCCGCCCGGAAAAGGATATGTCGGGATATATTCGCCGATATATCGACGATACGGGTGGAAATACCTGAAATGGCTCAAAAAGATATTTTTGATGTTTTTTAGTAATTAAGATCATCTAAGATATTAAAACAATAAATAACATACAAATACACACTTATATCACACATATTGGTCATTTATACCCCATATATCGCACACACCGATCATATCGGACATATCGTTGGTATTGTTAATTGTTGACATATAGATATTGGAAATGGAGTTCGTTTAAATTCTTAGAACACTAAATAAATTACAAATATACACTTAGATAACACATAAAGATCATCTATGATCCTTATATCTCACATATCGATCATATCGAACATATCTTTGGTACTATTAATTGTTAACCTATAGATATTAAAATGAGAGTTCATCCAAGTTCTTAGAACACTAAATAACTTACAAATATACTTTTAAATTGCACATATTGATCATTTATGACACTTATGTCCCATATATCGATCATATTGTTGTTACTGTTAATTGCTAACTTATGGATATTGGAAATGTAGTCCATCCAAGTTCTTATAACACTAAATAACTTACAAATATACACTTATATTACACATATCGATCATCTATGACTCTTAAATTACACAGATCTGTCATATCAAGTATATCATTGTTAATGTTGATTGTTGACTTAAAGACATTGGAAATGGAGTTCATCCAAGACTTATATTGCATCACATATTATGCATAAACAAAATATTTAAGCTATATTTGGAAACCAAACAAATAAAGAGCATAATGGCATTTTTTAAAGAGACAGTTCATAATAATATTATCGGGAGGGGGAGGGGAGAAGATGAATTAAAATCGATTGGACATCCCCAAGTTGAACAACCATTGTATGCACCCTCTTGTCGCACCATACTCTATCAGAACGGGGGTCTCGTTGCCCGGTCAACGAGCTTGTGGGGGCTAGGAGGAGCCCAGGTTGGCCCCCCTTGCGGGGGTTGCAGGGACAGTGCCTTCGATCCGAAATAAAATATATAAATCATTATGCGTTTTAATACTAGGTGTAGCTAGATAAGTAGTTGAATCAAGCTTGCATGGATAGTATCATTTATATATGGATATATCAACGAAATATCGGTGATATCGGTCGACATCCTGGATTTTTTGTCCTGATTTCAGTCATTTTTATGGCAATATATCACTGATATGTGGGTCATATATCGCCGATATCCTGGTAAATAGATATGCACCCTAATATCGATATCTCCTTCCCGTCGATATTGATATATCATGATATGACCTTCTATGGACACACTTAATAAGTAGTATTGTAGGTTTGCGAGGGTGGATGTGTCTCAAGTGACGTAGGGTTTTGTTGAAGTTAATTTTTACCACCTATTCGATGTTCTACATATCATTTTATATTTGTCGGTCAGAGTGGCAAAGCTTATTAATGTGTTGAGGAGGTGTTTCTTATTGCGAGGCTCAGTAGACTGGAACTCTAGGTTCCCATTGGTTGGTTGGGAGGAGGTAATGATACCCTGCTCGCTAAATAGCTCTTCTATCTAATGGGAGGAGGTGGCGGTTTATGCAGCTCCAATGTGCTGCCTGCTATAGGACTCCCATTTGGGAGGATTAGCTTACACCTGCATAGGCCATCCTCGAATTTTTGGAATGGTGCCATGCTTTTAATTAGAGCATATGATTTGGGGCGTTAGTAATGGAGAAGCTTTCAGGTTTTGAGCAGACAACTAGACGTGAGCTATAACCTCAAAGATGAGATTCTTGATATTGGCGATGATGATGCTTGATGTGGATGTGTTGGTGTCACATTGCTGGCAGGAGGTTTGTTACTTTGGAGTTTGGTTTCCTGCGTTTCATTTTAGATCATATCTTTAATGAGTTACTGTTCTTAATGGAGGAATTGAGGGGTTCTCCACTGATTCTTGTCAGGATCTTTGGATGTGGAGTAGGGGAATTTTCCTCTGTGGTAAAGGCCTACAACGAATGATGTCGGTCTTTGTTTGTCACTGGCGGGGTTGTCGGATGCGAGCTATGAATTTTGCCTATTCATTTGGAAAGTGAGCTACTCTGAAGATCTGGTTCTGTTGAGATATTTGCTATCTTTCTTATTGTTTCCTATTATCTATTTATTTTGTCTTCTTCTTGTAAATTGTCCAATAGGTTCCTCTCATATATAAGAGAATCCTATGCCTCTCATTAATGCAATTCATCCTTTACCCTCTACATGGTATCAGAGCGACGGTCCTAGAACAGAGTTCCCGTAACCCACCAAACCTAACCCTACTTGCACCACCTCTTTCTCCACCGACTGCCAGCCTTCCAGCCCGCTGCTGACACTCCAGCCTGCTGCAGCCGGCCTCTCCCCAGGTCGCCGGACACCGCAGGACTCCCCTCTAGGCTGCCCACCACTGTCGGCCCCTTCTGTGTGCAACCTTGCGCCTCTTCGTGCCTTCAAGCTTCTCCGTTCGACTCTGCAGTTTGAATTGATCTGATTTTGATCAGAAAATGTGATTTCAGACTTATAAATTGCATTTTCCAGCCCTAGCGAGAAACAGAGATTGACAAGGATGGTTCTATGAGTCTATACGTACAACCAATGCTCCGTATAGTCGTGTAGACTCCTTCATATCTGTCTACTCCCCAGTTGAGTTCCATTATTCGATCGTTTTACCATCATGTCAGAGAATAAAAGTGATATTTTTTTTCTGGTGCCTTCAAGGGTCCGACTCCCATCACTAAGATGGACAAGACCAACTATGAGTTGTGGTTCATGCAGTTTCTCGCCTTCATGCAGTGCAACAACAATGAGCACATCATGACAGATCCTGAGCCAACGGACAAGACTGAGGCCAATGCTTCTTGGAAGGAAGATGACGCATATGTGCGTGTTTGGTTTTGTGGGACCCTCACCACAGAGATAGCCAATGATATTCTGAATCAGCCCACTACTAAGGCGATGCGGGACACTTTGGCATCCACCTATGCTCAAGCGAAGAATGAGACCAAGATTCTTCAGCAACAGTTCAATATCTACAATGCCAAGTAGAATGGCCGTCCTCTACATGTGTATTACCCTTTGCTTCGTGGCATGTTCGAGAAGCTCCATAGCTACATGCCTATTACGACATCTATTGAGCAATAGAATATGTATCAGAACTCCACGATGGTTGGAGTCTTCATGGATGGATTTGGCACAGAGTATGATGCTGCGCGTACTCAGCTTCTTATCGGAGATACCATACCTCCCATATAGGAGGCCTATAGCCATCTCAGCTGAATTATCATGTCTTCTACATCCACTTCTCCGCCCTCTTCAACGATGGCTGCTTCTAGTGGTCGAGGAGGGACGATTCATTCTAGAGGTCACACCCCTTGTGGCAGAGGTGGTGGACACTAGTGTGACCCTTGTACATACTATCGTCGGCCTGGATATGCAGAGGATACATGCTATCAGAAACATGGATATCTTGCTTTTGGTCGCGTAACAGAACATCTTGCGCCTTCAGAGACTCCAGCTTCCCAGGTCAATCCTTTCCTGGATGATATTGTCTGTCGTATTCGAGAGATCATGACTCCTACTACTGGCACCAACACTACAGATATCACAACCTCAGTCAGAGTCTCGTCGAGATCCTCGTGTATCGCCTATGCTTTTACTAGTAGTACTGGTGCATACATGACAGAGTAGGTTATGGACTCTGG
This sequence comes from Ottelia alismoides, assembly GCA_037367405.1. NCBI lineage: Eukaryota > Viridiplantae > Streptophyta > Magnoliopsida > Alismatales > Hydrocharitaceae > Ottelia > Ottelia alismoides. The sequence goes on along the minus strand of JAZKJV010001346.1, from coordinate 731,908 downwards.
TGCTTCCCACCACCTATGTGGAGACAGAGGGCATGTGAGGACCTACAGGAGTATCCCACTTGGCAGATGTGTTGTCATTGCTAATGGCGAATACTTACCCGTTACAGGACATGGGGAGGTTCATTTGACGCCGTCCATGTACCTTCAGAATATTTTATATGCTCCCGACTTTCAGATGAGTTTACTTTCCATTAATCAGATTACTAAGGATCTGCATTGTTGTGCTATTTCTGATCCTTCCTCTCTCATGTTTCAGGACATACTCACGGGCAAGGTGATTGGATGTGGCCGTAAGCAACGTGAGCTCTATAGACATGTCCAATCTCCTCATGCTAGCGTTTCTACTATACCTATTGGGCTAGTCTCTCCATATTTGTGGCACATTCGTTTTGGCCACCTTTCTCTACAGAAGTTGTGTCATGTTCTCCCTCAGATTTCTACGAGATCCTCCTTTCAATGTAAAGCATGCCAGCATGGGAAGTATCATCATTCTTCCTTTCCGCCCTGTCAGAGTTGGAGCAGTTCTCAGTTATATGAGCCCTTCATTTAGACATTTGGGGTCCGAGTCATGTTCCTGATCCCCAGTGACACTGTTTTTGTCTTGCTGCAGTCGATGATTTTCTAGACTTTCCCGGGTCTTTTATTGAAGAATACGTCTGAGGCTGGATATGTGATCAAATATTTTATTAATGAGAAAGAATATTTTTTCTGCCAATGTCAAATATCTTCGTCCTGATAATGCCTTAATTCTGTACCTCACAACCTTTTGAATTTCTTAGATCTCTTGCCATTGTTCACGAGACATCATGTGCTTATACTTTCCAGCAGAACGATGCTACCGAGTGTAAACACTGTCACTTACTTGATTTGACCAGAATCTTGTTGATACAGAGTCGTGCTCCTCACGCTTACTGGGTGATGCTGTCATTACTGCTTGTTATCTGGTGAATCGCATGCGTTCCTTTGTGTTGGGAGAGAAGATTCCTTTATCAGTTGCGTTTCCTGAGAAAGATCTTTTCCCCCTGACACCTCGTGCGTTAGAGTCTGTTGCTTTTGTTCATGATGTCTCTCTTGGACGTAACAAGCTCTCTCCTAGAGCTGTCAAGTACGTGTTTGTCGACTGCTCTCCTACCCAGAAGGGGTACTGTTGCTTTGATCCTCTAAGACATAAATACCTTGTCAGTGCTGACGTTACTTTCTTTGAGTTTGTTATGTATTTTTCTCCTACAGGTGACATACTAACCCCATCCGACTCTAACGATAAGATCTACATGCCTCCACCTCCTACTACCGTTCCTCCACCTGCCTCTACTCCTGCTCTACCACCACCTCCTCAGCTAATACAACCACCACCACCTACACCCACTCCTGCCTTTACACCTGCTCCTGTGGTTCCACTTCCTATTGTGACTCAGTTTTTGCCACGTGTTTTTACTCGTAGGTCTCGCTCGGCCATGGAAGAGTAGATGGCCGCACTTACAGTCACGTGATATGTGGATTCTTGTTTCTATTTCAGTGGACGTATCCGTTGTGGGATGCAAATGGGTGTTTACTGTGAAACATCGTGCAGATGGCAGTGTGGATCCTATAAGGCGGGATTTGTGGTACGTGGGTTCACCCAGACATATGGGGTGGACTATCGGGATACCTTCTCTCAAGTTGCCCGATATTCTACTCCGCGTATTCTACTTTATGTTGCTGTGACACGGGATTGATCCCTTTACCAACTTGATGTGAAGAATGCCTTCCTCCTACTCCTGTGGTTCCACCTCTTACTGTGACTCAGTTTTTTCCATGTGTTTTTACTCGCCGGTCTCGCTCGGTTCCTCCTGCTTAGGAAGCTCTTCAGGACAATCAATGGAGGTTGGCTATGGAGGAGTAGATGGCCGCACTTTTACAGTCACATGATATGTTGAGTCTTTTTTCTATTCCAGTGGACGTATCCGTTGTGGGATGCAAATGAGTGTTCACTGTGAAACATCGTGCAGATGGCAATGTGGATCGCTATAAGGCGAGATTTGTGGTACGTGGGTTCACCCAGACATATAGGGTGGACTGTTGGGATACTTTCTCTCCAATTGCCCGATATTCTACTCCACATATTCTACTTTATGTTGCTGTGACACGAGATTGGCTCATTTACCAACTTGATGCGAAGAATGCCTTCCTCTATGGTGATCTATAGGAGGAGGTTGACAAGAAGAGGTACAACGAGCTTGTTGGAAAGCTACTATATGTGACTATTACCAGACCCGACATATCCTCTGCCGTGAGCAAAGTGAGTCAGCTTATGGAGCATCCCAGACAAACACATATGGATGCTGTTCATATGATTCTGAGGTATATGAAAACATCACCAGGTACACGACTTCTTTTCAGCAAAGGCACATCTCTTTTAGTTACAACGTGTGCAAATGCGGATTATGCTAGGTGTCCAAAGGATAGGAAGTCTACTTCAGGCTTCGTTGTGTTCTTAGGGAATTCCTTGGTTTCATGGAAGAGCAAGAAGTAGACCGTGACTGCCAGATCAAGTGTTGGGCAAGGTTTGAAAAAACTAAAAACGGAACGAGCCGGTTTCCCTAAAATCAAGGCGAGACGGTCGAGGAGTAAGCCTCAATTTATAAGGATAATTACATATAAAAACAACAATAAAATATATACTAATGAAATTATATATTTTCTGACTAACATATGATATATATCACTACAATATATGATGAAATCGAAAGAAAAGACGTATATATATACATACTTTTTTATTGAATTTCCATCCAATCAAAGAATGAGTTTGTCGATACTCTTTTGAATTCTAACCATCTAATCCTGGTTAAAGAACAGTTGTATGAACCCCCTCCTGCTATACCATACCCCAACAAGATGGGGGTCTTTCTACCCGATTAACGAGCCTGGGGGGGTCTAAGGAGGGAGCAGGTGCGTTCCCCCCATGCGGGGGTGTGGGGGCAACATCCCCGATGGATTTTTTTAGTAAGGATTTTATTTCTACTCGGATATATGGATCTTTTTGTATGTGAGTAGTATATAAACTCCCCTTGAATTGTATCATGTTTGTCCTTCTACGTATATTACATAGCTCATTGTGTGATCACTACTTAAAATAAGTTTAAGGGTTATTTTTCTATGATATTTGCAGATTCGTATGTTTAAGGGTATAATGGTAAGAGTCTACTGACATAATTGGATTATTTCAATGGTAAATATGAACACGAAAGTGGATAAATTAAACATCCATCTTGTATATTTATATACTAAACAACTAACAACTAGACCTTTAAAAACACCTAAAATTGCCAATAGGATAAATGGTTACATAGAAAATACTAATAAAATTAAAAACCACCTCAATGACTGCGTCGCCTCCACCTCGATCGCCTCGACTGCCTCGAGCAGCTGAGGCGATCGCCTCTCGGAAGTGAGCTGAGACGGTCGTTCAGAGGCGTTTTTCGGCCGCCTCGTGCATTTCGAGGTGCGTTTTTTTAAACCATGGCGCATAATCAGAATACATGGCCATGACACATGCTAGCACAGAGATGATGTGGATCAGATCTGTTCTTGTTCTTACTGACCTGACCATAGAGGTGCCTCTTCCCATGCACCTTTAATGTGATAATCAGGCTGATCTTTTCATTGCCAACAACCCAACCTTTCATGAGAAGACCAAACAGATAGAGGTGGACTGTCACTACACTCGTGACATAATACAGAAGGGCCTTATTGCCGCTACGCACGTCAGCTCTAGAGACCAGACAACAAATGTTCTTAGTAAGGCTCTATCCAGAGGGCCTTATCAGAGATGTTCGAAGCTGAGTCTGATCGATATCTATGCTCCAGCTTGAGGGGGAGTGTTGAGATTTTTGGTATCTTATTGTTTTCTTATTATCTATTTATTTTGTCTTCTTATAAATTGCTCAATAGGTTCCTCTCCTATATAAGAGAACCCTAAGACCTCTCATTAATGCAGTTCATTCTTTACCCTCTACATGTTCATTGAGTAGTTATTGAGAAAGTGTAGATTGGTGGCCAAGGTGTACTGTTCCACATGGTGCTTGAGGGTGAAAATGTGTGTTTTCTGCTTGGATGACCTTGCGGATGCTGTCCACTTGTTCTTTGGATGTTCATTTGCGCAACAACTCAGGGCTTTCTCCTCCTGGCTGTGTCTTGACATTTCCTTTTTTGAGGAATTTTGAAGGTCCTTCGGACTAGGCATTTCATCGGCTGAAAATATGTTTGTAGGTGTTTGGACAAATGCAAAGGTTTGGGGGTTGTGTGGGCATATGGAAAGAACGCAATTTGATGGCCTTCAAGGGCAGTGAGTGCTACTTGGTGTGTGTGATGTGTGGTGTGACTGAGATGTTTGTCGAATGTTCTTGTACTGGTTGTGATTAACCTTGAAATTGTTTGGTATCTTTTAATGTGATTAATGAATTTTTGACCTTTCAAAAAAAAACTGGGTGCGATCATACTAATGTTAATGCACCTGATCCCATCAAAATTCTGAAGTTAAGCGTGCTTGGGCAGGAGTAGTACTAGGTCGGATGATCACATGTGAAGTCCTTGGCTGCACCCATTTCAATCTTAAGAAGGCCAGTTGATGCACCGATTAGGAAATACGGGTTTTGGGATGTTGAACCAGTTAAGAAAGGAGGGGAAGGCCCAAGAGAGTTGGAATGAGACTATCCAAAGGGATATTAGTTTTTTGGATCTAAGCCCGACCATGACCCAAGTTAGATCTGAATAGAGGCAAAAAATCCTTGTAGCCGACCCTTCTTAATGTGGGAAAAGGCTATATTGTTGTTGTTGATCACATTGATGATTCTATTCCATGTTAACATATATCTTGTTTTTATTGAATCCTTATCATTTTGTATTTTAAATATTTTTTTTAAATTTCTTCTATTTTCTCAATTTTTGTTAGTTTCTATAGAACTTGCTGAACTTATAGGTTGCTTGAGATGGTCTTCTTGCAGATATGTGCCTCTTTCTGGGTTTCACGGGGTGCTATCTGGTTTTCTTGTTGGTGTTAAACAAGTTATTCCAAATCATGAAATCATTTCAGTTGGTAATTTACAAGTGAATGCTGAGGTATGCTTGTGCAGAAATGGCTTAGTATTTTCTCCTCATGTGGTTTATTCAGAGGAAAATTTACCCTGAGATTGAAGTGCCTAGCTTATTGCTTTCTTGTTTTATCAGTGGTTTCCGTCAATTCTAGTACTGGCCGCAATTGTTCTAAGCCTTATCACAGCAAAAGCGATGCAGTACTTACCATTTGTACTATTTGGTACCTATGGCGGCTGGTTCTTCATTCGATACTTGCAAAGAGATGCTCAAGTTAATCTCATTGGCTATCCTGTTGAGGAATTTGCTTTTTCAACATTCTTTCCTGCTTTCATGAGGTATTTTTTCCCTGTGCACCACCAAGAGATAAATCTAGAAAGTATGATAAATTTGAAGTTCTTACAATAATTTTGATTTTCCAGGCCAGTGATCGATCCTTTCAGTACTTGCTTGCACAATTCACTCTGCAAAAACAAAGTACACAAAAGAGACAAAGATGGTCACCATAATACAGGCAGCTCATCCATGTCTGATGCTGAAAATGCCGAAGTGTCTAGATGGAGGTTATCCCTTTTCTTATGAATTTCTGTTTTTTGTTTGGTTTGTAGCCCAAATGCCCGAAACCACTTAAAATGGGAAAATGATTAGTTGCTGTTAGTTGGTAGCCACAATCCCCAAACATCTAGATATTCCATTGGTTTGATCGAAACATATCCTCGTTGTTTCTTTGGGATTTGTTTTGGTGTTTGACAGACTTCAATGTGGATCAATATACATGTTTAAGAAGTTACGAGATTGTCCCAACTACTTCTGCGCATATCAAATTTAATATAAATCGAAGGGTGACTTATACTGCACAGTCTGTAAAACGACAGTGCTTGCAAATCAAGGGTGACTTGGGGGCCTAGTTTGGAGTATCAACCAGCGCTCGTGTCTATAGAGATTTGTTATCATTTGAGAGTATCCAACTTGTCGAATCGCTGGAACAAAAACATGATAAGGGACACAAGGATTTATGTGAAAAATCCTAAGGACCGGGGCGGGACCACACAATCCAATGAAAGGGCCATGACCCCTGATTTTTTTGTAATTATTAAATAGAGTTTTTATCAGTTGTTCTTCTATGAGATATTACAATTTCAGTTATGTCCCTCTCTTTTTGGAAATATCAGTTGTGCCCTCGACTTCTTGTCATTCTATCATTTGTGTCCTTCCATTACTTTAACCTTCAATGAGCCGAACTTAACTATGATTTTTTCAAATCATGATGCGGTTAAGAGGGGCATAACCGTCCAAACTCCAATCACTTCCTCTTCATCCTCTTCCTCTATGTCAACATGCATATGGGACAGGACACATTAAGTCAAAGCCAGGCATCGACGCATAATGCGTGGAAGTAGTGCCGATACACGATCATCGAACGGAGCACCTCCCCTTCCATGTACTCGCACAAGCAGATGGATCATGGAGCACAACCCATATCCGGAAAGCTTGGATCTCTAGTATGGGAACTTGGGGTAGGAGTTGATGGGGGCGTGATCGAGGCTGGGAGGGGGAGGGGGGAGTCTGGGGGGCATCCTCCTCGACAAAGATGATGCGGAGGATGAAGGGGTTGCTCACGAACGACACAAGAAGTGGTTGGGTTAGATACCGTGCTGCTGCTCCGCGCATGGTAGTATGCAGTTTGCTGCTTCATGCATTGAGGCAGAGGAGGAGGGGTGCGGGGGGTTGAGGGCGGAGGGGGAGCGAGGATGGAGGAGCTGGGGCAGCTGGGGATGGAGGGAGGAGCGGGGACGGAGGAGGGAGGAGCTGGGGTTGGAGGGGGAGCAGCGGCAGAGGGGGAGCAGGGTTGGAGGAGCTAGGGCAATGGGGGGAGGAGCGGGGGCGGAGGGGGAGCAGGGGTGGGGTGGAGGAGCTGGGGTGGTGGGGGAGGAGGCTCAAGAAGGGGATGTACCTTTCAGTCTATTTTTTAAAATTTAATTCCTGATGTGCCCTAATAGTTAACGTCCGTTTGCGTTCTGATAGATGACATCTAACTCAAGGGACACAAGTGATAGGATGACAAGAAGTCGAGGACACAAATGATATTTCTGAAAAGGGAGGGGCATAACTGAAATTACAATATCTCAGAGGGACACAACTGATAAAAATATTATTAAATAATGTTTGTTAGTTAATTGGTTGGCCCCTGTTATTAGCTTGTCTCTGGAGGTAGGTCACTAATGTGGGTGACGAATCATTACAAAAAGTGTTATCTAAACGAGATGCAATCGGAAATGAGTATATGGTACAGTTTTTAATTTTTTTATTGATATATATATATATATATATATATATATATATATAGAGAGAGAGAGAGAGAGATGGGGCTGCTCCCAGGGAGTAGCCAACGAAGCTACTCCCACCCCTATTTTTCGTCCATTTTTTATTTTTTTGAAAAATAAAAATTTGAATATTCATCACTATATCCCTCTAACATTCTATTAAAATTTTGTCAGAAACAGAGACTCTTAGGCCCTCCATCCAGACGTCATTTTTTTAACGGTCGCAGGATTTTTTAAATTGACCATGTTTGGATGGAGGCCGTAGGAGTTTCTGTTTCTGACAAAATTTTAATACAATGTTAGGGGGATTTAATGATGAATATACAAATTCTTATTTTCCAAAAAAAATAAAAAAATTTGGAGGAAAATGGGGGTGGGAGCAGTCCGTTGGCTACTCCCAAGGAGCAGCCCCATTTTTCTCATATATATATATATATATATATGGGTGCCATTTTCAATTTTTGAAGACGTATATGGATATGGTTTTTTTGCAGATTTAGATATGGATATTTGTAGTATTGAATCTTTGTGTATAGGCATATCTCTCAAAATGTTACATGGGTATTCGTAAGATTTTAAAATTTATTTTTAAATGTAGGAAAAATGCAAGTCTTTACACTTATCTGTAATATAAGTCAATTTAATTTAGTAAAATTATCATTTTTCTCTTTTATGCTAATGCAATTGTAATTTATGCAATTTTGATTTAGTCTACAATTATGATCAACCTTACAAAAACATTTGACTATTATGTGTATCCATCAGAAAAATATTTGTTTAATATATTTTCATATTTGGAATCACATTAAGAATTATCCGAATTTTAAAAATAAGCAAGGATATGATAACATGGTTAGTTAATTCATGCATGTATATAATAATATTTATATGAAAATAGTAGATCGTATCCTCTGCTACGTGAAAAAGGATCCTGGAATATGACTTATCTTTACCAAAAATGCAAAAATTGATACCGAAGGATAAACTGATACAGGTTGGACTGGGTGCACTGATAGAGGGAGATCTATAACCGGTATATTCATGGCGGAAATTCCGTGACCTAGCGGAGTAAAGGACAATCTGTCTTTGCCAACTGCTTCGGAAAGATTTGATATAATTAGAAGCAGTTGAGGAAGAATAGTGCAAATAATGATCCCCTTAAACAAGTACAAACAACTCAGTAGTTTGATGTAAGCTGATATTTTGTTGATGAATAAAGCCTATGTTCATTCTCGCACTAACTGCTTTTCTTAGTAGGAATTCAGGTGTTTCAATCTCAATGTTAGACAGTGGTTTCATGCATTTACTTCCATGCATAGGCTCTTTCTCATTCTTCCTGGAAACTGAAACCAAAAAATTTATCCGGGGAAATTGCTAATCCATCCTACTCGCCGAAAACGAGCTAACAAGCATCATGGTGGATGAAGCTAACCATTTTATGAATTTCTAGTTTTTATTTCTTCCTGGCTTAGAGACATAGGCAATTACTAATCATCCATTCCTGGTAATTCTTTTCTGCAGAGATCGGGGGGCACGAGCACTGGACGCTAAACTTCAAGCTGCAGATGATGAGGTGGAACCAGGTAAAGACCATCCAGCAAGTTTGGTTTGAGAAAACTGAGCTTTCTGTGCGTACTGCTACATATCTGATCCTGCTGATATTAGGGAAAAGTTTCCGTTTTCTTTTACTGATAAACCGAGAAATGTATAGATTATTTAAGAAAGTCGCTTGAATTAAAATGTTAGAGAAATATATGGGTCGTTGTTGAACCATGACAGGAACTTTAAATGGCATTGTTATTTAGAACATAAGTCCTGCAGGTGGGCTCATTTAATAATGGTTAATCTAATAACGATTTAGCATCAAAATTCTGTATATGGCGGAGAAATGCAATTTCTTAATAGTGATTTTTACCCGACAGTCCCTATAAACTTTTTAAATTACCTTTACGACCTTTTGCACAACGTAATTACGCCATCAACCTTATAAATTACCTCAAGAACTCCCATGAGCTTCAAAAAATTATGGGATAATTACACCCATAACCCTGAGTAATTTTGCAATCTCAATCATAACCCTGTATAATCGCGAATTACATGAGAAACCCCGAGTAATGCTTAACTCTTACATGACATAACCCTATGTTAGGGTCCGTTTGATTTAGCCGTTATACTTGACGGTTTCCGTCAAAAAAGACCAAAATACCCCAGATATTTATTTTTATTTGAAAAACATGCCCCCGACCCCTCTCCCCAATTCAACCGACCTCCCAGCCAACCACCGCCCCCCGCCGGACGGGGCCGAAGGCGGAGCGGCAAAGCGGAGCGCAGCCTGCGCGGGGAGGTCGCGGCCCGCGTCGGCGGAGGAGCCACGCGCGGATGGAGCGGGCGGCGTGGGACGCGGCCGGAGGCAGGAGGTGGCCCGCGCGCGGAGGGAACGGCGCTCCGCCGCGCGGGCTTCGGCGGCTGGAGCGCGAAGGGAGAGGCACGGTGGTCGAGGCAGCGCGGTGATGGGCAGGATCTGGGCGGCGAAGGGGCAGCGGCTTCGGACATTACTTTCAGTGTAATCGGAGATGTTACATCGCGCAGTGCAAATCTAATAAGTAGTCCGATGAAATCTTACTCTCAAGCAGAAACATCTCGCTCTCATCTTTCTATCATATATTCCACCGTCAACATAAAAAAATAACTGTTCTAATGCCTTAATGGCAAGGAGATGAAACTGCAACGGTCAACTCCCCTCTACAGACTGGGATACCTGCACGACCCATAACCTGCGCATCAAGACGAACGATGCTGGCAGCACGCAGGATCTGGGCGGCGAAGGGGCAGCGGCTTCGGGCGGCGCCGCTGGACGGGGTCGCGTGTGGCCACTGCGGCTGATGATGGCAGCAGGTGCGCACGGCTGCGCGAGGTTGGAGGGGCTCGACCTGCGCGAGGCGGCGACAAGCCACTGGAATACGGCAGCAGGGGCCGAGGGCGCGGGGCTGGGCCGTGGACGCAGGATTGGCGGTCGGCGCCGCAATCGGTGAAGGGGAGGCGCGGGGGTGACGACGTGCCGCGGCATCTGAAGGGAAGGTGGCCGCGAGGAGGAGGAGGGAGCAGACGAGAGTGGGATATTTTTTTATTTGGGTTAATCGCAACCGTTAGATTGTTGATCAGTTAGATTAACCTAATCATTGGGTTGAGTTAATGAGATAAAGTAACGGAAGGTTATAGATATAAGACGGCGCACTTACTCAGGGTCCTGAGCGTAATTCGCGATTATACAGGGTTATGATTGAGATTGCAAAATTACTCAGGGTTATGGGTGTAATTATCCCAAAAATTAACCGCAGGATTCATGGGGTATGAGTTGGTAAGTTTACGGAGTTGAGGAAGGAATTAGGTTATTTCAAAGATTGTAGAGATAATTGATAAAGTTTATAGGATCTGTCGAGTAAACTGTTACTGTAGATACAATGCCTAGTTAATTAACATATTAATTAACGCTACAATACAGACATGAGACATCCAATGCTAACGGTAGATTGTCTAGTGTTTCGGGGGTTAAATTATAGGGATGAGGTTTGAAACCTGGCATTCTATTGTGGTTATTTTTTAAACCCATCATGATTTTTTGAAATTGTAAATTTTTGAAAGAATTGATAATTTAGTTAAAGGGCCTGTTTGGTTGTAGGGTTGGGCAGGATTAGGATGGGCTGGTTACTATTTACAAGGGTACCTCCCAACCCTACAATACTATTCACCCAATCCAATCCAGGTCAACCCAACCCTGCCCAACCCTACAACCAAACAAGCTCAAATAGTATTTAATATGATATCAAATACTATGAGAATATTATTTTACTTATATATATTTGGCAACAATGTCGAAATATATACAAGGCATCAAGCATTGGAGGATAAGATTTTGTTTATTTGTACGTACGTAATTTGTTTCAAAGTATCATGGTTGTTAGTCTTCGTTAGATAATTTCACATAGAACTTGAATCTTCCATGCATTTAAATTAAATCGATTCAACGATTAGTAGATCCAGTGATTGGTTACGTAGTTGTTGACATATAAATTAAATATTTAAATCTTATACAATATAGGTTAAGGTTCAAGAATGGCAACGAACAATTTGAATTTATTGCCATTTCTTGATGTTAAATTAATCACAATCAAAATTCTTCATTGTGAAATTATCTTATGTCATTTTTACTCACAATGAATGTCATGTTTATTACAAAATTCATTAAAATGATGATCATCCATTTACTTTCACATTAAAATTTATGCCAATCCTTATTAATTTAACAATGATTAGAAGAGAAAATGATGGATGACTGGGATGAGATGAGTCGTTGCTTGGAATATATCAACAATGACAATATTTCTCATGATTATAAATAACTAGATCTAAATTTGTAAAGAGAAATATTTGTTGTTATACATTTAATTGCAAAAAACATGGTAGCAAAGATTATCTTATTTTATTTACAATACATGCCGCATTTCTTACTCAACGATTATACATTGATTTTACAGTTAATTTTTGTTGTCGCTATACATTTAACATTGAAATATATGGAAACATTTACAATTATTATTGTGAATTTTTGTTGTTGTTGCTGTACATTTAGTAATAAAAGATAAGGAAATAAATATTAAGTTATTATAGTTCACAATATGAGACTAAAGTTTATAAATGATGATTATCACTTCACTTTTTGGTTAAAATTTGTAAATCACTGTTAAGTTAGACACAATTAAAAACAAAATCAATCATTGATTGTTGTTATATGTTTCGTTGTTAACAATATTAGCAACAGTGCTTTTTTTTGCAAATTCAAAAAATTCAGACATGATTTTGTAATGAATAATATTCATTGTTATACATTCATCTCCAAAAGATATGGCAATGATGATTAAATTATTTATGGTCATAAAATATTATTATTATATGATGTCTACAATAAAATTTTTATGGCATAATTGGATTTGCTAAAGTTTTATTGTTGAATCATAGAGTAAATCTCATCAATATAAGACTGAAATACAAATACTTAAAAGGATATTTATTATTATGGTTAAGACATCATAGAAGATATTATCTATCTATATAAAATTTAAAAAATATTATACAAAATATTTTTAATTATGTTATTTTCAAGATATATTACGCACAATGTTACATTACAAGTGTACTTATTGTGGTGATAGCTTCATTATATTCCATATTATATTTCTGCATACCATCAATGCAACCCATGCAATGCACATGGTATACACAAGGACAAATGGAGAGGGGAGCAAGGAGGAGCAAATGCCCCTCTCAATTTTTGAAATAAATTAATACATTTCATATATAATTGAAAAAATCTCACTCCAAATGTATCATCCTCAATTCTTCCCCTTCCCATAACTCCCTCACTTACTCCCCTTTTCAATTCTCTCTTGCACTCATTCTCTCTCCCTCTCCCTCTCTCTCGTGTTGCTCGCTCTGTCTCAACTGCTTTCTCTCTCAATTCTCTCATGTTCTCTCTCCAGCATCCCTCCCTTAATTTCATTGATAGTCATAATTCAAATTGGACAAATTTTTGCTGCTATTAAGATTCAAATTCGAAGGGCACGTATTTGCTTTTACATAATTTTTCTAATACCGCTGAATTTCCGATTTTTAATCTTTTTTTAATATATTAGAAAATGTCTAATATTGAAAACGATTTTTATGGAAGAAACTTGATTGAATTAGATATATTTAATAAACTTATTGTTTAACATTATCCTAGATAATGTTAGAATTTTGGATTGATTACATATGGCAATTATCAAAATTAAAATACATCTGGATTCTTTTTATAAGATATCTAGCAATTCATACATTTCCCCTCAATTTTACTCCATACATATTAATACAAATGAAGACAATATTGAATTAACAAATAGTGAATCATTGTTTGGTACTTGGACACATTCAGATTTTTTAATAATAAAGGATATGCAAAATTTACCCATTTTTATTCCCAATTAAATTGCCTAATTGACCATATATTTTTAAGAATGTATGAAACGTCTATCATATCTCTGTATAGAAAATTTACATTTTGTTAAGTTTTTATTAAAATATATGAGTTTAGCTGTCAATACATATTAATTTTAGCAATGAAGAAATTATTCAACGATTTCAAAATATGAATTCTCGTCAAGGACAACTCTAACAAGTAATTTTTTTAAAGAGCACAATCATTTTATAATTTCAGAAAGCATACAATTATATTTTCTATTCGCATTGCAGATATTCAATATGTCATTTTCATTGGATGAATACATTCTTTATTAATATTTGTGCCCCTTCCTAAATACCATCCTGACTCCGTCCCTCGGTGTACACGAGTTCAAATTATAAAAAGGCATTTCATTCGTTTTTTGCAACATCAACGTAAGAAAAAACCTAAACAGGACCCAGAGATAAACCCACAAAAAGGCTTGTTGCCAATCAAGTAATGTTCCATGTATATCATTTTTTGGGACTCTTACCCTTGTGTCCATCCTGAGTGTAAATGTAACACTTATTTCCTCAACTTTTTTGCAAATAAAGTGTGCCCCTAAAAATTTTATAAAGTTCACAATATTGCTCTTATTTTAGTGTAATATAGAAAAACAAGTGTAAAATAGGACACTATCGCTAATTTTGTAAGAATGTAGGGCAATCTTACAAAAGTCACAATATAGCTCTTCTACTAGTGTAATATAGGAGAAAACACTTAAATGGAAGGACATTACTGCAAATTTTGTATGAATATAAGTCCAGTCTTACAACATTCACAATATACCTCTTCTACTAGTGTAATATAGGAGAAACACGTTAAAGTAGGACGATACTGAAAATTTTGTAGGAATATAAGGCCAGTCTTACAAAATTCACAATATAGCTCTTTTGCTAGTGTAACATGGAAACAACGGTAGTGAGGATTTTGTAACAATAGAGGGCAAATAAGTTAGGGGCATAATTGTATCGCAAAAACTCGAAGGGTGCGTTTGGTCCGTGGGTTATCTGGGAAGGATAACCCGCTTTTGTGTTTGTATGTTTGATTGGTGGGTTAAGGGTTGAGAGGATTTGTGTGACGTGATTGTATTGAAATTCGAAAAAGTGGGTAGTTATTATGATATTATTGTATTGAAATTTGAAAAAGTTGGTAGTTGTTGTGATATGATTGTATTGAAGTTTGGAATAATGAGTAGAAGTCGAGTATTTTATGATTTTTAAATGATATGATGGTATAATATAATTTTTTGGTGAATAGAGAGAGTGGGACCCACTAGTGGGTTAGATATATGGGTTTTGGAGGTAACCCACTCAAAGTGAGAGTAAGCCCCCAACCGAACGGCCTCGAAAGGACACACGAGTAAAAAACTTCATTTTTGGGGTACATTATACCATTGTATGCAATAAGTGATGGATATAGCATATGGTCATCTTTATCCTTAAAGATATAATGTAAATATTTGGAGTATAAGCCATGTTCGTTTGGGTCATAAGGAGGAATGGAATAAGGGGAATAAGCCCCCAACACGCTTCCCCGTGGTACGATTATTCCCCATTATTTCATCTTATTTCACTCTTATTCCTATCTTTATCCCACCTTACCTACTTTTATTTCACCTTATTCTCCTTATTCTTATTCTCCAGCCGAACGGAGAATAAACCCTTATTCCCCATCCTTATTCCTGCTTATTCTCCTACCGAACGGGTTCTAAGTATCAGCACAAACAGTTTGTAGGTTAGCATATACACACACAAATTGGTACGTGTTTATTTGAATTCAAATAACATCGAGTGTTTCGACCCAAACAGAAATAATTCAAAAGAGCAGATACATATCATAATTTATCAATAAACGTCTCAATAATTTATATGTGCTAACGGTGAGGGTGGTTTATTCCTTTTGTAACACATAATATAAAAAATGCCGTTGGCTTCGAAGACACAGAAGTGGCTGTAGTTTAGTGGTGAGAATTCCACGTTGTGGCCGTGGAGACCTGGGCTCGAATCCCAGCAGCCACATTTTTTATTTTTTTTTAAATTAAAATTTGATTTTTATTTTTTGATTAAACTATAATAATTAGGTCGTCCTAAGCATTTTCACGTGAGATCATTTCTATAGGATATTTTATCTCAGGAGCATAATTCGTAACAAAAAATATACTAATAATTTATTTCACTGGAATAAATTGTAAATTTTAACTTTTTAATTGGCAAATACCGTAGGCAATCATGGATCCATCACAATCTATTGGTGAATCCTAAGCATGAACTTGGTGATCATCTTAATGCGATCAAAATTATACGTACAAACTGATATCTTCTAAAAAAGATTTGTTAAAACGATGATTTCAACACTGATAGATAAAAGAGTGATCGTTTCACACAATTACAATGAATCTACAAATATTAAATTTATATTTCATAATGCAAATCAGTGAATCTAAATAGTATGGTGAGCGCAACTCAATCACATGGAGGCCCTTATAAAATCTATGTTCTGCTTTGCAGTGTTTTAAGTTTTGGAGTTTATAAGTAAACTACTTTTATCGAACTATTAAATAATAGATTTTTATCTCTCATACTTTCTTAACTTCTGCCTTATCAGTTATGCTTTTCACTTTTTTAGAATATCACTTGTGCCCTTACATTCTTACAAATTCACAATTCTGCTCTTCTGTTAAGGTAATGTAGGGGCATAACTAATATTATCAAAGGGCATCACTGCGAATTTTGTAGAACATCAGGGCACAACTGATATTCCAAAAGGGACGACCCTGGGTGGATGCCTCGAGCGACCGAGCCACTCGATCAAGATTGAGCGGTTCCGTATGAAAACCGGTTATTTTTTAGCCCTCACCATGCGAACCGTTCGATCTTGATGGAGCACTCGAGGCACCCACCTTTTTACAGTCAACCTCTGCAGTACAGAAGATCCGTTCTACGATGGAAAAGGATAATAAACCTGTAAAATTGCAAAATATAATGGAGTTTTTTTTGGACATGTACGGAGGATGAGTTGCAGGGGTATGGGATTTAAAGGTGTAATAGGGTGACAATGGTAATTGGAGGATGACGGCATTAATTTGAAGTAGTAGATAACACTTCAACTCAGCCTTTATCAAACAAAGAAGATGACCTAAATGGGTTTGAATCATCTTGAATCAGATCCACAAAGTGCGAGGCTGCGAGCTGATCTCAGCCATAGATGGTTGCTTAAAGGCTTGATATTAGATGAAGGATTGCTTCATCATGATCAAGCAACCCTAGACATTACAAGACAAACAAAGAAATACGGTTACAATTGTAGTCGCTACAGTTACCAAGTAGTGTGGTTGTAGTCGTAGTCTTTAGTTGCATCTGCATGTAGTCGTATTAGCTGTAGTCACATGCAATGGCCACGATACTACATGGGACCACGTCGTGGTCGTTATTTAGTCGAAAACAATGACTACAATGCTCTATTTAGAGCGCATTGTGTCATCCATTCAACACAACTGTAACACCCTAGACATAGTCTAACATCTGGTACTCACAAAAGTGTGAGAGTGAATAGCAAGAGAAGAAGATTATTATTTCACAACTTAAGTTTAAACATATTGGGATGTCGTTAAACAAGCTCAATTGGATTCAAGCCCAACAGGTTGTCGTGCAATTTTCCTTGATAACTTCTCAGACCTAACCTCTGCCGTTACAAATGATATCAAAGTGGGTTCCTTTTAATAGTGGAAAGAACAACGTAATAGCTCAAAGCACCTCTACCCAAAAGATAGAAGGAAAATGCTACCTGAAAGGTGCAATCATACCACTATCAATGGGGATAACCGAATGAGTGATGGGTTGTATATCAACTCACGTTCAAATTTAAGAGGGAGAGATTGACATACCACAAACATAGTCTCACATTTAGTACTCACAAAATGTGATAATGGCTCATAAGCAAGGACGGTTACTACTTCACAATTTACACTTAAGCACTTTGGTTGCTGATTAATAAGTCTATCTAGGCCCAAGTCTAATAAGTTGTGAAGGTCAGTTATTCTCAATAACAGTTTGTGTATTAGTCGGGGATATTACAAAAAATTTCCTGACATATGTGACCAGTATATGACAATGTGTGAGTACAAGATAACCATAATGTGGTCCTTTTCTAGTTGCATATTGATTTATATGAAAAAAATACAAATAGCAACAAGTTATTGTTGCTGCCTCCTTGTTGCTAGTGGTAAATGCATACTTAGGGTTAGAGACACACAAAATAGATGAGTTAAAATGACGAATCTGGATTTCGATAGTATCGATATCTGATACACATTCACATTCTTCCATATTTCATACACATCTCATAGTGGCATTCATCCATAAATTTTAATACATTCATATTGTGCACACTTCATATACATTCACTTCCACTTCATACACGTCTCACAGTGGCATGGATACTTCATACACACCTTTAGTATTATCGACAATAATCGACTTTCCCTCCCCCTTTTCTCTTTTTCTTTGACTATTCTGAAATATGAAGATTGGGTATATTACATAAATGCATTTTAGGCTATTTTTGATGTTTTCTTGATTCTTCGTCTTACTTCTTTATGAACCATGTCAGTTTGACATAGTTTCTAGGTAAGGATTAAAAATATGATCTACAATCTTATTTATTTTTGTTTTCTTGTATGTACACATTTGTTATATTCTTCTATATTTTATTTCTTGTTATTTTCTTTTTTTGGGATTTTTACACCCATAACCCTGAGTAATTTCACAATAACAATCGTCACCCTGTATAATCATAAATTACATGAGAAACCCTGATGACATGCTTTGCAACTCGGGTTAACTATGCAAATAATCAAGGGTCGTTGCGACCCGACTCACCAAGTGTAATCAACAAGGAAAAAAATATATAGAACCACTTTAGCAGAAAAATCAATCAATGGAATGTAAGCGGTCTTCGCTATTTAATTTACCTGGTACAACGACCAGGGACGAACACAAGGAGAACGATTAAAGAACTTAGCAATCAAATTTCAAAAAAAAAAATTTAGTGGTTTTCGCTTTTTCAATTTTTTTAACTTTTAGACGAGGAACAATACGTACAAGGAAAGAAATACGCACACAACAATCTTTTTGTATTTTTCACAATAGTAAAAAATGCTCAGAAAATTGCATAAAATATATTTTTGGATTTTACAGATTTTAAAATATTTTTGATAAATTTTTCAAAATTTTCTGATATTTTTGTGATTTTATAAAAAGCAAACAATGCAAACAAAGGCAAACAGTGCACATCAAAGAGTATTTTGTACCTAAAAATACTTTAAGGCCTAAAACTCCTGGAATTTATTTTTATGCTAAAGTATAAACAAATATCTACACATAGAAACTGAGATCACGATTTTTCAATTTTTTCTAGAATTGGCTACAATTTTCTAAGATTTTTAGTATTTTGCATTTTTTGGATTTTATAAATAGTTAATGCGTGAAAATTGGATAGAATATAAATGACAATAAAATACATATAATCTAAATTTTTGGAGTTTTTAGAGAAATATTCAAAATTTTATGATTTTTCGAAGTTCACACAGAGAAAATCACACAGTTTTTAATTTTTTAAAATAACGAATGAATTTAAAAAAAGCAATAAAAAAATAATACAATGAACATATACATAAACATTTATGATTTTTCGAAGTTCACACAGAGAAAATCACACAATTTTTTTATTTTTTTAAAATAGCGAATGAATCTAAAAATCATTAAAAAATTTATAAAGTGAACATATACATAAAATGAGTTTAATTTGATTTTTCCAGAATTTTCAAAGCTATAAAACATTTAGTTCAATCAAATAAACATTCAAAATCAAGTATGGAAATTACCGGGATTAAATAGTAATTATTTAAAGTTTTTGCCTAAGAATATAAAAGGAATAAACATGCAGGTAAAAGCTAGCAATTTACCCAGGTGTAGTGTGCAACACACATGTTCAGCTTCTGGCGGGACTTCATCGTAATATCAGAAACATGGATGCTCTCCACGCAATTTTCTCAAATAAGCTCATGTAGAGGTGCTAATCAAATCGAATAATTCGAATCCACCTAGATTCATATTCAGTTCGTTATAAAATTTTTGAATCCCAATCCGAATCGAATAGTAAACAAATTTCTAATCTAGATTCAAATTCAATTCATTTGAAGTTTCGAATATTCAAATTCGATTCATTTTACATCGAATTAGAATTTTATTTAATAATGTAACTAATAATAAAAATTTATATTAATAATATTCTAGATTTCAAAGAATTGAATAGACTTTGTGATACTAATTTGTGAAAAAATAATTAAGATAAGTAAAAAACTTTTAACATAAATGGTGAAATTCAATAGATGATATAAATTGCATTAAAGTACTTAACTTTTGTCGTTCGTATATATCTCTTGCATTCCTCATTTACTTTTTTTGTACCTATGGTGAATTGAATATATAAAGGAAAAATAGTCATTGACATCTTGATAAACTATTGATCTTTTCTTTTTGTACCTATGATGGAAATTCAATCAATGCATCTCCGCCTTTTAACAAACACTCCACCAACTTTCTCATTCGCTTTGGTAAATTATTCACAAACCATTGATCTTTTCTTTATATCAATTTTGTTAATTATTTCATGATTCAGTTTTTCTATTTCTTCATCCTCTTCTTCTACTTTTTCATTAATATCATCATCATGCTCAATAACCCTCTCATGGATATTGTCTTGAGAAGATGGTATGTTTGAATTAGACTTCTAAAAAAATATAAACACATACTCAACTATATTTTAAATTCCATACCAATATAGAAATACAAAATTTAGATTAATAGATATACATGTCCAAAATAATAACCAGAAGATTGTGTTCCACATTTCTCTCAGAATCTTCCATATATTGCCCCCCATTGTGACCTATCTCCATGATATCTAAGAAAAAAGAATCATTAAATTCCATCAGAATCATAAAAGGTCGACGTGAACTGACTTATGGAGTTGAATCCTACATCTGAGGTGTATAAAAACCAGCAGATTTGACTAAGAACTCAGTTGGTATGGCTCTAATCTTCATTTTTCTATTATGTAATATTTTTTTCTACATCAATCATGAACAGTTCATGCTTACCTCATTTCAATGCATTCTTAGAGGGGCATAGTTGGGCTTATTGAAGATTATGATGATATTTCCTTCTTAATGACTTAGTCCCCTTTTAGTCTTGATGAGAAATGGAATTTAGTTGTAGTTATGATCTTTTTCACATTAGTCATTTAGGCAAAGCTCGAAATCCATGAAATCTGTTCATACCTTAATTATTTCTAAGATATTATTTGTATTCAAATGCTTGATTGTCCTTATCATAAGATCTGGATATTATAATAGATGACAGGATTGGGAGCGTGATTAAGAAAAATATTATTCGAAATTTGAAACCTATGACATCGGGATGGTTTTTAAAAATTTAGTATGTGTTTGTTTGCAAATGATGTATTTTAGAATAACATAAATTATTTAGATATAACCTAAATCTTAAGTTTTTAGGGTAAAAGGATGCGTGTGGTAATGGAGAGATGATAGCGACATTGATGAGTCTAGAACCGGTGTCGTTGTCGACGACGGGGAAGAGTGGGAGCTGGTGGTAAGGCTGGCGATTGGGAGGGTGGTGTTGTCAGTGGAGGGAGCGAGTAGGAGCGGGAGACTAGAGCCGACGGCATTGGAGAGAGCGAGAAGAAGCGGGAGGCCAAAGCCGATGACGTTGGAGAGAGCGAGCAGTAGCAAGAGACCGGAGCTAGCAACGTTGGAGAGAGCGAGCATGAGCGGGAGGTTGGAGCTGGCGGCATTGGAGAGCAGAATCAAATGTTAGGATTTGTTTTTCATGAGCGACGAGGGAAGAGAGAGAATTTGGGAGAGTAAAGAGGGGGTATGGTTATGTAATAGGTATCCCAAAATTGGGATGTTTAGAATAAGATGATGAAAATTTTTATTTATTATATTAAGTTGTGTATCATTTATGGGGATTTTATAAAATATATACTACATATATTTACATATAATGCTTTATACCATATTATATATGTGTGTGTGTCGAATCAAATTGAATTATTATCGAACAAATCCAATTGAATTCATATTCAATTCACTTGGGAATCGAATCCACAAATTAAATTCAGATTCAGTTCATTTGATTTCGAATCGAACTTTTTTCGAATTTTTATCGAACGAATCCTAATCGAATTCGAATGATTCAATTCAATTAGCGGCCCTAAGCTCAAGTGTTGCACATGATCCGTGAGGGCTAAGTTGAGGTTTTGATAATTTCTAGGGGTCTGTTTATAATTTACCCAAAAATTAGGGCTTCTAATATACTTCCTTTTCCTTCGTACTCATTGGAATCAAAAGGGACGCAACCCCTCTTGTTCTCCTCCAAGTAGATGGAGGTAGCAGGCTGATCTCACGGTCGGAGATATGGCGGGGAGGTACGACGGGCTAGGTGGCCGGCGGTGGCGAGCTTCTTTGAGCGGAGGAGCGAACAGATCTGGAGGAGGCTGCGGTCCAGGCGATGAGGGTGGTAGGGGCGGCAAAAGCCACTCTGAATGAGGCGGTCGTGCGACGGAGGGCCACAGAGGAGGTCGAGACGCGCGGAGGAGATGCGCGGCACGAGGCAGTAGACCGGCATATGCTGGTGTGGCTGTTTTGTTTTTTTATGTAAACAGAAATAAATCATTTTTAAATGTTTTAAACAGAAATTGTAAAACATTAATTTTTTGTATATTTTTTGTTATTATTTTTTTATCCTGCAAAACTAATGTTAGAAAAAAGCGATACATTTTTTTGTTTTTAATTTTAAAATTTTATGATTATTTCTTATACACAATTAAAGATGCGAGTAATCAACGAAAATTCAAATGCGACAAAACGTGAGTGGATGTATATCCGACGAAATGGTAGATAGATCCGAGGATCCGACTACCGTGTGTGATCGGATGTGAAAGATTGTGAGAGATAGAACATGAAATATATGGATATTGATGTGAGGTGAAAAATCAGATTCAGATCGGACGTCAAAGCAGGATGGAGAATTACCTAAGATTAGACACTATAAACTACACCTAGAATTAATCTAAATGAAAAACGGAAAATAAAGTGGATCTAACCTGAGGGAGGTCGGTGCCATGATGGCCTCAACGTCAACCGATCCACTGTCACCGGATGGCTCGGGGGCTGGGCCCCTCTATCGATTGACGGGATATTCGGGATTGAGGCTCCTTCTCCACTAAAGAATGATCCAAGAATAATGAAGGAAAGGAGACCTATTAAAAAGAAGATCAAATCCAAAAAAGGAAGATACTTACAAAATAGGAAGGTGTTTAGTGGTAGAATTAATAAAATAAATAAATAAATAAAATAAATTTTCATAATTATAGTAATAATAATAATAATTAATAGTTGTCTAAAATTAAAGAGCCATCTTAATGGTGGCTAATGAAGATAATTATTGAATTATACACATGGTATATTTTTATATACAATTAATTAATTAAATGAATTATTTTCATCACTTTATTTATTTATTTAATAAAGATTAATTATTTAATTTTTTGAGATAGTTATTTAGGGAAAAAGTTTATATACATATGATACATACATATAATACATTATACACACGTACAAATATGGAATTATTTTTAAATATATATTTCTTAAAATTTATTATTTATAATTTTTTATAATTAAGATAATATTTACAATTATGTACATTAGTATAAAAATAGAAATGAATAAATATATACAATAAGCGGTAAAAATATCGTAAGTGTTCAAATTTTATTTTAGGTATATATACAGATGTTGTTACCATCGCCTTTATATGTCCCTTGTATCGACACAACATCTCAACCCCATGAGAAAGAATTGAGAATCGCGTTGGCATTTCATTCCCATGTAAAAACAACCTAGTACAAGATGAATAAAATAGTTGAGTATATTAGAATATTGCAGATAATAATTCTATTGTAAAATACCTCCAAATCATATAGTATGACAACCTTGACAACATAAGGAAGCTATTGAAAGTCATGCGTCGTGATGGGGACACGTGCACGAGCAACCTATCTAAGGTAGATCTAAAACTCCATGGAGTTATCTCCCACTGCATCTCCTCCAATGATACAAACATGTAATGTCTGTCGGGTGCAAGACGATCCAGGAATCTACATTGAGACGGTCTCCGTCGTTTATGAGATCCGCCACTACCGGGATAAGGAGATCCTCCATGTGGCTGCTGAGCAGGTTCGGGAACTTCCCTAATATGCTTGGGGTCTAGGAGCCATATCTTCATTTCAATAGTATATAATTTAAAAATACATTTAGATCGATTACAAGATATCAATTATTTGAATATAAAATAAAAAATAACATTTCCTCACATTGCTAGTAGAAATGTCTTTGTCTACTACATAATGAAAAAAATCATTTGAAATATTCTGCTATGCAACATCATTATCTAATGCATCTTCCTCTTCGTTAACATCAAAGAAGTCTCTCGGTTTTATCCTAACATGTATAATCTACCCACTAACAGAGTTGTCCGGTACATAAAAGACATGTTCTACCTGACTGACAAGCGCATACGGCTCATTTGTTTGTAACCGACATGTTTACTTTAAAGAAAGAACTCCATTTTTATCTTTCTTGTAACCTGCTCCAACACGACCCACATCGAACCAAATGTAATGAAATAGAAAACACTTTACATCATGTGTAAAACTGATTTCTAGTATATCAATAATTTCACCATAGTATCTATTAATTTCAGATGAGAGCTCGGCCTTCACTATCACTCCAGAAAGCTATGTTGCTTTATTCTCATCGATTGATTTTTTTCGAAATCTGAATCCATTAATGATATAGTTAGAATGAGACACTACTATTGAGAATGAACTTCGTTAGATAATACCAAGATTCATACTCCACCATTCATCTTTGATAACTTTTAACAGTTCAATACTATCTTTGGTAACTTTTAAAAGCTTGTCCATTTTGTTGAAATATCCAAAGTTTGTTTAGATCTTTAGTCCACGAACGACTGCCCATCAAACTTGTAATTATTTTCACTTTTCAACCATATATAATTCACAGGTAAGAAGCGATGATGGCCCAAATAACAATATTTCATACTCACAGTTAGTCATGTAGATTGTATTTTTATCCATGCAAACTGGACATGTGAGTTTACCTTTTGTACTCCAACCTGATAAATTAGCATATACCGAAAAATCATTAATTGTCCATAATAAAGAAGCACACATTGTAAAGAATTCTTTCTTTATCGTGCCATACGTTCTCACTCCAGAATTCAAAATCTTTAGTTCATCAATCAAAGGTTGCATATAAGTGTCAGTCGCATTACCTGAGCCTTTTCGATCGGGTATAAATAAAGACATCATCATAAAAGAAGATGTCATCGACATCCAGGGTGGTAAATTATATGTAACAAGTATTACATGCCTAATAGAGTAAATCTTACTCATATTTCCGAATGGTTTAAAACCATCGGAAGCAAGACCTAATCTTACATTTCTTACTTCTTTAGAGAATGATGAATATTTTTCATCAAATTTCGTCCACTCCTTGATATCTGATGGATGCCACATAACACCAGTTATACCTTTTTTTATATTACTGTGCCATATCATCATTCTAGCTATTCTTTCATATGAATATAATCGCTGTAATTGGGGAATTAAAGGAAAGAACCGTAAAATCTTCTATGATTTTTTCCTCTTTGAATCAGGACTCATATTCTTATATCTGCTAGCTTTGCAGTCATGACATGTATCTAAATTTGAATATTTCTTTCAATATAAAATACAGTCGTTTGGACATGCATCAATTTTCTCATAATTTAGTCCAAGTGAGCAGAATCTTGACATTGTGTCCTTTCAATCTTTTGGAAAACCTTCAAGATTACTTAATAATATCCTAATTAATTGCAACACATATGTCATCATAACCACTGTACATCGATTCTTCACTTTTATGTTAAACAACTCCAAAAGAAAACGTAAACGAGACATTTTTAATTCATGGACATAGGATTTTCTTTATCTTATATCTTTTCATGTGAAATATCCTGAAACTATTCCATCCTTTCATCAACGTTATGCCATCGAATATTGTTTAACATCTCAAACATACCACTACGTTCATCTTTTTCAGATATATCTCTTTCATTATCAACTGAGGTATTATTAACTTCTGCAAATATTAATTCTTCTCCATGATACGTCCAATTCGTTAGTGAAGCCAAAAACCATTTAAAATCAGATGCTCATAAACTACAGTCCGATTGTGACTCAGAGTGTTCTTGCATCTTATGCAAGGACAATGGATCCTATTTCCTTCGCTTCCTACGATATGATAGAGTGACTCACACCGAAATGCCGAATCTAAGAATACGATAACACCTTTGTTGTATGTCCGATAATCATCGAACCTTATGTTCATCCAACTTTTATCTATTTCCTAAACGTAAAGATCCAAAGATAACAACAAGATTAATATCTGGTATTAATTTATTGTACACTATCTTTCCTATACTCCAATCATTTTAATAATATTCTCTAAGCATTATGTATAATATTAATTAGAATTTATAACTTTTTTCAACACAAATGCTTGATCATAAGTATAATAACCACACCAATTACCACATCAAAAACATCATTATTATAAAGGTTTTAATTACAACATCATATGGAATCTTTTAGTTGCATTATTTGAAATATTTTAATTACAACTAAATATTATGACTCAAGATAAAAATATTGATTATGATTAATCCTAAAGACTAAACTATTAGTTTAAAAACAAAATATAGTTAAAAACAAGTATATTTCAATTAATAATGCATTACAAATGAAAAAAATTGGAAACAACTCACAATCGAAGAAGAGAAAACTGGGTGTCGTCATACGAGAGCCGAGGAAGGAGCCGACGGTGTCGATGGAGGCTTCGAAAGGGAGGATGAGCTCGGGCAGCGGCTGTAGGGAGAAGGAGGTCGGGCATCGGTAGAGGAGGAGGAGGTCAGGCATAAGGAGTTACGAGCGGAATGAGGAAAGGACTGGAGCCGAGGGGGATATAAGACCATTGGGGACGGTCATTTGATTGTCCCCTTTAATGATGATCGGGGACAGTTATAAGTGCACCGTCCCCTTTGGATACATATATTTCTATATGTTCCGACCAGTACATAAACATCAAGGACGATTCTACAACCGTCCCTTCTAATTGTATATAACGGATGGTGTCGCCCATCCCTTCTGATAGCTTTTCATGACGTCCATAGAGATGTATAGGGGACAATTAGGATGGTCCCCTACGGTCCTCGTGTACAGAGAAACAAACAGAAGCTGTACTTGTAAGGGACAACCATGTAACCGTCGCCACAGAGTCCATTATCAGGGACGATCAACAATGACCGTCCCTTGTACATAAAAGAAGGGATCGAGGAAACCGTCCCCTCTGATTCTATAGGAGACGGTTGTTCCCCGACCGTCGCCATTCAGCGTCCCAAAAGATACGCAAGTTTGTAGTGATTTCCTTCCCTAATGAAAAGTTTATGGAAGTATTGCTGCCATCTAGTCTTTTTATCATTCTGAGTAACAAACATGTGACCTTCCTCGTCCTTAATGCATCTCACTTGAGAAAGGTCTTTGGTCTTTCTTTCTCTTGCTTTAGCCAACCTGAATATATCCTTCTGACCTTCCTTAGAGTCGAGATTTTTATGCAAAACTTCATAAGCTTTTGAATTAGCTTCGCTTACGCCCCACTTTGCTTCCTTCTTTACTATTTTGTAAAAATAAAATAAAATATAGAAATACAAATACTTTTTTATTTTAAAAAATTATATTCTTTTTGTGATTTTTTGGTTTTTTTGCTAATTTAATATACTTTTAAAATAAAAAATATCCCAAATCGTAGATTTAATCATTGACCTAAATTAAAATGGAACTTAAAAATAGAAATTAAAATCCAAAATTTTCTATATCAATTTTAATTTATATATAATGATACCAAGACAATTATAAGATACAAAACTCTATTTTTGGGGTTTTAAAGAATTTTTCCAGATTTTTATAAGGGTTTTTGGGGTTTTTCAATTTTTAAGAGTTTTATTTTTCTGTTTTAAAGATTTTTGTCAGAAGGCTCTAAATACTTAAATAATAAAATATATTTTTTGACAATTTTTAAAAAGATTTTATATTTTTTGTATTTTATACTACAAACAGGGAATATCTAGGCTATTTTTTATTTTATAAAATTGTAAAATGTCTAAAATTAGAAATACAAAAATTTGGCGTGAATCTACGACATGTCAGGAATATAATCATATTTTTGAAGAATTTTTTAGAACACAATTGATGAATTTGATAAATGAGAGACTACAAGGAGAAACTGCAACATAACAAGGGTATATACGTAATTAAAATAAAATCCAGGGGACAAAATGCAATTTATCCAAAACATTACAACTAATACTCAAAATTTATGACTAAATAAAAATAAACGAAACCCGCAAGGGTTTAAGTGAAAAATCTCCACTGTTGAACCCAAGGAGTGGTCTAGTGGTAGAGCAGTGTGCCTCCACTTTAAAGGACTCGAGTTCGAATCTCAGTGGGGATGTTCCGGACCCCCGAAATTACCGGGCCTACTATTAAAAAAAATCTCCACTGTTTCTCCAGTGACATGGATGAGGACAAGAATGTATATAAAATAAATATAGGATCTCTAATGCAAATGTTACAAAAATTATTCAACGGTAGAGGAAAGTTTGTAAACTATATATAATAAATCCAAAAAGGTGCTAGGTAAAATTCGTGAAATACCCTACTAAAGGCGCGAATGAACGTATATGGTTCATTCACTTGACACATGGCCCATCCTCGTTTCACGATGGTGCTTAACATGAACGGTCAGGATTAGATCTTGCTCGAGGATCTGACGGTGAGGCGCGACGTCATCCGACAGTTCTTGTTATTCTTGGCACAGACATCTGATCGAAGACAGAGAGGTTCGATGGAAGAACATGCCAAGAACACACCTCACCCGAGCTTCAATCGACCCCCTCTCCTTCATCCACCCTCTTAGGAGGCTATAATCTGGTGCAAAATGGAGCTTGGGCTCCTCAGAGTTGGTGGATGGTGTCTAATGATCACTTGGAGCTCTGATGAGGTTAGATGGTGTCGAGGAATAACGAAGGCTCCAGGTGCTTCGACCCTTTGCAAAATCGACCCCAAGCGGATCCTTTGTCCCGTCAGACCCTGTAGAAAGAGTAGGTTCACGAAAATGACAAGGTAAGCGGCTTTGTTTGGTGATATGGAGCGAAAGTGGGTCGGGTGGAGGTCGGCGACACGACGGTGAAGGAGACATGGCCTCCCGAATCACCGTGGATCTGGGTGAATGAAAGGTGACCGGACAAAGTTCAAGTGATGGGCAATGAGATGGCGACAAGAGGAGAGGCGGAGCAGGCCATGAGTGAGCGGATTAAGGTGGCGGAGTTGAAACTTCATCGATTATTGATTTTAAAAAACATGCAAGAATATACAAAATTATGCGAGACTCTACTCTACACTTTGCTACTGCTAACCTAAGGATTACGAGAAATAAAAGAAATAGGAGCTTACCGGAGTGGAGCGTCCGAAGCGGAGTTTCGACAGAGCACACCGATGAGCAACAGATCTGGCCTCAATTCCACGCCAATCTTCATGCCCATGGGCTGGACCAATTCCTGCTGTTACCAGAAATTTGATTCAAAGCTTGGATCTTGGGTTAAGAGGCGGAAGAGGGATCAAAGTCCAAATTTGGATGGATGTGAGTATAAGTAGGGATGTTGAATGAGCTCCAAAGATCGTGGAAAATGGGGCGATCCAGTGACACACTCCACGAGGAAGCATGCTCGCATGAATCAATAATGATCGATGTTCAAAGCGCAGAAGGAATCAAACCAAGTTGATGCTTGTATCGACTTGGAAAAAAGGATGAAGATGCCATCAAAACCTAGGTTGTCGGAGATAGCTGGATGTTAGAGAGTTGACTATGGTCAATTCTTGACACACTCTGGTTGGTCCATGTGGATCAACGAAAAAACCAACTATAAATTATTTAGAAAATCAATAATAATTAATAAATAATTTTATTAATTTTAAGTTATAAAATAAAAAATGTTTATTATTTCTATAGTATTTTATTATGATATTTATTTATTTTTTCGAGGTGTTTTATTATAAGTTAATTTTTAGGGTTCTATTTATAGGCATATTTACCTATGTTTTAAGTATTTTATTTTTATTTTGTATTTTTTATTTTATTATTTTATTCTCTTATTTTATATATTTATGACTTAGTTTTATATACATAAATTTATATTTGTCATATTTTTATGATATAATATATATACTTAAATAAATAGGTATATATAATATAAATGTATATATATGTATTTTGTCTATGTATTGAACTATATTATTTGTTTTAGATTATCTCTTTCGGGTTTATTTTAATTCTGTATTTTTAATAGAATATAAATAATATTTACAAGAGTATAAAAAATATAGAAACATAAAGAATAAAAGAATAAGTTTCATTTTATTTATGTACATTTATAAGTATAGGTATTTTACCTCTGTATTTTATATACTTATTTTTATTTAATGTTTTATTCATGGTTTTATTCTAGTTTTAATATGAACATATGTTGTAAATACTATTTACAAAATTATGAAAATGTAAATTATAAAATAATAAAGAATGAGTAAAATGAATATTTTATTTGTGTATATTATGCAATAGGGGTCCAAAACCTAACTTTCACATCTTAACTTCGAAAAGTATGAGAGCGCCTTCATTAAATAGCTTATTAAAAGTTATATGAAGTTAAATGTTTTTATATTTTGAGTTTTTATTTAAGAGATATGAGTTTGGGAAGTTAAGATTTTAAAATTTACAAACATTTGTACAAAAATAAATTTTATAAATAGTTATGTACATGCAAGAAAGAATTTTATGTACAAGAAAATTTTAATTGTTTTGCAATTTTTAGATAAAATATTTTAGCCATTTTATTCATTAACACACTCATACAAAGTACGAGTTATGGCTAAAGTATATAAGTAATATATACAGCACCTCCCTATACTTAGGTTGAATGATGTCCTCGGAGTGAACAAAGAGCGATGAAGAGACATAACTTGTGCTTAGTATAAGGAAGTGAAAAGGAATTCTATACTACAACGACATATCAAAGAATAGAATGAAGAAGGCTCAGTGATTCCCTCTATACTTAGGGTCGAGAAATCCTAACTATAGTAGACTGTACACAAAGGGAGAAACCAGATGAAAGAATATACAGGGTAATCGATGACTCGTCTTGTCCTCCCCTATACTTTGGGTAAGAGATACCTAAGTATAGGAAGGAATATGGACAGTGTGGAGGAAAAGCGAGAAATGAAGACAAATATATACATGATGAAGGAACGCCATCACTCCCCCTATACTTAGGGTGAAGGATCCCTAAGTATAGGCAACAACATGAGTAATGAAACGGAATGAGAGTGAACAACTAAGTGTCTACACCCCCTATACTTAGGATAAAGTACATCATAAGTATAGCAAAAATAAATCCTAAATGATATCTGGGATGTAGAACAAGAACGAAAGAAGGTAGTAACAAATCATGACGGAACACGTATATATAAAGTAGAGAATGTTGAGGTGCCTCTCAACAAGCGCAAGGTTTTACGGCCATAGCTTGGCGCAAATGTTAGGAGAACGTAATATCAAGGTTCAAGACGACATCTATAATATGACTACCGTCCTGTCATTGTTATCTCAGTATGAGAACAACGAGGCCAACAATGTAAACGATGACACCCAAATAAAATATCAGCGGGTGTCTATTACCGGGTAAAGAGATGGGAAAATAAAATTAGGATCCGGTAGCATAAATGAAATCATCGACTCACTATCAGAATGGAGTGAAAGGGTAGAGCCAAAGAAATCGAAAGTGGAGAAAGAAGGATCAGTCATGGAATCCTCCACGTCAATCACCATCTCAAAAATGTATGGAAGGTAAAGATCAGGAGACTCACTAAGAAAGTTGATATATGATGTACATAACGGAGAAAAATCAGATTGATCATCGAATATCTCAAAGAGAGGCTCATCCTCGCAAGGGTCATCGAGGAGAGACAACTAAGACTCAACAAGATCAGTAGTCTCAGAAGACTCAGTTTCATGATCCGATAGATCCGATACACTCTCAGAAAGTGAAACTGAGTACGCAGTGTATGTTGCATCCTCCCGCGGATAACCCTCGAGGAGTAATGCGAAATCATCAGTGAAAAAAGAAGGATCAGAATCTAACTGGGAATCTGCGCCACTGTCAAGCACCCACCCCTCACATACAAATGTCCCATCGGTCGAAAACAAACTCTGAATAACCTGGAAGCAGGAAAGAGTACTGGTCCACAACACAGAAGCTATAGAAGTATCCGCAACTGATCCTCGAGCTGTGGCAATGCTGGCTATTATTAGATCCTCAAGGAATGTATCAATCTCATCGATGTGGAGGACACAAGGCTCAAATGTGGGGCTGTCTGTATCTGTCAGCTCGAAATAGTGTCCCTCATCAAGCTTTGGCTGTTGGGCAGGGTCAAGATATCCATCTAAATCAGATAAGTACCTCTGCAGAGTAGAAGTTGAATGAGATGGGAATAGAAACTGAAATGGTTGGGCTGACGCCTGAAACATCGTGGGCTCCTCCTCCCTATCTTGGAATATCAGAAGATCTGATATCCAAAACTCCTGAACTGAAAAGTATGGGACTAACTCAAACTCTAGATGGACAAACAACGGGAACTCGATCAATCTCTAGGTCTGAAAATCCACGGTGGAAGTCATCTCGTCCATAGTCTGGACTATAGTAGAATCCATGTCCTCTAGCTAGTGTGTAGTAGTTGTGTCCTCCTGAAGTGTAACACACCTGACTGGTACTGCATTACCCTTGTGTGTTGTCCCGACTAATACATCTCGTGAAGGTGGGATGTCTGAAAGTACTGTAGAGATGGTCTCAAGTAAAGCGATGTTGGAACTGTGGTGTGAACTACCACATGAGGTAAGTACCAGTGAAATTTGCTTAGCGGTCATCCCTCTCATGGAGATCTCAACAATATTAGTCGTCGAAAGTCCATGATTTGGAAATCTCCTCAATAGGTCAAGGAACCTCAACCATGCATCATGTAATGGATCCTGGGGCCAACTGAAAAACCTGTAATGCAAGACCGCATCATATCCGCTCTACGCTGGGGGTAGAATCTCTATAAGAAATCTAAGCGTAAGCCTCCCCATGTAGTGAACTTGCTTCCCAATCATCTGTGCCATCGCATGGCTCTGCCTTGGAGTGAAAATGGGAAGGTCTTCAACATCAGCTTCTCAGAGGTGATATCCGAGTAATACATGGGTCACACAAAGCTTCTCAAACTCAAAAAGATGGAGATAAGGTTCCTCATGCACTTCTCCTGAAAATTTCGGTAGTTGCTGAATGAATTCCAAAACAGGAATGAAGGGACTCAATGTAGAAGTTGGCTGCGCTTCCTGATCGGTGTGCTCATCCATCATCCCGACGTAGAAGTCATCAAAAACTTGCAACTGCTCCATGCGATCGCCAATAGAATGCACTCTCATCCCTGCAGCGGAATTACCCTGGTCTCGCATCTGGTCAGTCTGATCTTTGTGGGTGTTAAGCACAACATGCCCAGAAGGAAGAGGGGGTAGAGAAGGGGAAGATGGAAGGTAGGGAGAAGGTTCGACTTCCCACGAGAATGTAAGGGAATGATGGGAATATGATGAAGAAGCCGCAAGATCCGGCAGGAAATGTGGGCGACCCATCATCCAGAGATAAAAGAAAGAGACTAAAGGGAGGGAAGGATATATATAAAAGAAGTGCAGATGGGATCTGTAAATAAATAAGATCGGTAATCAAACCCCTAATTCACCTACGTAACGCTGAGCTGATGATCGTAAAGGTTTGGTCTTTTATCTTGTCGATCTTATTTATGTGATAATTCAGTCTAACATGGTGATTGAGCGAGCTGGTAGGAACCCGATGCTTCGAAGAGACCGGCCCAATCCCAAAGCTAGATCTTTCCCATCCAGTACAAGTTGCAGATCGTTTACCGACTACCCGATGAAATCGCTCTATTAAGGATATCATGGCCCACTTTACTGAAAACCGGAGCGATCCTCACTGGAGAACGACTAACCCCAAGACTAGTAGTCTAACGAGAGTTAAGGTATGGCTCTAGCCTAGTGTACGGGTCACTCTATCGCATAAGCAAACCAAATAATGAGGGGATTGCTCTCCCAAGACATATTTTTAGGTGAAGTGTCTTTTAGGATCAAGCTTCATTAGCAGTCTCAATTTTATGGTTGTCTCTTTTTTAGGTCTTTTTCAATAAGCAAACAAATGCCTAATGAATTTTTTGATCTCGTGATTATTTAATAGGTTAAAAACAGGGATAAGTCAAAAAAGCCGATACGCGATCAAACATTAGGATGCATGCAAAGTTAGAGATGCGTATCTGTCGCCAACACTCTACATGCAGGGTGATCCACACATAAATTTAAAGACTGTAACGTAAACTAACCTATATGATGCAAGAAGAAAGCGGCCTTAGATGAACAATTTCTACACGCGAAGAACAATAGCTAGCTAATTAGACTAAGTCTGGAGTCCGATCTTGGGAACCACTCGATACCCGCCACAACGGGTCCTGCTAGCATTATATGCGGTTCCTCACGACACATGGAATCAAGTCTAATCAAACTAACTTTTTATTAAGATTTATTAATAAAGTCCAATTACGAACTATATGTACATATAAAAAATTAGGG
The DNA here is from genome assembly GCA_037367405.1 of Ottelia alismoides. NCBI lineage: Eukaryota > Viridiplantae > Streptophyta > Magnoliopsida > Alismatales > Hydrocharitaceae > Ottelia > Ottelia alismoides. The sequence continues at coordinate 697,491 of JAZKJV010001346.1, read as the reverse complement.
ATTGGGCCTTAATCAGTTACGTCACAATCAAAGAAATTCCTAAATCTAAGGGCCAAAATTTTCAAGAATCAAATAAGAATAAAGCGAAGGAAATCAAAACCAACAAAAAACCACAATGAGGTTCTCCGAGCACACCGGTGCTCTGTGAAACAGACCCTGATATATGCCAAGTGTCCAAAGTGTCTGAAGTCCATGTATTATTACAATAATAATAAAATGTTCTAAAAACTACTCTATGCTACTCTATGAACAATAACTACTTTTGCACTGCTCCTGCTTCTCCTCGAGTACGGGTCTCCTCCAAAACGACCCTCGGGCGGTTCCTCGCACAAAAAGCAAAATAGAAACATGTCAGAAAGCAGTTATAATAAATAGAGCTAAAAACAAATAAAACAAAGAAGGCTGAAAATCGACTACTAAGCCATGCTCCCCGGCAACAGTGCCATTCTGACGATTGGCCTAGCAACTCGGGTTAAGATATCTCTAATGGTCGTTGCGACCCAAATCACAAGGTGCGGTTAATCAATAAAAACAAGACCACACAAATCAATCAATCAAGGAACAAAATCTAATGTAAGCAGTCTCCGCTATTTATTTAACCTGGTATAACAACCATAGTTAAATACAAGGAGCACAGAAATGTACGAAGTAGTCGGGATCAACACAATAAACACAATTTTTTATTTAATTTTCATTTTTGCAAATTTTTATATTGTTCAAAATAAAGAACAAACCAATGCACGAAGAAGCCTTCACAATTTTTATTTAGGCTAATAAGACAATGAATTCACGAATAAAAATATTTTTATGTTTTTTTAATATATGCAAGTGTTTTTGGTAATTAATTTTGTGGTCTTTTTCAGTTTTTTTTCTGATTTTATAAAAATGAAATAAATACAAACAAGAAGGCAGTGTACAACCTAGATTGTAGAGCAAATTTAAACTATCAAATATGCTTAAATGTCCTGGTCATAATTTATATGATAAAATAGATAAAAAATAATTAACTGAAGAAATTGAGATCTCATTTTTTGATTTTTTTTTAGAAATTTTAATGGGTTTTATAAGATTTTTAGTATTTTTTTATTTTTAGGATGTTTATAAAAGATAATGGCATAAAAAAGATATTTAAGCAAGAAACACTAAAAGAAACACACATAAATTTTTGTGGAATTTTGAGACTATTTTTTTTATTTTTTTAGTGTTTTATAAATAGACAGACACATTTTTAACGATTTTTTATTTTTATAAAATATCAAATAAAAAAAATTAAACCGAGTCACAAAAATTACCATAAATATTACACATTAGCAGGAGCTAATGGTACTTTTTGTGGAATTTTTGGATTTGGTTTAATAATTATTTCATTAAAAATAAGAGACACAGGTTGTAGGGACCTAATTGAAATTATTGGAATGTTTCAGACCAAATAACACATGTTAAAAAGCTCGGGGACACAGATGCAAAATCACAAAGACCACATGTGCTACACGTGAACGAGCTTTACATGGGCGTAAATGCAACCATCAGAAAATGTTCATTCAAAACGTAACGTACATAAAGTTCAGGATAAAATGTGCAAAAACACTAGACAAACACGTGGGATGACACATGTCCTCAGCTAAACTGGACTAGAATGCAAATACAGAAAATATGAGGTCTAAACTACATTTTGTCTGAACTAAAATAAACTACGACAAATATTTGCATGACTTGGAAATAAAAATGAAACATAAAAGGTCTAAGAGCAAATTTCCCTTTATTAATAACGATCGAAGGGCTGAGGGAGATCCACTTAACAGATGGACGCCTGAGATCAAGGGATACCCTCTCAGTGATGGACGACGGTTGCTCGATCCTCAGATGGATCCAACGGTCGAGGCTTCCACGATGGTGGACGTATGAGATTAGAACTGGGGGAAGACCCAATCTAATGGCTGGGACGAAACCTAGAAGAACGTCGAAGAACTCGCCCCCGACGAGCTTTGATCGGCCAATACATATGACAGAGATGTCCTCGCGAGCTGCTCAAGTGGGGGAATGGTCGACGATGATGGTCTACAACTATGGAGATGCTCAGAAGGTCCCAGGACCTCAAGAGAGGTCCCTGTGAGATATGAAGCCTGGAGCTATTGTGCTTGAATACCTCGACCTCCAGATGATGTCCTTTCGCGTTCTAACCTACACATGTGAACAACAGGGTCGAGGGTAAAATTCCTCGACCCGTGAAATCTCGAAGTGGATGACTGGTGGGGCGATGCGTGGCCCTCTGATGAATCGACGACGGAGGAGGGCCGAGAGCTCGTTCCTGGGAAGAACGAGGTGAATGGATGGGCGTAGAAGGTGAAGGGAAGTCTAGTGAAGGTGGTCGGGCTCTCGAAACAGCAAGACGAGGCTCCGACCAAGGTGAACGAAACTCTCAAGTAGAAACCCGGCTGCTACCTCAAAACACAAATTAAATGTAGTAAAAGGCTAAATTTACGCTACCTAATGTGCGCTATCGTCTATGCTAGAGGTCAGGGACCTCCGAGGGTCTTGGCCTCGATGGGTCGATGGGCCAGAGGCTTGGCTCACCTTGCGGCGGAGCACGATAGAGTATACGCCGGATCAAAGGCTCGTGACTCAAACACCTCGCTACACGTTCCTCTCTCACGCACTGTCACTCACAGGAGGTGGACAGAGCTCCTCGGACGAAGAGTGGTGGCCAAAGATCCAGAAGAAGAAGGAGCTCCAAGAGGTTATATAGCTGCAGGGTCCGATAACGACGGGATGAGGGCGCGCGAACTGAGGGTCGGATCCCTAGGGATATTGTTGGGCGTGGATCATGGATCTACCCCCTGTAATCGGAGCTGCAAATGGAAGGAGAAGTCGATCAGATCGAGTCGAGATAAATCAGTGAAAAGCAAGTGAACCAGGTCCGAGACACAAAAGGTGGCAAAGGGGTCAGTTGACTTCAGTCAACAAATCCGACATGGCCCAATCAGAAGGGGCTGAGGAAGAAGACAAAATAGACTACATGACAAACTAAAGAAGAAAAATAAAGAAAATCAAATTAAAAATAATAAATGAATTTAAATTAAAAATTGAATAAAATGAAAAATGTTTGTTATTTTTTAAGGAATTTTTCTGTGGTTTTTAATTATTTTTATGAAAAATAATTTAGGGTGTATACATGTATAATATACCTGTGTATTTTGTAAAATTGTTTTTATTTTGTTATTTTTACACAAATATCCCCATTTTGTATTTTATTTATTTACAAGATATTTTTTGGAGTGTAAAATAATTTTTGTTTTATTTTTTGTTATTTATTTACAGGTATCTAATAAATAGACAGTGAAACACATATACATGTATTTTATCCTTGTGAGAGAGGATTTTATTTTAATTTTTATTTTATTTCATTTTTTAATTTTTATTTTATTTTTAGGACTATATTCAAGGAGATAAAAATAATATATTTTTTTATTTTATCCATATATAAATGATATATGCAATATAGAGTAGGCCCTATCTCTCTCTACTTGTTTCTTTGGCGATCAGGTCAATATTTGACCTTCTCTTGGGGTTCGAGTCACTCTATATTTATTCTAAATACCACATTCCTTTTTCGTTTCCTTTATTCTTTTATTTTTCCACAAATACATGCTAAATATGCAATATTAACAAATGCATGAATGATAACTTATTGTATTTACACCTATTCACATGATGCTTTGCCAAGATTTTTAGGAGTTTTCTTCTATAACTTTTAGGGATTTTCGGTCTGAAGATGCAAAATAAAAAATAAGTATAAAGTATTTTTTTTTGGAATTTCTCAAAAAGGTTTTATATTTTTCATGTATTTTCTATTGTAAATAGGGACAAAAAGGACAATTTTTTTAATAAATGATAAAAATTTCTAAAATTACAAACGAAAATATGTACATAAAAACGTGTGCAATGAAGAGCATACACATATATTTTAGAGATTTTTTGGAGTTTAATTACCATTTAAAATAAATAAAGATAACAAAAGAAACTACACTACTTGTAGGGGCATTTTTGTAAATAAAAAATAAGTCTAGGGACTAAAGATGCAATTTAACCAAAAATACATAATGCATACACAAATTTCTAGACTAAAGATAAATACCAAGATCCATAGGGACATGCCTGCAAAATTGCTAACTCAGGTAGGGGGTTACATGAGATGATGTGGCACAGACCTAAATGTAAATATATAAAGCTTGAGAGGTAGAGATGAAAAAGTTACAGAACTATTTAAATGGAAGAGAAATTTAATGCATTACATATTAAATACAAAATTCGAGCAGGGCAAAAGAGCAAAATGCCTAACTCGGCTCGATTGGACAACACTCCTCTTTCTATTTGGACACGTATCAACACAGGAGGAGGCGATGAAGTTTCAGACCAACGGCTAGGATTAGATCTTCAAAAGAAGATCGACATCTACGGGAGAGGCTGATCCAATGGTTGTTGTAGCGCAGGAAGATCAGGCCCAGATCGACATCGAAGAAAGGCCGAGGAAGAACAGGGAAGAAGCCTCACTGTGGTGAGCTTCCTCGGGCTAAATCTCCCCCCTCCAGCACCTCTTACTGCTCCAAAATGGCCCAAGTAGCTTCCTGCCGACCTTCTCTATCTGTTGGGGGCGCAAAAGGGCATGAAGTCTACCAGAGCTCCTCCTCATGGTCGGGGAAGATGAGGATCTCCAGACACCTCCAACGAAGGGGCAAAAATCACCCCAGTAGCCTTTTATTCCTGTTCCTGCACAAGGAGAAATGAGGTTCGAGGGAAAACTGCCTCGACTCTTTTAGAAGGGCAATGGGACGCCGGTGGTGTGTGGCGACGGTGCTCTGACGAAGTGACGGAGAGGAGGACTGGTAGGCTTCATCTAGAGGGAGTCGAGGGGAATGTGAGATGCATGGGCACAAATAAGTAGCATGGGAAGGTTTGGAGGTGGTTTGGCGGGTCGAAGCATGGTGAAGACACGACGGTGGAGTTCACCGGAGGATAGCTCCGGTGAACTACGTGGGATCGATTTAACACAAGAATACGTAATGAAAAAGTTCATTAAAGGCAAGATTTAAACCTGGGGGCTGAAATAAGCTAAGAACGTAAAGAAAATTGTACCTCAATTGACCACAAGCCAGGAGAAGACCTCACGGCAACAGAGGTTGTCGGAGATGGTGGAGACATACCCTAGATCTCACCGGACTCTGCTCGAAGTGGAAGGAGAAGGCCCTATCATTGCGCTCAATCCCCAAGCACATGGAGCAGGCGATGCATGCTCAAAAGGAAGTTCAAAATGGGGAAGAAGGCGCCGAGAGATTTTTTTACAAGAGAGGTCGACAACAGGTAGAAATGAGGGACACAACTCGATTTAGCGATACACAACCCTAGATGACGTTTGGGTGTGAATCCTCGGGTATCGAGGAAGAAAAGTCGTGAAGGCGTCGAAGAGATTTGGTGAAAGGCACGATCTGCAAAAATACGAGAATCGAGGCGAAAATACAGGTGTTAGAGGCTAGGCTGGGCGTCAGAGAAGTTGACTCTGGTGCCCCCTGGTTGGTCCAGGTGAACCAACCAAGAAAAAGTCTGCTTGAAAAAGCTTATAAAATAATTAATAAATAATAAATGATTTTATTAATTTTAGGTTATAAAATAAAAAATATTTCCTATTTTATGTGTAATTTTATTTTGATTTTTATCTACATTTTAGAAGTATATAATTACAAGATTCTTTTAGGTGTTATACGCAGGTACATTCATCTATATTTTTATATCTTTATTTTATTTTATATATTAATTTTATTTTTAGTTGATTATTTTATAAAATTATAACTTATTTTTAGATACTTAAATATATTTTTATTATATTTTCTGATGTATTAGATACACTTAAATAAAGAAGTCTATTTATTATATAGGTATAGATATAGGTAGTTCATCTATGTATTTTCTTTACATATTTTATTTTAATATTTTCATTATGGTTTTATACTTATTTTAATATGAACATATAATATAAATAATATGTGCAAAAGTATAAAATTATAAAATTATAAAAATAATAAATAATAAATAAAGTGAATATTTTAATTGGGTAAATTATACAATAGGGGTCCAAAAACCTAACTTTCACACCTTAACTCAAAAAATATGAAACCACCTTCATTAAATAGCTTATTAAGAGTTATATACAATTAAATGTGATTTTGATATATTTTGAGTTTTTATTTGAGAGATATGGGTTTGGGAAGTTAGGAATTTGGAATCTTATTTAGATTGTAACTTGTACACTATATATTATTTTTGTGTAAACTCAATTTTGTATTTTCTATATTTTATTATCTACAACTTTCATGTAAAAGTCTCTTTATTTGAAGTATAAAAAGTGGAACTAAAAATAGATCCCAAAATGAATAGATAATGAATAAAATAAAGTGATTTTTATTGTATTTTGGACCCTTATCTCCCCCTACTTTATTCCTTGTCGATCTATTCATCGAGATGCCTAGGTCTCGGGGTTTAGGGTCATAAAATATCTTTGATATTTTATTATTATTTTTCTTTATTATACAATTTTGGTATTAAAAACAACCTTTTATACAATATTTACATTGATGCATGAATGCTAAATTGCATGAATTAATGATATTTACATGCATTTACTGGGGTTTTTAAGGCCAAAATGATAGAATAAAGGTAATGAAATGGAGATTTGTCACCCTCATATACTTGACTTTGCTAGTCTCTAGCAAACACTTATGCAATAAATGCATAAAAAAGAAAAACAAAGAAAAGAAACAGAAAGAATGTGGATTAAATTTAATCATCAAACTTGTTCAAAAATCAAAGTTTGGAACTTAAGTCAGACCTTTGGAATTTTAGTATAGATAGAACCTTAGTGATAATCGGATTTGAAATCCAACAAACCTTTGAGAATCCCAAAACTCTGCTCAAGTCCCCTTAATAGCCAGGTCAGAATATTTTGACTAATATCCAAACCCTTATGACTATGAATCTGCTTTGTACAATGTATGTGATAGTGGATCCCCTCAACTAAAATGATAAAGAGACTGACTTCTCCAGCATGACAACCATGTGATTCCCCAATCCAGCAACTCCTTCCTCAAGGAGCATGGTATTCCCTTCTAAGTTCAAGTGACAACCAGCTCAAGAGGAGGAGGTAAAGAGAAGAATGGAAGGTAGCCGGTGTAACTACCTATCGTAGAATGCAAGACCAGTGTAGTCAAGTCGTCCAGCTGTAGGCTCACATGATTTGACTTTGAATCTCAAGCTTGCTTATTGACTATACAAATATAATCACCCCGACAGGCATTGTATTTTCAATCAGGTATGTCCACTTTTTTGGAGTTTTTGCTCTCTTTTTTTGAAATACTATTTACGACAACATTTACATAAGGAGTTTTTCCTCTTGAGCCAGTATATTATCCCTCTTTTGAAGCATTATTGCAGCCCACTCTCTTATCTTTAGATATCAACGCCACTAGACGAGTTGGGATGCACTTCCCTCCCTAGACGAGGACAAATGTTTCCACTTGTGTGCGTCTCATACCGACAAATCCAATCCCCTCACCACTCCAACTGAGTTGAGCCAAGTGAAAGGTGCATGTGTCCAAGTTAGCTCATTATCAACAAGAGCCATGCGTGTGCTCTGAAATACTCTACTTAGACAGTCAAGAATCCATTGAACCAAGTCTCGTGATCCTCAAAGAATTAAGTCAACTAAACCTGAAGTACCTCAATTCCAGCTCCTATAAGGTTCCTATTATTAGGTAGATTTAAGGTCCAATCAAGATCCAATCTTCATATTTTACTTAGACTTGTTCAATTACCAAACTCAATCTGAAAAATGTGAATGCTATGCAGAAAATATTTTTATGATGCAATTTTCAAAGATTGTGAACTTTTTATGGATTCTTGAAAAAGATGATGCACATGCATTTTTTCGTATTTCTCAAAAGTCTTTTGCAAATTTTTTTGGTATTTTTAATTTTGTAAATTTTTTAGTAAGTTTTTTAAAAATAAAAGATTTTGGCTAAAAATTAGGCACAAATAGTTACACGGGGATGCATCTTATATTTATAAGAATTAGTTTTTTAACAATTTACAAGGAGATAAGTGGTCATATATATATATATATATATAATTTGGTGTGATGTATATATTCCTCAAATTTTATTTGAAAATCATTCTACAGATAATTTTGGAAAACTATAGTCCAAAACAATTTTTAAAGAGTTTTTACAAATATTTACACACATTTGAAAATCATTTTGCAAAGGTTTTTCAAACAGTACAAATAGATATTTCAAAGTATTTTTGCAACTATTTTTCAAACTAAATCGATTTTCAAACATTTTTATTTCACACAAAGAAGAGAAATTTACAAACAAAATATTTTACAAAGGTTGAAAACATTTAAAAAACATTTTTAAAATAGTTTTCAAAAGATTTTCAAACTATTTTTCAAACATTTTACAAAAAATATTTTTACCCGATTTATTGATCAGTAACTACAAAATGAAATTGGGGAATAATCAACATATTTTATTAAGTGATTTTTAATAAATTTAATGGGCATTTTATACAGTATTTTTATCCATAATTATTATTGAAAATAGGAAAGTACTAGTTATGGCTAAAGTATATACGGAGTATATGCAACCCCCCTATACTTTGCTTGAGCTATGTCCTCATAGATCAGAGAGAAAAAGAGAAGCATAACTCGTACTGAGTATAGGAATATCTAAGGAATAAAAGAATGGAGAAATAAATGAATGAATAGGAAGTTGACTCTCCCCCTATACTTAGGATCAAATAATCCTAAGTATAGCAGATTGTACATAAAGCGGGAGAGTCAAGGGTGGGAATGAACATATCGTACTAGGGTAAACGAAGCCCTAAGTATAGGCAACAACATGAGTGATGAAACATAACGAAGAACACTCGGCTCGTCCACTCCCTCGATACTTAGGACAAAGTACGTCCTACGCTACGTCCTACACAAGTAACACACGAGAATGGGGTGGATGAGCAATACAATGGATGGACGGTGACAAACAAAAGTGAATGTACAACAAAGTGGACTTACATAGGTAAAGAATATAGAAAGAGAACCTTCTTGCAGGACCGATGAGTAATAGATATGATAAGGTGGAGGTCAATATCTGGGTCCACAATGGATGGAAGCCAATCATGATCGACCTGGTGAAGAGCCTCAGCAGTCACAGAGTGAGAAGACACAGACGAGTCAGTGGAAGTAGTATGGCTAGGTCTGGCCTTGGGTGTCTCATTGATATCAAGGTGAAATGGGACAAACTCATCATCGGAAGAAGTAGAGTCAATGTCATCCTGCGAAGTCTCATCTAGGTCAAAACCAAAAGGAATGAACTCATCGATGAAAGTAGTCGAATCATGTTTGTCCTCAAGAGTCTCAACCGGATCATCATTCTCATCAAAAGGCCCGAATTCTTGAGTAAAAGCAGCAAGATCAAATTTGTCCTTAGTCTCATCAATATACACCCTCCGCTCACAAGAGTCAATCGTGTAAATAACCCAGATGTCATCAACACATCGTTAAATACCAGGAGAAGGAACTCCTAGGTCTACGCTTTCCAAGTCATCCCCATTGAAGAGGAATTCTCGGGTCTCAATGGAATCCAACATACAAAAAAGTCTAATCATATCATTGAGGTCATAGTCCTCGAGGTCATCCAAGATAGGTGAAGGTACATTAGGTACAAGTCTCTGGTCAATAGTGGGTGCAGTGATGATCACCTCACTCATGTCAACAGGACAAAGTGAATCTCTCCTGATCCACAATCAATAACTACCCTCACAGAGGCGAGGAATGGTCGTCCCAGGATGATTGGAGACTGCTTCCCAGTGGAGGCCTCCATGGGAAATACGATAAAATCAACAATGTAGCTCATGATCTGAATCAAAATGATGAAATTTTCTAGAATACCCTTCTGCATCTTGATAGATCCATCAGCAAACTGTACGATCATCATGGTTTTCTTTAGAGGCCCTAAATGAAGAGACTATACCAGCGAGAAGGGTATGGTGCTAATCGAAGTACCGCCATTGAGGAGAGTGTTATCACAAGTATGGTCAGAGATGGTGCAACTAATGAAAGGTGTGGCAGTGTTCCTTTTCCTAGAGGATGGACGGTGTGTGATGGTGTGGGCAGTGGTCATGGTCAAGATATGATGCTTAGATTTACTCCTCCGATTTCTCTTCCTGGGAAGAGGAGCAGATTATTGGGTCATGTCCTGGTCAAGTGGGTCTTTAATGATATCATGAATAGTGGCCACAACTTTGGGTTCAGTCAGCATTTTTTTGAATTTTTAGATCTCCTCTATACAAGGAAGGAGATCAGAATCCTAATCTACAAGAGGAATATCAAGAGCGGTCTGTACAGTGGCATCTTCAGGGTCAAAGGTGGGACAGGTTATGAATGGATGTGTGGTCCAAAGATCTGGCACGTGGGCCCTCTCCTCACAGTCTACTCAATCATGTGGCTCCCGAAATCTTTTTGTATTTTTAAGTTTTTTTTTCAATTTTTTATTTTGGGATATTGTAATATCTCATGATCATTCTCAAGTGAATCCATATATTCAAAGAATGGAGCATCATTCTGGCTCTTATTAATGCTAAATAGATTATTCATCCTCGAGTTCATATGCTCCATCATCTGATTCAAGGTCTCAAGTGTGGAAATCATTATAGGTGACTCCAAAATCTCAGGATCGGGTGAATGGGATGAGGGTGGTGGGGGTGGACAAAAATCACATTCCGGATCAAGGTATTCTAAGAAGAGAGGGTTGTCGAAATGTGAAGGTGATGGTGGTGGAAATGATTGGTCAAAGTCTGCGTCCTGAAATAGTGGGTTGGTCGAATATGTACAAAAATCATGAGCAAAGTCCTCCTGGAAAAGGGAGGTGGACTAGATGGAGTGTATGAGGGATTCACAAAATCCTGACAAAAAAATGCTCCAGTTAGCCATCTCAAACAAAAGGAATATGATCGGAGAGCACGATGGTAAAATCATGACATATGAGAAGAAAGGCGCAAATGCATAGAGACGATCTAGAATACACACACACAAGCACAAGCAAATGCACACAAAACAAACCCCTAACTTAACCTACTTAAATCGGTGAAGATCGCGAAAGTTTGGTATTTTTATCTTGTATGTTTTAGAGTTAGGTGAGAAGTAAAAATTGTACAATCACTTAGGAAGGCTGAATAGGATTTGGTCACTAATCCTTAGTGTGTACGCGGGTAATTAAAAGCGAATACAATGAGGGGATTAGTCACCCCAAGACAAATATTTATCTTTTTAATCTTGTTTAGGGTTGAGTAATGTTAGCAGTCTACATTTTATTGATTATCACTTTTTATATTTCTAATGAGATTGCACGAGCCTATCAAGGAGTTAATTTTACTTAGCATCTAGGTGGTCAAAATAAGAGGGAGAGTCAGAAAAGCCATGCAAACGACAAAATGATGATGAATGCTAAAGCATAAATGCTAACCTTGCCTCCAACACTCTTCATGCAAAGATGCTCAACAGAATTGAAAGCTAACTATATGCAGTGCAAGCCGATGAAATTGTCCTAAGTTCATAAATTGATATTAGCATGAAGAACCAATGCTAATGACTTAGAATGGAACCTAAGAGTCTGGTCTTGGAGTCTCCTCGGTGCCTACAACAGTGAGTCCTGCAAGCGTTGTATGGAGGACTCTCGCGTCGCGGGATTCCGAGAATAAGTGAGAAGCAGTTTAGATTTGACTAAGTCCAAACGTATATATAGGAGCATGCAATGGTTATTATGTGTTTGGACTTAATATATCGTCAAGCAATTTTAAAGATAATGGCTCAATCACACAAAACAAAGAAAACAAAATCGAGAAACAAATGAAAAAAAGAGGCGAGAAAGACCACGAGAAAATCGAAGAGGCTCCCAAGGAAACAATCCCTCGAGCACTGGACCTCGTGAAGTGTGAAGTAGTGTCCTGAGAGTCATGTTTAAGTTATTACAATAAAGTGGTCTATCTCTCAATTAAATTACACAAATACATAAAAAAATGCTCAAAAGTACGACTGTCTTCTCAAGTCCTCCAAGCCTCCTTAGATGCTAGGTAAAAATATCACATCGGCTTCACATGGGTACGCAGGCGCCTTGAGTAAAGCGCCTCCCTCAATCCGTCGTACCTTGCACATAGTCAACAATATAGGGTTATTAGACAAGACAAACAATTATATCAAATAAATGAGAAACTAAATAAAGCATAAAAATAGACAAATAATAACAATCAAGTCAAAAGACAATCTATGCATTGTTGCTCCCCAGCACCGACGTCATTTGTTGAAGTGGATTTTTCATGGGTATAGATATGTCTCATGAAAGGTGGAGACACGATCATTATGGCAACCCGCAAGACCCTTCTTGAAGCAAATCAAGCTATGAAATGTAAACATGTGGAGTTAAAATTTATTTTATTTAACTCTAGAACAAAGATATGTATAGTATGCATGTATGTGTAGAATGTCGGACACAGGGAGCAAGCAGGATAAATTGGGTAAAAATGCACAAAATCATTTATTATTTTATATCAATTTTATAAATAATAGAACTCTATTTATTATATAGGTATAGATATAAGTAATTCCTCTATATATTTTCTTTACATATTTTATTTTAATATTTTTAGGGGTTTATTCATGTTTTAATAAGTACATATATTATAAATAATATTATAAAAATTAAAATATATAAGTATAACAATAATAAATAATAAATGAAATGAATATTTTAATCAGGTAAATTATACAATAGGGGTCCAAAACTAACTTTCACACCTTAACTCCAAAAAATATGAATCCACCTCATTAAATAGTTATTAAAAGTTGCGTACAATTAAAGGTGATTTTTGTGTATTTTGAGTATTTATTTTAGAGATATGGGTATGGGAAGTTGGGATTTTGGAATCTTATTTATACTGTAATTTGTACACTATATAGTATTTTTGTGTAAACTCAATTTTGTATTCTTCTATCTTTTATTATATACAAATTTCATGTGCAAATTTTCTTTATTTGAAGTATAAAAAGTGAAAATAAAAATAGATCCCAAAATGAATAAATAATGAATAAAGTAAAGTGATTTTCATTGTATTTTGGACCCTTATCTCCCCCTACCTAATTCCTTGTCGACCTACTCATCGAGATGCCTAGGTTACCAAGAGGAAAACAACAACGAAATCGAATGAATATAATTGAGCTGTAAGCGATGGAGAATCAGTAGACACTACAAGTCTTTAGGTGACTGAAACATGTGATGAATCACAAGGTTCACTGATGTGCGTAGCCACCCCTACCTAAGTAGGGTTTTACACATATTCTCCATCAAAACAACTATAAAGTGAAATCAAAAGAATATAATAGAACTATGCGATGGAGAATCGGTAGACATCATGCATCTTAGGAGAGTGAAGCGTGTCATGAATGATAGGGTTCACTGACGTGACTAACCACCTGCACCTAAGTAGGGTGTTACACATATTCCTCCGTGAACCGTAATAGAAAATGAATTGGAAAGGAAGATGAACCGAAAACCAAGCTGGAAAAAGAAGATGAATAGAAAAACTAGCTTAAATTGGAGCTTAATATGAAGCAAACTAAGAAAGGATTGTACTGTCCTCCCTCCTCGTCCTCCCGTCAGCTCTTCTCTAGTACTCCTCCCCGCCTCCCTCTCTTCCTTACGACCTCTCGACCCTAGCCCTTAGGCTAGTGGTGGTAGTGGAAATCGTAGAGAATGAATGGGTAGGGGGGCTATTTATAGTCTTCAGAAAACTGCTAACCATAGTTTAACCCTTAACCACGGTTAATAGGACATGGTTTTAGCATATGATTTTGGACAAGTCATCCGAAACTTAGGGCTTAAATTAGAATCTTCCAGAAACTTCTAGATTCCCTAATGACACTTAATTAGCGTTAATCATGATTAGCATTCATTAATCATGATTTAACTTTCGCAATCATGCGTTTCTCTTAGTGACCTTTGATTAGCTTGCTAGTTATCATTAACGATTCAATCTGTCAATAGTTTCTTTAATAACATTTAATTAGTCTTGATGATAGTCATTAAGAGTTAATGGCATATTAAACCTCCTTACTTCTCTTTCTTCCGAAAATCATAACAATTCAAAATGAAGTTCAATTCATATGGAATAAATTCCTTTGGTTTCCTCTTGATGAATAAAATCTTACGAATCTATGATATAGGATCCAAGAGATGTCAAGTTCAATGTTTTACATAGGTGAGCGGTTGGGAGGTGAAACGGTCACGGGCTGTAACGATCGCGCTGCGCTCGTAGTGGAGGAGGTGGTAACGATGGTCAGAGACAGAGGAAGATGAGGGTGACACACGTGTGTAATACATACGTGTATAGGAAGGAGGCGACGTGTGCTGTGCAGGTGCCTAGGAAAGAGGAGATTAGAGAGTGGTCATGTGCAAGACACATGATTTAGAGAGAGACAGAGCAAGCAACATGTACCGTAAACGTGCCTGGAGAAAGAGAGAAAAGGGAGGGCCACATGGCACGTTGGGGAGCGGCTACATGAATGCTTATAAAAATTAAATAAAAGTAAAAATAATAAAAACATTAAAAAATAAATTAAAATAAAATAAATGCCACATGTCACTCCCAAAAGATAAAAAACAAATTTCATAGAAAATTCAATAAAAATAGTGAACAATGTCAAATCAAAAGGTGCTCAATATAAAAGTTTTTCATCTCGATGAGTTTACAACTTTCATGAAGGAATAAAATCAAAAGAAAAAATATGTATAAAAATTATTTTTAATGGTACTCTATAGGTAATAAAATACCTGTATTTTTGTATTTTATGATTTTTTGTACTTTAATTTCATTTTAATTAGTGAATTAATTTATATACAATATATACATAGTTAATCTATTTTTTTTGGATTTTTTACAAGTTATAAAATTGTAAAATAAAATCAACAAAATAAAATATGTACAAAATATACAATGTCATATATTTTGTTTTCTTATGATTTTCTGTTTTTTATGAATTTTGATTCTTCATGCCAAGTTAATTAACGAATCAGAGAGAATAACAGAGAAAGAATTACATTAAAATCATTCATTTATGTACATAAAATAATGTGTTCAATCGAGGTAAATACGGGTTATTTAATTACATATTTTAATCCTAATTTTAGAGCAATTAGTGAATGTTAATAAATCAATTTAGAGGATTTAAATAATGATTAATAAAGGAGATTTTGCTAAGATTTCTATAAAAGTAGATGAATCAAGGATTCATCAAATGGTTATTAAGGTTTCACCTAGAAGGTCTATAAGGATGAGCCCTGAAGAGAAGGCATGCGAGTTTTATAGTCATATGTTATTGTTTAAAAAAGAAAATTATTGAATAACTAAATACAACTATTGAACATGTGGCATATGTGAGGTGATGTAACCTTGTCTAGGTATGTTTTACAATGTGTGCACATGTACCTTTAGAGAGAGAGAGAGCATATATACTTCATTCACTTGCACAAGCTGGCTCCACATAGTTTTTGAGTACTTTATTTTCATTAGAATACCTTTTTTAGAGACAATTTTGTGATATACTTGAGAGCTTTTGTTATACTTTAATAGTCATACATATGTATCTCAATTTATGAACGTGGAATTGATATGAATATGACTCACAAGAATGATTTCAGTCTCATATATATTGGTTTTCTTATTATTATATATTTAAAATGTTAACTTGAAATGTATGAGTTGGTTTGAATATCAAAGATCATGGACGAGTCAGACTATGATCCAATGTATCATTACGTTGGTCACAATGGATGGAGGGGTAAAGCATGACTGATTGTAATGGGAGTCCATGGATGATATCAGCAAATGAAGTATCTTACGAGATAGGCGGGAAGAAAGAAATAAAGTATATCGAGGTAAGTCTTAATTCAAGTTAGGTTGTAAACTACTTTGCCTCATTCTCTACTTCTATCTTTTAAACATGCATCTTAGCTGATAGTGACCATGTTCCTAGGTTGAAAGAATTTTAATGGATGTGATATAAAATCAAGGATGTAACTAAATTAAAGTATGTGGTTTCCGACACTACCACAAGTACTCTTGACTAACTTGGACCACTTAATGTCATGTATTCATACATTCTCAAAGGTTATGTAGACTTGGTTAAGCAAAATTAAAAGTGACTAGTAATCAAGCCTAGGTAGTCAATATCATTAAAATTTGAGTCAACAACTCAATTGAAGTTTTAGCTGGAATCCAATATGTGACTTCGGATCAATAAAATAAACAAGTGTAAGGTGAATTTAATGTACTACGAAGGGTATGATAATAGAAAATCAAAGTAAAGTATGAATGAAGCATTTGCATAAGGAATCCTTAAAGAGAGTCATCACCCTTTTTAAAGCATCTTTTTGAAGAAAATAGGTGTTTAGAGGCATAAGAAACCCTTGAATACATAAAAGATAAATCCAACCACCATAGTTCCTTTCCTTTTTCAGTATAGGGCTTATTAAGTGTTGATAAATTACCTATAATCCATGTGTAATGTCAAGCTCCATAGATTTGTAGTTGGAGTAAGACAAAATGAGGAAGAACATAAGCCATGACATGCAACCTTCAACTTGAGCTAGACTGCTAAACTCTACCTTGAATTTCCTTGAAGGCTCATTATCTTTTCTTGATTTTTCAAGTGTGTTTAAATCCCTACAAACCATGCCACTCAAATCTATTATTTTTTGATGCTAGATTTACATTCTATAGATCTTTGAAGTTAAAAAATTATGAATTTGTTATTGATATATGTGGAGAATTATGCTTTTCGATGATTATTCCAATGGGTTTAGGGCTCCATATATAGGAAAACCCTAGAAACCCTAGAGAGTACAAGAAAGGGAAAAATACAGAACTGCCCCATACTGGGGTTATAATAAGAAACGTCTCATAAATACTAACACTCCCCCCTCAAGTTGGAGCGTATTTATCAGTCATGCCCAACTTGGATATATCCATGACAGGTGTTTCTTTGGTAATGCTTTTGTGAAGGCATCTGCAAGCTATAGATTAGTGCTGATGTGTGGAGTGGTGATTCTTCCAATCTTGACTGCATCCCGTACGAAGTGGCAATCAATTTCTATGTGTTTGGTTCGTTCGTGAAATACAGGATTTGTGGCAATGTAGGTTGCAGACTTGTTGTCACAATACAGGGGAATAGGTGTAGTGACATTAATACCCAGCTCTTGAAGAAAGGCTAATAGCCATGTGATCTCACAGGTGGCCTGTGCCATTGCCCTGTACTCTGCTTCTGCACTTGACCTGGATACAACAGTCTGCTTCTTGCTTCTCCAGGTAACAGTGTTTCCTCCAACCATCATAGCATAGCCTGTAGTCGAGCGTCGATCTTCTGGAGAGCTTACATAATCAGCATCAGCACATGCAACCATGTCTGTGTGTCCATTTGCTTTGTAGAAGAGTCCACGACCTGGAGATTCCTTTAAGTATCGAAGAATTTGGAGGACATCCTGCCAGTGGCTGTAACATGGTTGTTCCATATGTTGGCTTGCTCTGTTTACTGCATAAGAAATATCTGGTCTGGTTATAGTAAGGTAGAGAAGTTTACCAACAAGGCTTCTATATCGGGAGACATCCTCAAAGACTGAATCAGATAAGGTGGCATGCTTCTTTGGGTCAGCAGGGATACCAGAGGGCTTGCATCCAAGAAATCCTGCTTCATTAAGTATGTCCATGCAGTACTTTCTTTGTGAGAGGTGAAGTCCTTCGGTAGTGCGAAGTACCTCTATGCCTAAGAAGTAGCGTAGAGGTCCAAGGTCCTTAGTAATAAATACCTTTTGAAGGAAGGCCTTGGTTTCTGATATCCCATTGTAGTCGTCACCTGTGACGACCATATCATCAACGTAGACTGCAAGTATAACGGTTCCAATTGCTCTTTTCCTGACAAATACAGAATAATCAGATGCCGTTCTCTGGAAACCAAGAGTGTTTATTTCTGTAGTAAGCCTGTCAAACCATGCTCTTGGACTTTGCTTGAGACCGTATATGGCCTTGCGAAGTCGACATACATACTCCCCCTCGACTTCATAGCCCGGAGGTTGTTGCATATATACCTCTTCATCAAGATTCCCATAGAGAAATGCATTTTTCACATCAAGTTGAAAGAGAGGCCAAGATTTGTTTGCAGCAATAGATAGAATAGTTCGGATAGACCCCATTCGTGCAACAGGAGAAAATGTCTCAAAATAATCGACACCATAGGTTTGTGTAAAACCTTTAGCTACGAGGCGAGCTTTTAATCTATCAATTTTGCCATCTGGGGATTGTTTAGTCGTAAAGACCCATTTGCATGCTACAGGTCGAATACCTTTCGGACATTGAACAAGATCCCATGTCCCTTGTGAAGTGAGTGCATTCATTTCTTCATTCATTGCATGTTTCCAACTAGCGTCCTGTAGAGCACTAATGTGATCTCGTGGAATGGAGACAGTCATAAGAGCATCAGCGTACCGACGGTCATTGGAAGATAAGCCAGATGTGGATGTGTAGTTGGATATTGGGTAAGTAGCACATCGTCTTCTACTCTTTCGTAGAGCAATGGGGAGCTCTAGAGGATCATCCGGGACATTCTTGTAGGGGACAGTCGAAGAAGGCATATTATCCTGTAGCAACGAGACCGGTAAAGGGATGGCTGGTGGTGTAGGAACGTGACGTTGTTTATGGACGACAGGTGGTGAAGGAAGATCAAGTGAAATATCATTTACAGAATCAGAGAAGAAGCTAGTTTGCTCAAAGAATGTTACATCAGCAGAGATGTAATACCGATGACCTGCAGGATCATAGCATCTGTACCCTTTTTGAGTTCGGGAATAGCCTAGAAGACGCATTTGATTGCCCGTGGTGAGAGTTTGTCGCTAATCTGAAATTTATGGACAAAGGACACACATCCAAAAATCCGCAGAGGAAGAGGAAGTGGAGAATCATTGGGATAAAGAAGGGAGAATGGAGTGGACCCATGAAGAGTAGGCGAGGGTACTCTGTTTATTAGGTAGACGGCTGTGAGAATAGCATCACCCCAGTAGGTTTTGGGGACCTTCATCTGAGATAGAAGAGAGCGAGCAACATTTAGAAGATGCCTTAGTTTCCGTTCTGCTATCCCGTTTTGTTGGGACGTGTAGGGACAAGAAGTTTGGTGGATGGTTCCCTCAGAGGCAAAAAAGGAGGTAAGATCATGTTGGGTGAATTCTAATGCGTTGTCAGAACGAAAAATTTGTATGTTAGCGGAGAAAATATTTTTAACATAATGAAAGAAGTTCTTTATGATAAGATTAATCTCGGAACGTTCTTTGAGCAGAAAAACCCAAGATAACCTGCTGAAATCATCTATAAAGACTGCAAAATACTTGTGACCACTTAGTGTTCGGACCGGACAAGGTCCCCAAATGTCACAATGAACTAATGAAAAAGGAACATAATGACGGGGCTCAGTACGAGCAGGAAAAGAGGCTCGATGATGCTCCCCAAACTGACATGCCTCGCACTCAAAAGGTTTCAGCGATGAAAGTTCAGGGAACATCATAGAGAGAGCTTTAGCGGATGGATGTCCAAGACGAAGGTGCCATAGTAGAGGATTGGAGGAGATGGAAGCTGCACCCGCAAAACCAGAGTCGGTAGGAATGTTAAGATAATATAGTCCATTCTTCTCATGCCCCCCACCAAAAATTTTCTTCGTCCGGATGTCCTGAAAATAACAGCAGGATTTATCAAATATCACTTTGCAGTTAAGTTCAATGCATAGCTTATGAACAGATAATAAGCTTAGAGGGAAGGCAGGAGCGCAGTGAACCCCTGTTAGTCGTACTGTGGGTGAGAACTCCATAGTGCCCACACTAGTGATAGGCGAATAATCGCCATTGGCAACCCGAACTGATTTCACGACCAAAGAAGGTCGGGTAGATGACAGAAGACTACCTTCTCCTGTGAGATGAGTCGATGCTCCTGAATCAATGATCCAGGCAGGCGCAGATGTTGAAGCAGTGCTGGCAGTAGTACTGGAGATTGTTGCAAGACTGGCAGTAGATGCAGGAGCAGTAGTATCAGTGGGAGTATTCTGCAGTAGTTGTCTTAATCGTGCATATTCTGAGGCAGTAAAAGACGGCTGAGTATCACCAGTATGCTGTTCAGATGCATCATAGTAACTATCAGATTCATATGCATTGTTGGCATTAGGGGGCATGCCAAATTTGGCCCAACACCTGTCTGACAGGTGATTCATGCGACCACAATGAGTGCAAGGTGGGAAACGATCACGTCCTTGACCACGTGATGAGTCTCGTCCACGACCCGAAGTTCGACCACGTCCCTGGCTAGAATCGCGTCCACATCCTCTAGAGTGAAAAGATCTTCCTCTTGCAAAATGTGCTGATGTCTCGCCGGACGAAGGAGGAGGTGGAGACTCTAGCTCTTGTAGACGACCAAAAATGTTCTCAAGATTAGGCAATGCTGCAGCTGTTAGAAATTGATCTTTGACAGGTTTATATCGAGGATGCAAACCTGATAAGAATCTGTAAACCTGCCATTCTGCCCGTTCTCCTACCTGCTTATCACAACAGGCAGGTTGAAAGATAAGAAGTTCTTCAAATAGGCCTGTCAGCAGTCTGTAATACTCGATCAAAGATGTGTCGCCTTGGTTTGTAGACCAAATTTTAGTGTATATATCAGAAAGCCTAGATTTTGTTGTCTGTTGGGAATATGTATTTTCAAGGCTCTCCCACATCGCCTTGGCAGTCTCCTTATAGAGGAGATTGGATGCAATGGAAATATCAACACTGTTTGTCAACCATGTAATGACTTGACAGTTATCAGTATACCAAGTGTCATAATCCTTGTCTGTCGCAGCCAGTGGGACAGCGGTAAGAACATAGCTCTTACGTTGGCCACCAATGAAAACCTTGAAGGACCGAGACCACAAGACATAGTTCTCGGATCCCTTCAGTTTGATAGTAGTGGCCTGATTCATCATTGAAGGTGTCGTATACATGGGCTTGGAGTCCATAGACGTGGAACTAGATGTCATGGTGGCCGAGTATAATGAGCAGTAGAGAAAATAGAGTACTGTAGATAGTCTAGACTATCTCAATCATCATGAGAACTTATGAGAACAACAGTAGGCTATTAATAATCAGACCGTCGTGCAAGGAGTACCGTTTGAGGAGGCCAACTTGTGAGATATCGCTGCAAAAAAAATGGTCTGGGGACGGGCTGGAGTCGCCTGTAGGTGCGCTGGATGGTCCGAGAGGAGACGGCTAGGATCTTTGAACGCCGTGGATAGCCGAGAACGCCATGGAGTCGCTTGTGGGGGGCAGTAGACGTCTGGTGGCCAGTTAGGCGGAGGAACTGGCGCCTGGAGAGAGGGCTGCCTGGAGGGAGAGAGGGCTGCCTGGAGGGAGAGCACCCGAATGCCTGTAGAGAGGGCTGCCTGGAGGGAATCAGATAGGCGGAGGAGGGAAGGCGCGGCTGGAGGAAGGGCCTGGTGGGCGCCTGGATGCCTGGCGGAGGGAGGGTGGCTGGAGGGAGAGATGGTGCGGCCGGAGGATGGCGCCTGGATGCCTGGCGGAGGGAGGGCGCCTGGATGCCTGGCGGAGGGAGGACGGGCCTGGCGGAGGGAGGGCACCTGGATGCCTGGCGGAGGGAGGGTGCCTGGAGGGAGGGATGGCGCGGCCGGAGGAAGGGCCTGGTGGGCTCAATGCGCAGCAAGATGGCCGCGCGGATGCGCGGGGAGATGGCCGGGAGGGAGATGGCGTTCACGCGATGCGTGGTGGTGCGCGTGGTGCTGGCGATGAAGGGGGTGCGCGTGGTGATGTGTGGAGGCCGGGAGGGAGATGGCGATGTGTGCTGGCGATGAGGCGGATGCGCGGGGAGATGGCTAGGAGGGAGATGGCGATGAGGGGGGGCTGGGGGGGGTGCGGTGGGGAGGAAGGTGGAGGCGCGGGTGGGTCCCCTAGGGCTGAGGCGCGCGCATGACGAGAGGGGGATGGAGGGGCGGCGGGTGGGGAAAGGGAGGGATTAGGTCAGACCGAGGCTCTGATACCATGTGGAGAATTATGCTTTTCGATGATTATTCCAATGGGTTTAGGGCTCCATATATAGGAAAACCCTAGAAACCCTAGAGAGTACAAGAAAGGGAAAAATACAGAACTGCCCCTTACTGGGGTTATAATAAGAAACGTCTCATAAATACTAACAATATAATTACTCATATTTTAGATTTTTTTGGATATTTTATGTATCATGCTTTTAGAAAGAAGTTTAATAGAGATTGACAAAGACACAAAGAGAAAAAAATATGTCGCCACTCTCTTTAAATAGGGTATGGTTAGCATCATCAGGACATCAATAAATGGTAATTTACATTTATATTTTTCCCAATAGTTTGTATGACTTTTTCCCCAACAGTTATTAAAATTTATAAATCTCAATGAAATTTAGGCTATTTTGGTTCATTATGTCAATAACATAATTAAATTTAGATTTTTTTATTATAACTTTAATTATTTGGATTATTTTTCATTTAGCCTTCCTTCGTTAGATTCAAATAAAGCATGCTCTGAAAAGATTTTACCATTCCGAAAAAATTACATGATAATAGAAACTCACATATAGACACTCTAAGGCTTGACTGGAGCTCCATAAACACTATATTTT
Organism: Ottelia alismoides; assembly: GCA_037367405.1. Lineage (NCBI taxonomy): Eukaryota > Viridiplantae > Streptophyta > Magnoliopsida > Alismatales > Hydrocharitaceae > Ottelia > Ottelia alismoides. The sequence goes on along the minus strand of JAZKJV010001346.1, from coordinate 674,661 downwards.
TTTCTTGATTTTTAGTTATTACCGTGATTATTTATATATGCGTCTAACACAACCATTTTTCTCGAAATTTCTGAATTTGAAAAATGTGGTTTACATCCAATTTCTTCTTGTATAAGTTTGAAATATTTATTGACATTGAACCATTTTGAAGTTCAACTGATAGTGTCTTTTAAGTCTAGTCCATGAAGGACAAATCAATTGGTGAGTAATGAGTTATAGGTGATTGGTTGTATAGGTGATTGGTCGTACTGTTCTACATGTTTTTGAAATCCCTTGGAACTCAAGCATATATTTTATTTTCTTTCCCGTCTGTAAAGTTGGAAACAAAATATACCTTGATACTTGTCAATTATGATGATTTCCAACCAGTTGGTTGCCATATGATAGCTGATTGAGCACTCACTTAACCAACTTCACAAAAAAATACTTAAGTTTAAGTTGTCAAGTAATGACCTCTCATTTCTATAATACACACCCACAATTCATGAGTATTTCACATTGGGCTATTTTTTTGTTGTTCTATTACCAATAACTGAATGAATACTTGGACTCTCTCAGTATCTGATGTTCTTCTCTCCCAACTGATTATTAAGGATAGAGCAATCTTGTTATGGATAAAGCTTGGTTGAATGATGAGATATTGGCACAAACCCCAAATTAGAAATTTTCGTTTAATAGAAAGTTGATGATTTTTATTGATATTTGATTTATCATTATTATATGTTGTTTGGACAAATTGAGATTAAATATATGCCTTTAAGTTTGATTTTAGATGTAGTTAGTTCAATCAAATTAGGGATGCAATTTTGCCAATCATTTAAGTGTGATTGAATACCTCGTTTTGTCACCAGGATATGCTCTTTTTCATGTCCATGATATATAATTATGATAGAGAAGAAAGCCAAGCTCAAAGAACCTGTAATTTGGGAGATTCTCAGCTAAAGGTGGTGTTAGGATTAGGGTCAAATTAGGATTGGGAATCGTAAAGGGATTGGGCTCTTAATCTTAACTGTAGTTGATGTGTATTCTATTTATAGTCTTATTGAGAATAGGACTATGGGGGTGTATTTGAGCTATATAAAGAGAGAGGTGGAGGCATCGCCTCTACGCCACAGCAAAATGGAATACCACAAGAGAAAATAGAGAAAGAGAGTAGAGAGAGTTGAGAGAAATGTAAAGGAGTGAGTTTTACTCCTTAGTGATCGTTCTTCTCTGGTGGCCACGGGAGGTTACTGGTCACCGTTATATCTGATTGTTCTTTCTTTCACGTGCTTCTGTGGTGGTGGTGGTCGATTGCATATCCACATCTGTATCTCGTTGTTCGTTCCCACCAACTAGTATCAGAGCTTGGTTCACAATAGGTAGAATACGACGTGGTGGATCAGAACGAGATTAGACATCAAGGAGACGACATAACGTAACAAGTGTCCCTTCTCCAGAAGACGTGAAGAACTAACGATTACTAAGAACCGTTGAGATCGGGAGCAACCGAAGTTTGATTGAGGTGATCCTGGAGCCCAGCTAGGGGTTTTTGAGTACTCTGGACGAGTTAGACGATTCAGATTGAGAGAATTATGCTCTGATTTTTCAGATCATACTAGGAGGTACGATAGCAAAACATATGGCAAAAAATATATCGATAGTGCGTCATTTTTGGTGGAACCCTTCAACAGGAAGAATGACTTCACCTTATGGCAACAACAGGTGAAGAACATACTCACATAAGAAGGATTTGTGAAAGCTCTCCAGGATAAAGAAAAGAAGCCTGAGAATATGAAAGAGGAAGAGTGGAAGGAGATAAAGGATCTCGCGAATAGTACAATACAAGTTGGAGGACCCAACGGAGGTTTGGATAAAGCTCGAGGGACGATAAAAGTTCAAATCTTTGATGAAGTGGCTATTTACGAAGAAGATGCTCTATGGTCTAAATATGATCGAGGGGACAAAGCTTGAAGTGCACTTAGATGAGTTCAACAAGTTTCCGACAAACGTGCTTACACTTGAGGAGAAGAATGTGAAGGAGAATCTCTCTTCAAGGAGGAGGATAAAGCACTGATCTTGTTGAGTTTCCTTCCATCTTCCTATGGTCATATTGTGACGCCATTACTCTGGGAAAATCGAGAAGAAAATCACTCAAAAAAAGCAAGATCCGACTTGGCTTACAATAATCCGCATCAGCAGCCTCAGAAGGGGGGAAAGGGGGGCACGGAAGAAAGAAGAAAAGTGCGCCTTCTATTAGCCTCGAAGATAGGCCGGAGCTTTTGGATTCCCATTGTATATCCTTGTACGCGCCTTCCCCCCTAGATGAGATAGTCCTCGGGGACGGGAGGGGCCGTGTTCGGAAGCCCCCGCCGGCAAAAAGATCATCACAATGGACAAGATAGTTGCTTCGCTGCTTATGAACAAGTCTCGACGGAGGTCAACAGATGAGGCAACGGATACTGAAGGTCATGTGCTGGAAAGTGGGGGTAAACGTTCAAGATCAAGGGTGATAGGAGTCACAGGTCAATCCAAGTCATGAGGTCCGATTAGATGCTTCTATCATGACAATGAGGGTCACAAAATAAATGATTGTTCGAGACATGAGAAAGAGAAAGGAAAGAAGAAGCTCAGTGACTCTGAATCTAACCACAACCGCAATCTGTGAGGGAGATTTGCTAACGTGCTCTAGAGGGCTGAAGGAAGATTCAAGATGGATTTTGGACTCGACAAGTTCAGATCATGCGTGCTCATCAAGGGAATAGTTCAGTACATATCAGGCACATAATGATGGCACGGTTAAGAATGGAGGTGGAGACATTTATCACATCAAGGGAATTGGATTAATGCAACTTCACATGTTTGATGGAGTAGTACGAACTCTGACAGGTGTCAGATACATTCCTACGGCTAAGAAGAATCTAATTTCACTAGGAACGATTGATTTCTCAGAGTGAGCAAGGAGCAAGCGTGGTGATGCGTGGGACGAGGATGTTGAACAATGTGTATAAGCTCAAGAGAAGGGTCACGACAAGTGATGGAGCTCCAGTTATTCCCAGGACGAGCAGTATGATGAGAGCACGACAGGTGATCGGCATCTCTGCTGTAGAAGTGTGTAACAAGGAGAAGCGAGTACGATTCGCTTTACTAGAGGATGTTTGCACAATCTCTAGTCACGAGAGATTTGTGGTGTTGTCTCACGAGGCACAATGTTGAGTTGTGCAAGTGCTCGAGAGGGGGAACGTCAAGGGAGCCCAGTGACGAGTGTCACCTAGAGTTGGTGAAATCCTGCTAACGAGACCTGCAGATGACGAGGATGGTCCAGTGCGGACTCAAGATGATGAAGAGATTATGATCAAATTCAACTCAATGGGGAGATTGTTAGGATTAGAATGAAATTAGATTGGGGATCTTAATGGGATTGGACTCTTAATTCTAATAATAGTTGAGTCGTATTGTATTTATAGTCCTATTGGAAATAGAAACATGGGGTTGTATTTGCGCTATATAAAGAAGAGTGTGGAGGCATTGCCTCTACACCACAGCAAGAAGGAATACCACAAGAGAAAAGAGCGAAAGAGAGAGGGGGAGGGGTGAGAGAGCGAGGTAACAAAGAGAGTTGTAACAGTTCCTCTTATAGTGATCTTTCTTCTTCGGTAGTCGCAAGAAGTGACCGACCACTGTTATATCTTGTCGTTCTTTCTTTTACGTGCTTACATGATGGTGGTGGTCGATTGTGTATCCACATTCGTATCCGATTGTTCGTTCCCATCAGGTGGGAGCTAATGTAAAGATTTTGAAACCGAGAAATCAAGAAAAGAAGTCTCTATATTTTGGAAAGGTGATACTTCAATTATGCAACATAGTCTTTTCTCATTCTTCAAAACTGACAATAAAATCTAGCCTCTCATCCTAGTTCCAAGCTTTATGTGAAAGGATCATGTAGCCACACCCCTACATTCTTTCCAACATCAATTAGTTTCAAGGTGATCAACTCTTGATGATTGAGAATCTTGATATTCATCATGAACTAAAACCTTACATTCAAAATTATGAACAATTTAGAAATCGCATTCACATTTGTCAAATCAACAACTTTTAGTATTTCAGAAGTTTTACTAAAATCTTGGTGGATGAGATATGACCTTTAGTAGTTGGAAAACGTGATGGTAGTGACAATGGAGTAGCATGCAAGGAATGTGGGAGGAGTTTTGTTTTGAAGAAAAAATCAAATGGTAAGACGGTTAACAGCTTAATATCTCTTTTTTCACCCTAATATTCTTTATCCTTTGAATCAAGTACCAAAAGTGATGTGTAACTTATTTGAGTAGCTATTCTTCTTGTTTCTAATCTCACATTCAAACAATATTTACGATTATAAGGGATAATTATAAGATCCTTTGAAGACGCAAAATACATCATTTTTATCCTATGGCGAGAGATTTGTACTCAACATATTACATCCCAAGATAAGTGGTCCCATCGTATTTACATCGCTCATCATATCTTTATATTTTTTATATCCTTTTGATTAATCAAATAGGAATGTGAAACTCACCTTATAATTTATCCTTAAAAAATAAGTAACGTTTTTATCTTAGCATAAATTATTAATTCAAACATTTTTCTACCGAAGCACGTTTGTAAGAGAACATTCAAATATATGTCATACAATAAAATCAATCTATTGAGAATAGGAAACGAATAAAAATATGATAAAATAATCATGATTCAAGTAGGACATCATGTATCACTATGAAGATAAATAATAATCAAACATAACAAATATGTCATCCTGAAAACCAAATAAACACCAACTGTATAACAAGCTCCTAAAACTCGAATCCGACGGTCTGCGTTCATCTAAAGCATCAAAGACGCTGCGAACACTCCCACCATCACCACAGACGCGCGAAGGGCCAACGAGTTCGCGCCGCTGTCGGCCGGTTCATCCCCGGGAGGAGAAGACGGCGGCAAAGTTGGCGGAGAAGGCGGCGAAGTTTCCATCGGAGGAGATTGCGGAGTCGGCGGGGAAGACTTGGGCGAGGGAACAACAACGGGGGGCTTGGAGGGAGACACCGTCGGCGGATTGACGGCCGGCGACGGGGCGTGGGACGGTGACTTAGGGCTCGGCGACGTAGATGGATGTGGTGGATTCACAGCCAGTGACGGCGCCGGTGAAGGGGCGGGGGAGGAGAAGGACGGAGCAGCCAGAAGCGCGAGCGCAATAGCCATGACGGATAAGACAATGCCGGAGGTCGACTTCATGTTGCGGAGTATGTGAGAGTCTATGGAGTTGTTCGAACGGGTGTGTTTTATAGGGTCTAGGATTTTCTATTTGAAATTGGAGCCGTTTCATGGACGATTCCGTAAGAGGAAATATGCATTAATTGGGAATTTGCATCGCTGTACGTCGCGATGCTTTCCAAAAGTGGGCGGAGTTCGCGTGGCGTGGGAAAGATGTTTGTGGAAATGCGCGTAGAAGAAGGAGAGTTTGTTTCGATGCTGGCGATTTTGGGAAGATGATGATGCTAGGAATTTAAGGGGGTTGACGGTCGCGACGGATGGAGATTGGGAAAGAGCTGCGAGTTGCGGACTGGACGATTGGGAGACGTCATTGCCAGGTAATCTGCCGCGGTTGATAGTTTAGTATCGGGTTTCTGATTTTATTTGGCCCTCAGTATTAGCGATGAAAGAGTTGGATTGAAGAAAATATGAGTGAATGTCCTGTTGTTGTCTCTATGTTTGTAGATGAGATTTTTACAGTATTTTCACTCACTCAAATCCTATGATTGTTGTACTATACAAAGATTAGACTTATTTATTTCAGAAAAGGTGTAACCTCGAGTATTTTTAAATTTGCTGTTTATAGAATGTGGAGTTTTCTTATGGTCTACATTCTGTTGTTGCATTAATTATGTGATAAATAAGAGCAAGACTTTTGGAAAATGAAAAATCCATTGAGAATTCTTTAAGACACGTGGTTTTTTTAAGAACTAGATGAACTTCATTGTCATGTTTGGAAGATCTCATCATAGCCGAAAGACCAATTGGCATCATTAAAGATTTGATTTTCCTTACGTGATGCAACCTTGTCACTTCTTAGTTCTCACCAACTTTTCTGCATGGCCTTTTGACCTTTTGATTGTTTGAAAACTATATATATGTTTGTGCATATACAAGCAACCACTATGCTGCAGAGAAAAATATATACATAACTGGTTATTGTATAACATCTGGCATCTTCACCTTAACATGCGTAAAACATCGATGATTTTCTTAAGATCTTATAGTCAGAAAGTTGGAATGATAATGGACATTAATTTAGCATATAATCTACTTTGCTAGTACAGTTTTAACCTTGCATGAAAGCTCACTCAAGTTAATGTACCTGGTAGGATTTTCTAATTGGACTAACTCTATAATCCCCTTTTCCAATTCTCTTGATTCTTTCTTTAAACCCCCGATGCAATATCCACACGAACCTAAAAATAAAATAATTTTGTTGTTCACGTCATGATTCTCTTGATCTTCACCATGTTTGTGTACTAGCTCTGATGCTCGCTGAAGATATAAAGATAGAGTCTGTTGACACTCTTTTTCATCTGTGGTTATTAATGATTTTTCTCCCATCTCAAGATCATCATATATCATCTGCACCTGTAATTTCTTGTCAGTGGGCTTGACCTGCATAATATGGTGTAGGCACATGATTAAATCATCAACTTTGTCCAGTGCTTCTAGTTCTTCTTTGATTGTTTCCTGAATTTTGTGCCATGCTTGACTGTTCCTGTTATATTCTTGAACCAGAAGTTGCTCCATAAGACCTATAAAGATTATAAATTCTGCCATTCTGGACAAGGAGTTGTGGATCTTGCCATAGGAGTCACCAGGAAATGGCAAAAACCAGAAGTTTGGCTCTCCCTGTGCTTCCTTCATAAGTGTCTCAAGCTGATGGATTTGTTCCGTCAGCTTCTTTCCTTTCTCCTTGAGCTCAGATGATGATGTAGCCGATGCATTCTCGCTTCTGCTGAGTATACTCATGCATTTATGAAGGGATTCTATGCTATGACATAGGTGAGACCTTGCTAATGATGAAGCTCTTGTAGGCTGCAATATAATCTCGACGAGAATGCAGCACAGCAAGCCAATACATGTTTCAGAAAGCCTAGCTATTGCGAAAATTGTAGGGAAACCATAATTCTTCCTCCCTAAAATTATAATTGCTGACACGGCTGCTGTAATCCCTCCAGATTGACCATACATCTGGCTTTGCTTCAGGAAGCTGGTGAAAATTATCCATGGGAGGAGGACCAAGAATCTTAGTTCCATATAGTTCTGGGAGATAATGGAAGCTACAACACCATAAACTGATCCTAATGCAGTGCCCTGTGCTCTAAGGTTTGCCAACTTGAATGTGGCCTCCCTCCTTGGGGTGATTGCCATGGCAACCGTAAGCCCTGACCAGTATCCATTGTCTTTGCTGAAGAGAACGCCGAAAAGCACTGCAAGTCCTGTTGCCATGGAACATTTCATGGAGACCATCAACATCTCATGTGTGATTATTGGAATTGCCCAAACTTTCCGGGCTTTTCTGGCAGGGGATGCTTCCTGACTGATAACACTTTCCAAGTATTCACTGGCAGCGGCAGGTGCCACTTTCTTTTCTCGCCTGTTGGTGACTGAATGCACCATCGTGAATTCTGCTTCTAGAAGTCTCATGCAGAATAAGGAGAAGAGGATAAAGATATTTTGCACATCTATGGGAATTGAGTTTCCAAGAGTCTCGGCTATATGTTCATATGCACCTGAACTTGATATTATTTTGTTTGGCTGTGCCGTCGATGTGGAAATGATTTGGTTTTCCAGACTATGAAGATAATCTTTGAGCCCTTGTGTGATTGCTTTTATAGGAAATGACGCAACTGAGGTCAGAGCTATTTCCATTCCCTTGAGAGGCATGTCTATTGCTTGCAACATGTCGAGTATGTCTCTCGTCTGGGAACAACCCCGTGTAAATTGAGGTCTTTCCCACTTTAAACTTCCCTATTGTAAGTAAACATAAAGTAAGATTACTGTTTGAGCAGGTTTAGGTCAATGCAATCACAATGTAAAAGAAGCACTTGCATATTATTATTTATATTGTCCTGCAGGCAATTCACGTTTCGTGCATTTTAGATTTACAACTTCATGAGCCAGCGGTTTCTAGTATTTGACAACTGGTATTTGGTAATGAAAATAACAATAATTTTTTCTTTTCTTAATATACATTTGGTACCCACTTAAATGGTCTGGTGGTAGTGCAGTGTGCCTGCCACCACAAAGACCGGGGTTCAAATCCCCCTCTTGTGGGGGGTTGCGTTAGGCTGTCGACAGCCAGCATAAGAAAATTCAAATCTTTCAACATGGATTTGAGCAAGAATCCACGTAGCCGACCCTACTTATTAGCCGATCCTACTTAAAGTAGGTAAAGGCTTGTTGTTGTTACTGTACATTTGCGTTTTTACCCCTTTTGCTGGAAAGCATTATTTTAGGTCGTCCTAAGGTTATCTGAATCTATTACAAGGAAACTTTGCTGCCTCCTTAAGAATCAAGCATGACATGCTTACTGAATTTGATAATAACAAATTTTAACCTCATTTTGAACGGCTAGTTGAAGCTATGTTTTCCAGCTGTGGACCCGAAGCTATCGAATTCAGGTTTATTTGAGTAGGTGGGCGATTGGGTTGTTGTGACCAAACATCAAGTTTCAGATGGTTGAATGCCGAGCAACGGGGTCAATGGAAAGACCAGACTGTTGAGGTGCAAGACCTGTAGAAAGTGAGTTCGCCAAAAGGGCAGTTTTTCAGTAACAACCTCAAAAATAGTCCCACATTAGGAATTCACTAATTGTGAGAATGTGTTAGGAAGTGTGGGGGCTTACCACTTGACAACTTGGACTTAAGAATGTTGGGTGATTGTCAACGGGTCCATTTGGGTCTGAACTCAACAAGTTGTCCGAGCGATTTTCCTCGATAACGGTCTGGAGACCTAAGCTCGAGATGTTACACTTTCAAGGCACATAGAGTGTGGAGCTGAGGAAGAGTTCTTCGATGTATTTAACTGGCAGGCAGTGCATGATTTTTTTTGGTGCAACAGTTGTCAGTGTTAGAAATTGGCGTATGCGATGAAGGTGCGATTTTCTGCAACGAAGGGGCTGTCGACCCTGTGGAAATACTGACAACAGCAAATCTTGGAATTGCTAACGGGGTATGGTGATTTTGACATTTAGTCTTAGAGTTGGTGCCACAAAAGGAGAGGAATGAGGTGGCTGCATGGTGTATGGATCAGATGATGAGAGAGCACAAGTGGGTTGTCTAAGATACCAAGGAGGTTTTTGGCCATTGCAAGGTGGCTGATTGGAAACCTAGAGATATCCAAAACTCTTTTTGATTCTTACTTGTTGAAGTTCATAATTCTCATGTTAAAATTGTAAGGTACATCTTTTGCGAATGAATCTGTAAACCATTTGAACCTTAAGCAATGGATGGCCTAATTTCTTCCTGAATCCTTGTGAAATAAAATTATATTGCTGCCTCTTGTGTTGTTTTTCCTGTCATATTTAGCATGTATTCATGGTTTTTGCTATAATTTTTCTTTCTTAAGAAAATCTGAAATGCATAGAAGGGGCTTACTTGCTTCAACTTTATTCTGCATAGAAGCTTAGCTGCTTCCTTGGATTTTGAGCTGGCTTGAGAAATGGCTGCATCTGCAGAAGTCCGGTCTTTAGCACAAAGGGCTCTTACATAGAGCCCCATTCTCTCGATCTCATTTTTTTTGAACTCCCTGCTCATTTTTTTCACCTGCAAGTGTCAAGAACAGAGTTGGTACTTGTCAGTATTATATCAAATTCCAGAAAAAGAAGCGATGGCTGCAAAGCTGCTCAAAATCAATGAACATTGGTTCCACCATCTCTGCTCATAATCAATTTTTCTTACTAGGGAACGTAGAAAGTTCCAGAAGTTGTCATATAACAATTGTTTTAAGGTTCAGGGGAAAGAAATAAATTCCTTTGGATAGTGAAGATCCTTTGTATCGAAAGCTTTCAAGACATATTTTTGACTTAAGTGTATAAGGTATCGGCTCAAGATTATGCTACTTTCCACTATTCTGTTATGTGATATTGGAATGAAAGGGTATAATTTCATAAGATACATTTCATTTTGTTGGTTCTTGGACGCAATACAACAATTCCTCATGCTGCCATTTACGGATACCTAGAAACAAACAGCTATGCTGCTAATATCCAGGCAAATAGATCGACGACGATCCATCTCCTGAACATTGACTGGTGAGTGCCATCTTCTCTACCAGGAAGGGATTAAAGGAATTCCATACAATATTCTTTGCTTCCTTTGAGTTAACTGTGAACATCAATATAATTAAGAAGCATCGTTAGGTGTAGCTGTCTAGGTTGTTCCCGACATACATTTAGTATTGCAAGGGTACATGGGCCTGTCAAAAGGAACCCTCCAGTTGAACTTCAAATTTAGTGGAATAGTATTCACACAATCTCTCAGATGTTTTTTTTCGCGGAGAAAGACATTTTCATGTATCTTATTGCTAGAAAGAAGACATGTATGTAAGCTTGTCTATTACAGGAGACGTTTTGGACTGTCTTATGTGATTGATCATCATGGAAACATATATACCATGAGCATGACGGACACAAGAAACTCCAGTAGAATACAACTGTTCTATTTTATTTTTTTTTTGAAATATTAAGGATTATTTTGTTTCTTCAAACGCTATTATTATATTCTTCAATCCATAGCATTTATCACAAATTTTAGTTATCTATGTAGAACTTTTTACCTCATCAAATGCTAGCCGGGGATAAGGAAGGAGGACTGCGAGGACAGGGGCTGTAAACCCCAATGCTGTGCTGGCTGCTACATGAGCAGGATGCATTAAGGCACTGACACTACTTCCCTGCTTGTAAGCTGCGACATACACGAGCACTATCTGCCCAAGAGCAATCCTTTTTGTGATCAATGGTGTCGATGCTGGCAGCGTCACGATGAATGAGCCAACCACCGTCGCCAGAGTAGTCGTCATGACCGACAAATTATTTGGCCCAACAACCAGCAAGCTCAGGATAGCCGGGATGATAGCCATGAATGTCCCGTAGAGTGCAAAGATCGCCCCACGGAGAGTGTCCCCTAGTGTCGCCTCACTGATTATCAGCGTGGCAGTGACATACGCAAAGGCGGGGAACTTCATGAATTCACGCAAGACCGGTGGGCTATAGATGGTGGTGCAGCCAACAATGAAGCAAGCGAGCGCAGTTCGAAGGCCAGACTCTAGACCTGAGTGCCATACTTTGCTGGCATGGTCTGGTGAGTTTCTCATCGCTGCATTTACGATCGTGGCTGCCATGGTGGTTGTTTTTGTATTTGCAGCCAGCAGTTGCGGGTGGGGAAGCCTTGCGGTTGCGTTAGCGAGGAGCTCGCTGGCCACATTGTGGGATTCTGCAGTGGTCCTTTTAAAGAGGTGCAGGTGGAGTTGGGAATGTAGAAATGTGTATAGCGTTTGACGCAGGGCAATGGATCTGAGTCTCGTAATCAGGTGGTGTGTCACACTCCTTTGCAACCTTAATGACAATTAGTGAGTCGGGATTTTTGTCCCTACTTGAACAAGTGCAGTTTATTTCATGCACGCAAGTCTCCCACTTAGATTAGGCATCTTAAATGTCAACTTACTGTTATCTTGAGCTAGTGCTTCGAGTTCCATCAAATCGAGATCATAATCAGACGTCTTTCTAAGTAACCTCCGTTGCACGATTTCATGATATCCGTCCATATCTGTCCGGTGAATAATTTGAATCATCAATAAATTTGCTATCTAGGGGTTGGGTTGCTGTGCTTAGAAATATGGTGCTGCTCATGCTATTTGCTGTAGCAATTTTAATATCGACCATTATGATTGAGATTAAATTATTTATGATACAAATGAAGGAATGGAAATCAGAATATATCATGATTTTTGATGAATAAGTCTAAGGAACACGAATGATGGGATTATGTTGATATGCCTTGAACCTTAATCATATGTTCTGTTTAACCCATTTAAAGAACCGTCATATGTAGCGCCTCTGTCACACCATATCCTATTAGACGGAGCTCTCAGTATCTTTTGTGTTGCTATCTAAGGACATAACTCAGTTGCGAGTGAACCTTGCAAATCCGTGTGTCTGCATTTTGCTTGATTGATCATGGTTGTGCATTTTTGCTTCCATAGCAACAGATGTATAGAATAAATCCTAAATGAGTGCAATGGATGCGATCCCGGTCCATCTCTTCTACTCTTTTGATTCCATTCTGAAGTTTGGGGCTGCATTTGAACCATCTCGAAGTTGAACTGGCCAGTATGCTCTGCCTTCACCATTGATTAAATTTGCTTTTTAGATCGAAGCTCGGATTATTGTTATCGGATGCTTCGATTTAGGTTTGGATCTTATTTTATGTCTGCCTTTCGGTGATCTAGATCCGATGTTTTTTTTACCGAACTTGTTTATTTCATATTTTATGTAATGGATGCATCAAAACTACTGATATTATTTGTTCTGTCCCATCATGATCTTGTGCGAAACATCAATAATATATCTCGGTAAGGAAAGGGAGTCCAGTCCATCCCCTGGCAACTCAGAGTTGGTGTCAGTTTCATGTTGTTTTTGTCTAAGCAATCTGGTTTCCTGCTTCTAAGTTATTCATATTTTGGCAATGATAAAGAAGGGTAAAAGAAAAATGGAGTTTATTTCTTGTTGATAGGGCGAGAAAAATATTGTAGATCGAGATTATATGGACGATATTAATCTCGGTGCGATCATTTTATCTTGTGATAGCTTATCTCGGGATAAAGTATCTTACCAAGTTTCATCCTAATCTTAGTAAGTTTTGTAATTGCACCGCCCTCCCTGTGAAGTTACTCGGTTCATACGCCACAATCCTATACACAGGCATGCATGTTAAACAGAGTAAGATTATAGGGCTTGTGGTGCAATTACAATAATATTAGTTATGATATAATTGGTTAGGATTTTAGGGTCATGTCATCCAAGAGCAAAGCATATGCCATTCTCTCGTAATTGGCACTAAATTTTAGGAATCACGTCCATTCTTGCAGATATGCTGTGGGCTGGGCACTGTCAAAAGCCATTCTGTTTTTATCTAGATCATCCTAGGTTTATATTTTGTAATCGAATACATGTGAACACTTTAAAATAGTATAACATGGAATTTTCTGAAATTTTGTGTAATTACAAGAAGGGAGTTCTACCCTTTCGACGGCGGTTCAGGATCTGTCGAACCCGAATTCAACGAGTTCTCATAATCAAAAACGAACTCACGAAACTCCACCATAGTCCACTTGATCCAGATTGTGCTGCAAGGCATGCAAGCGACTGTGTTCACTTGAAGGGGATGTTGGTGGTTCCCGTCGTCACAGGTAGCCTTTGTTTCCACTCGATCCCGACGTCTTGCAGAGGACGAGGGAGACGCAGAAACATCCAAGTTGATATATGCCACAGGATCAGATGGATGTGTGCTGCACCTGCACCTGCACGTAGTTAAGCCACTGGTATGGATGCTGCTTAAATAATTCCAGGCCATGCGCACTTCCCCTCAAACCCTTCCTCTCCGTCGCCATCACCAGCCATGAGTGCAGGTGGCCCTTCTTTATTTCTTCGCCACATTAAACACCATGCGCTCATTATCGTAGGCTCTCACATCCTCGTACCCGATTCTGTTTACGTCAACATTAACATGTAGTTTGTGGCTTGCACATACGGCCGGGGATTAGTCTAATCAATTTACCTACGAATTTCGTTAGGTTTTACGTGCCCTTGCCGTTCGTCCGTCTCTTGATTATTTCACGAGAAGTTGCTATCATCGACGATCAACTTGGCGTATTAGATCGTTCGTCAGTAATACACTCCCACCACACATTATAATGCTATGCGTGTCATATGGTTAAGTACACTGAAAACACAACATTTCTGTGGTTGCGATGATCACGATGTGATTTAAGGTACATGCATCATTTATAAAGTTAGAAAGAGCTATTGTCCAGCGATCAGTATCAAATCATACAGCTTGAATCATTGCTCGCGGATTCATTTTTCTTGATAATAGCACGTTTTGTCTCGGTAATGTAGCTGTAGGGGTGATGATAAATCTGTATGAATACCTCTGTGTATACGTACTGACATACTTCCGCACTCAACTAGTTGATTAAAATGTGTTATTCGATCTGAATATCATACCTACTGGACGATACTTTGATATTATAATAATAGGAGCTGGGAGCATACACCCAAGGAGAATAATAATAATAACAAGAACAACAACAACTACTACTACCTACATCCGATCTTTTTTTCATGATTTTTGAATTTTTTAAAGGAAGCCTTAGGGGGGGATTTGCTTAATATATTGAGGGGAATATGTGTTTCAAGTTTCATGCAAAACAAACATTTTTAACATGTTCATCTAGAATGGGTCAATTTCAACAATTCTAAGACCGTTAAAATTTGGTAGTCTTAATGGAGATGATAAGAGTCTCGAAATAAGTTGAATTTTGAATGACACCATGGTGATATATAGTGATCTAATTCCCCTAAGGTTTTATTTCAAAAAAATCAAAAAATCAAGAAAAAATGAGTCGGGTGTAGGTTACCTACACCCTTGGGTGTAAGCTTCCTTTTCCTATAATAATAGTAGTTGTAGTAGTAGTAGTCCCTTCATTCTAGTTCTACTTCAAGGAAATAGCGGGGAATTATTATTTATGTATATATGCATGCATATGTCTGTCGGAAAAAAGGGGTACATTATTGAGCTGCATGTAACTTATTTGCTCATCACATACTCAATCATTGGTTTGCCTCCAGATGAGTGAATTCAAGTGATTTTGCCATCGGAACATGCATATAGTTTCAAATTCATGGGCAGGAGATAATGAATATATAAATTACATGCAGATGAAATTAGGGTTGTTCATGGCATCTAAACCCTCCCTAATTGTGTTTGACCTACTCCAAACCATGACATTGGATTGACGGATCGTCCCACTCCAATCAAAATGATCACCCATTGGATTGAATACCCATCATGTGAAATGGATGGCATATTACCCACGTGTATTTTGTGGATATGAAGCATCACAATCTATTTTTCTCTAGTCTATCGCACCAAGTACTTCCAGACGGGGGTCTTGCTAAATAAGTAGTGAAATCAAGCTCATATATATAATATCATTGATATACATAGATATCAGATAAATATCGACAATATCGATCGATATCCAGTAAAGCTTGCACTAAAACCCGTCAATTTCGAACGACATGATTTGATATGTTGATATATCGCGAGATACCGGTCGATATTTTGGAAAATGATATACAAATGATATCGGGTATCTCCATCTTATTGACACCGATACATGATATCTGTAACCGTGATTTTGATAACTATGACAGTCGATCGTCTTCAGAAAAAGGGAAAATATTGGAGTAGAGCATTAAGAGAGGGTGTTCGGATATCGAGGTCAGGATGCTGAGCATATTGTAGTGGATGGCAGTGGTGGTTCAATGAACTTTTGATTAGTTCAACAATATTAATCACGTGTTATCGTAGTTAAGAGAAAATGATATCTAAATCCTTTCACCAAAATTAATGAAAACGCGATCATATGCAATCAGAAGAAATGGAGTTGTATCTCCAAGTAAAATTTTGAGAAGATGATCAAATATCAATCCTCTTCCATGACCTTATATTCCTAGAAATGTCTCCAAATTCTCAAGAATTTTGTCGAACTTCGTGGTCACGAAATCCTTGCAGGATCTGTGGAGTTTCAGCGACACCAGCATCAATATCACAAGCAGAACCAGCCTGGTAACAAGCTAAATCTCTTTGGATATGGACATCCCAAGCATGAAGGAAATTGTTGCACCTTGTTCCGATGGAATTTACTTGGCAGTACTGTTAATTTTTGAATTTTGCAGAGTGTTATCGAAATGTGGATTCAATGAACAAATATTTATAGGTTTTATAATCAGCAAGTTGTTTCAGAAAATTTGTAGTAAATTTTAAATATGGATCAAGGAAAGTCGATGCAAGTATCAGTCATGGTAAAAAAGAGAGGGAATAATGATTAAACAGTAAAAAAAAGGAGCACCATTGGAGTGGGTGAGGAAGAATGAGGCGTTGGTAGGAATAACTGAACCAATCCATGGATCTTCCACTCAGAACCAGACATGGCACTACTGAGAATTGGATCACTTGGAATGGACACCAAGATCAGGTTGTTGAAATGGAAACATCCATATACCGGGCTCAAAATCATTCGGATCGGGTATCTGTCCGATCCAATTACCATGAACATCCCCAGATGAGCTGCATACTCCCATTGTTCATCACCTCTCAGCCACACGCATGTCCGCGTGTGTGCGCACACACACATGGAAAAGGGGAGTATATATGTTTCTGAGTTGCATGAATTGTTTGTCCATAACCTCTCATCTACCCTTGAAACTAACTTGGAATGAGCGAATGCATGTTTATATGCTTTGGAGCTCGAGTGCAGTTTCAAATTACAAAGCATATGAGCGGAGGAGAGGTGATGAACACGGTCATACATGTTTGTGCCTAACTTGATATAATGTTCTGGAAAAGATGTGAGCTAGTACCCCTTATGAGATCAAGTTTTACTCCCAAGTAAATGCAGGTACTCTTATGATAAGACGTGCATTCAGCTTATCATCCATTGGCAAAAAGAAAGAGGAAGAAAAGCAGAGGCCAAGCAAAGCCTTCGGTGCACTTCATCTTTTTACTAATTAACTCGACAAGCTTGTGGAGGCTAGTGCTAAACACCGCATTCCCATTATCACGTACCTAACTTTTTAATACATAAAGAAATCACCGGCATTAAGCATACTCAACGTAATCTTTTCAAAGCATGTCATCCTTATAAAGGGAAAGAGGGTGCAACCTTTAGCTGTTGTTCAACGATGGAGTCTGAGTGGTTGGGTCCAAGTTGGAATCGGTGTTATCCATCTGCCAATTTTACTTTGATTTCAGGCCTCACACTCACATTAAGGTTGCCTGTGGCACGAGGCTTGTTGGCCCTCGACGTCGTAGAACATCAAGCTTTGTCTGCACATGATTTCGCTATCCCTTGTGCGATCCTATGCAAGAATGACTTGGTGAAGTTGTTGGGTTGGGTGGTCGTACTTTATTTGCATATATAATGAAAAAACAGGGTCGAGGGACTATCAGAGCTTCTACATTTAGACATATCATTTATGACGTGTCATGAGGATGATAGTATATCTTTTTGTCAAGCGTGCATCCATGACTAGGTTATCCAAGCTGAGGGGGAGAACTATTGGTTGAAATACGGGGAGTATGGAATCTCAATATCTTCTCTCACCATGTCCATGGCAATGGGGAACAAAGACGGTGTAACATCCGAACATAGTCCCACATTAGATACTCATGAAATGTGAGAATGCATTATAAATGGTGGGGGGACTGCAACTTGAAACCTTAGGCTTAAGCCGTTTTGAGTGGCTGTCAATGGTTCCAATCGGACACAAACACAACATGTTGTCGGGGATAGTTTTCCTAGATAATGATACGGGGACCTAAGACCAAGATGATATAGGCTAGCGTTTGAGGACCAATGGTCTAGCTTAGATATTCACAAACATATAAGCAATGTCAAAAGGTCTCAAGGTAGCTTTAGAGGATTGTAAGAGTTATTTTCTTTTCTTTTGGTCTCTATTATGTAATTTTCCCAACAAGGTTTCTCCTATCTGTATGAGAGAACCCTAAAGCCTCATGAATAAGCAAGTCATTATTTTCTCTCCACAATACAAAATTGTTGTCACAATAGTGAGGAACTAGGTTGTGGCAGACAACTCGAGTTGTAGAAAAGAGACAAACCATGTAATCTCGTATGTGGTTTGACCCGTGACTCTATATTCAGCTTCTATACTTGATCAGTTGATCCGGAGATAACAATCTGCTTCTGGTCATGTCATGTAAAAAGGTTTCCACCAACAAACATGACAAAATCAGTGGTGACAATAAGATATAAGAGTTTGCCCGGTAGACTTCCGTACTATGTGGTATATTCAGGCATGAGATTTGTGGATGTAACATAACTATGTGATTATGTAGGATTGGAGGGTGGTTTACAGTCAGGTAAACAAACATAGGCAAGAATGTCTAAACAGTGCTTCCTTTATGAAAAATGTAACCTTTTTGCCACGAATCACCTCAATCCTAAGAAAGTACATAATGACAAAGGACCTTAGTCATGAAGACCATTTAAAAGTAGGCATTGATCTTAAGAATATGTTTTTATTATCACCAATGATAACCATATCAACAACGTATACAACAAGCATAAGGATACTTGAAGAATGTCGTCGAATAAAAACAAAATAATTTGTTGTAGTCCTATGGAAATCAAGAGAGCCAATTTCTGAGGTGAATATGTCAAACCGGGCTCATGGACTCTGCTTTAGCCCATAAATGGCATTATGTAGATGATATACACGCTCCTCCTCAACAAAGTATCCCGCTAGCTATGTCATATATACATCTTCCTTAAGATATCCATAGAGGAAGGCGTTCTTCAATCAAACTGAAAGATATGTTGGTTATAGCTAGACCTGGCCAATGGGTCGAGGGCCCACCTGCCCAACCCACTCATGAGCCGAGCATGGACCAAGAAATTTCATGGATGGGCTGGCCTAACCCGACCCACTCTTTGGCCCGCCTGTCAACTGGGCGGGCCATGGACATGTGCCATAAAGCCTGACCCAACCCGACTCGGCTCACACATATAAAAATATATGTTTAAAATTACATTTTACATGCATTTAATATAATATACTTCAAGTTTTTTTTTTACATTATGATTATTAAATTGTATTTTATAGTTTACATGCCACGTAACAAATATTATGGTTACTTAGATTTAGAAAGATTATATGATGTTAAACAACTTAATTATCTCTATCAATTAGATTAAAAAATTAAGAAAAATATACTTTACATTCGGCTCATGGGCCGACCTGACCTGACTCGGCCAAGACCTAGGCCGACCTTGGGTCTTAAAGTATGGACCGTGGGCCACCCTAACAGGGGCCTTGGACAGGGTGTTTTAGAACCCCAGCCTGTTCGGTCTGGCCCATGGCTAACCCGGCACACACTTTGGTCAGGTACAGTTTTAGCTGACAACATCGGATATAATTATGCGAATGAATTTCATCCTAGCCACGGGAGAAAAGGTATCCAAATAGTCCACACCATATATCTGAATGAAATCCTTTTCCATTGGTTCGACCTTCAATTTATCAATGAATCCATCAGAAGAATGTTTGATCATAAATGCCATATACAAGCAACCAAGGGAACCCTTGATAGGTGTGACACAAGTTTCCACATACTTCTGAAAGTAAAAGCATCCATTTCTTCGTCCATGGCTTGTTTCCAACCATGCTCATGAAGAGCGGTAAGATGATCACGAGGAATGGGCATAGCCATAAGAGCATCTATAAGATTGCTATCACATGTGGACAAATTATCCTTGGAAGTAAAACTTGACAAAATGTGTAGAGTATGCACTCAAAGAAAATGGTCAGATCACAACAACAAAGCCTTTTCCTACATTAAGTAGGGTCAGCTACGTGGATTCTTTGCCTCCCTATTTATCTTAGGTCATTTTCAGGTTTAGATCCAAAAAAAACTAAAAAACTAAGATCCCTTCATATACATCTTATTCCTACACTTATTGGGCATTCCTCGCCCTATCTTAGCCGGCTCAACATCCCAAAATTCGCATCTCGTAATTGGTGCATTGGCTGACCCCTTTTGCAAATGGTCAAACCACCTTAAGCGGTTTTCTCTCACATTATCCTCGATCGTAGCTACACCAACTTTCCTTATGATTGCATCATTCCTAAATTAAAATATGTCCACGCATTCACCTTAGCATTTTCATTTCTACCACTGCCATTCTCTGCACATGTCTATGGTTCGCAAGCCACCATTCTCATCCATAGAATATATCAGCTCTCACTTTCCTTTGATTTTCAAAGGAATTTTCTTATCAAATAGAACAGTAGAAACTCCTCTCCACTTTAGCCAACCTGCATTTATTTTATAAGTGACATCTCCATCAATTTCCCCATCATATTGCAAATTAGATCCCAAGTATTTAAAAGAATCTGTCTTCTGAATGTTATCTTCACCGATCTTCATATCGATTCCTTCACCATTGTTTCCATCAAAAGTACACTCTATATATTCAATCTCAGCACTACTTGTACGAAATCCTTTAGTTCTTAATGCATGTCTTTAGATCTCAAGCTTCTCATTTACTCCATCTATAGTCTCATCAATCAATACAATATAAATATACTAAGCATTCTCCCACTATAAGTAGGGTCAGCTACACGGATTCTTGCTCAAATCCATGTTGAAAGATTCGACTATTTTTACGTTGGCCGTCGACTACCTAATGCAGCCCCTGCAAGAGTGGGATTTGAACCCTGGTTTTTTGTGTGGTAGACACACTCTACTACCACTAGACCATTAAGTGGGTACTCATCTCTGATCTCATCAATCAACACAATATCATCCATAATACAAAATACACCAAGGTATCTCACCGTGGATATGACTAATCATTCCGACATCAATTTGAATTTTTTTTGTCACGAGGGAGTTCCAAAAGTTCCCGTGGAAGAAAACACTCCACCCAATGAATATCCAAATCCGACCAAATCTCTTCTACCTGTGCGTAAGAATAAAAAATGTGATCTAGATCTTCCCCAACGGCAGCACACATAGATAACAAAGTATCATCCCCTTGAAAGAAATAGGATCTTCTCGCCTTAGACAGTAGCCATCCAATCCTATGAAGCCAAATAAAGATCTTAATCGTCATCGACGCCCTCAAAGTACAATCAAATATAATCTTCCGGGTAGTCTTTGCAAATGTGATCAAACACAATCCTTTTCCACGTAACTATGGTTCAATCTTCAATGAAATCAACCGTCTAATTCATAATATAATCCTATTTTAACTAGACCGTGAAACAGCAATGCAATTGTACAGTGCTGGAACATTCCAATTACTATCCATGGCTTATGAATTACAATGATCACAATGCCATTGAAACCCGCTTTTCCCATATTCCTCCCATCAGTTCACAATCTCCAAATACCATTAGGACAAGTTTGGATTAATATTGAATTATAACATCAAAATGTAGACTTGATTCAATGACAAACACTGGAATCCAATTCCACGAAAAGGATTGCATGAATTCGCTTTACATCACGGCAATCCAATCCTATAGTCCAGAACCGCCTGATTCGTAAATGTTACAGATACTTAACAACCACTCCCGTTGCACTGATCTGGAAATTCAGCTATGCACCTCTGGAACATGTGATTTCTTGTTGGGAAATCGAATTTTAATTTCGGAAATCCGCCCAACTTCGATCAAGAAAACAAAAACGAAGGGCAAAACTAAATGTGATTTGGATTTTTGGGCTATGCTTTAGTTAGGTCAATTGCAAATGTTGAAAAAAAGAGGAGAGCAGTAACGAACACTTGAGGGAAGCCGAGCAATGGGGGAAGCATAGGGAGTCGGAGATCCTCGCGGCGCTCGGACACGGAGGGAACTGCGTGGATTGCTGCTGCGAAGGGGGAGACGGCGACGACACGGCGTGTCTGCGGATTTGATGAGGCTGCCGCAACCGTCTGTTGATGGAGGTTCTTCGGCCGATGAAAATGGAAAGGGAATAATACTGCGTGGTTGTTGGGTTGAACTGGGTTGAGTTGGGGTACTTCGGGGTGCGGTGCACCCCTCTTTCCAATCCCTTCCAACCCTCTCAATCATCCTCACAGTTTACTATTCACCGAGGTACATTTTACTATTTACAGGGGTACCTCAACCCAAACCATGAGCCTTGGGGTTGAGCTCCCTGTTTTCCATGGGCTCCTTTCCACACCAAGATTGGGTGAGGTTGGATTGGAGTAAATTTTCTCCCAGGAGTTTCTTTTTATTGTATGATTTACTAACCAAGTAACAGCTCATATATAGAGGTGGATGAGTTATGGGAATTAAAACGACAGTACGTAGCTAGCTTATGTGCGATGGTAATGAATAGTGATTGTCAATGTTTCTTAGTGTTCTCTATGATTACGGCAAAACATGAGGTATACTTCATATCCTTGGGACATCCTCTATAAGCTATATATGCATAAGCTCTAATGACAAGAGATGTTCCTGAAGGATATGGTTAGATCCTCAAGCGCATCACGGAAGCGTGAGGATCGCATCGAATGCGATCGGGAGCAACTAGTCGCACTAGTAGCTCGATGCAGCAGAATTTAAAAATTTTTTAAATTGATGAAACCACATGATCCAAGAACATTTTTCAGATCATTTCATCTAAACCACAATAGGTATTAAGGCTACCTCTTGAAGCGTGGTTGCGATCAAGTCTCTAAATCAAGAGACCTCCTGTCTCAAGTCCGATCCAACGGAGGAGACACTTGCGAGCGCGTTGATGAAGTGCATCCCTCTCGCAATTCATGTTGATGATCCAAGCGACGAATCTCCTAATCTCGTCACATGAGATCCGATGTGTTCTTCACGAGCGAGGCGCATCGAAGGAGACGGAGATTCCACGAGCAAATACTCTGGCAGCATAACGACGATGCTGCAGCGATGGAGACTCTCTCAATGGATCCATGGTGGACGGCCATTATGAGAGAGAGAGGGAGGCTTAGCATGTGGAGAAACATAGAGAGAGAGAGCATTCATTAATCGTATATTCTTTAACTCGAAGAGCAAGGTGTGCCTCTTCTTATATAGGGTTTTGGGAGTCCACGGATCTCAATCCATTGACAACACACAATCAATGGTTGAGATTGATTTGTGTTTCTTTCAATGGATATGATATTATTGTAAAAACACAACAACGATTAATTTAAATTAATATATATCCATAAATCAATATATTTAAATTCAAATCAAATAAATTAATTATCCTTGGAGATAATAAGGAGATAAACCATATCCCCTAAAAAGGAGAGACGGCTACCAGCATCTCATGAGATATCATTATCTCATTAGATCTCACTATTTCATGAGATATCATTATCTCATGATATCTCCAGGATTTACAACAACAATTGTTGTAAATTATTTCACAAAAATAATTCATAATTAGTTTGTGAAATATTGCAATCATGCTATTGGAAAAATGTGAATCACATCTACATCCCAAAATAAAATATAAATTATATCTTAATTAATCATCCAATGTGAATCCAATTCATATCGATAATTAATTAATATATATATATCATAATATGATCTCTCTAATATATTATAAATCATATTTATAATATATATGATTAATATGGATAGTGTTATCCATATTATTCATATTCATGATAATTAAATCACATTTAATCATCTTGGATCTCTTTTCTCATGTGCTCAAATAACATGAATCAAATTCACATTATTTACATCTTTGATAATTAAATCACATTTAATATCTTACATATCTCTCCTTATAATATGAATCAAATTCATATTATTCATGATAATTAAATCACATTAAATTATCAATTTTCTCAATGCTCAGATACACATATCAACAACTTTCAAGGATAATGCGCTTTCTCCGCGGATACTTGAAGATAAGGACAGGGCGATTGTATTATTCCACGTATAGTGACTTGGATATTGAGATCACGTCTCAAATCCAGATCTTGCGTACCTCCCATAGATGCTTGATTAAGTCAAGACCGCAAATCGAATCTTCTCATTACATATGAATCACATTCAGATCAATGTCCAACATTTGGACTAAGTTCATATTACTTCTCTATGAGAGGAGTCACTAAAATCCAGACATGTTTCATCACTCCCTCGGAATGGAAGCGTCGTGATTATACAATCGTTTATGATCACAACACCCTCAGGTATTCCTAATACCTGTACATCCTGTATACTGGAAGACCCAGAATAAACCCGAAGTTTTTAGATCTCTTTTAGACTGCCTTTTTCAAGATTTTATCATTAAGATTCTAATTTGACTATTGGGAGTTAGTATCGATCATATATTTTCAAAAAGCATATCATACCCAGGTGTTGATCATATACTTTCCAAAAGTATATATATCAAGCCTACAAAGTCAGTCAAGCTTCCGAAGCGAGATGACCGTGCACGGAATTTGATATTCCCAATATCTCATGAGTGAGCGCATGTCTTCCGATTCAGTATTGAACCTGTATGATCCCTTTGAGAGATCGTATTACTCATATACCCTTATATGCACACCAGCGCCGGTGTATAGACCTTGATTAGGTCATCAACCTATTGGTTTGCCAAATGTACATACTCAGACTATAGTAACACATATGTCTCCGGTCAGAGGATGCGTGCCTATACCGTGACAGTATACGACATAGGACTTTGTTTATCTCAATATCGTTAATTCAACTCTTTGACCTAATGATGAATCCACATTTCATCATCTTTATTCTATCATTTTGGCACCAAAAACCCTAGCAAATGCCTGTAAATACCCTTAAATTCATCATCTTAGCATCCATGCATGTGCATCATATTAGTGTGTAAAATGCTGTAATTAAAGCCAAAATAATAGAATAAATCAAGAAAAGAAAAAGAATAAAATATTGTAAATATTTTATGACCCAAAACCCCCGAGACCTAGGCATCTTGATGAATGGGTCGACCAGGAATAAAGTAGGGGGAGATAAGGGTCAAATACCTATTTTATTTCATTCATTCTTTATTCATTTTAAGACCTATTTTTGGTTCCACTTTTTGTACATCAAACAAATAAACTTTGTACATGAAAGTTGTAGATAATTTAATAAAGAAAAATACAAAATTGATTTCATTCAAAAATAATGTACAGATAAAAAGTTATGGTCTGAATAGAATTCCAGAATCCCAACTTCCCAGACCCGTATCTTACAAATGAAAACTCCAAATGCATCAAACTCACCTTTAATTGTATATAAAAGAAAATAAGCTAATTATTGGTGGTGGTTTCGCATTTGGCGGAGCTACGGTTTGAAAGTTGGCTTTTGGACCCACATTGTATACTTGTACATATTAAAATATTCAATTTATTATTTATTCATTATTTTTATATTTTTATATTTTTATAATATTGTACATAATACTTATAATAATTATGTACAATAAAATAAGAATAAAAGCCTAAATAAAATACAAAATAAAAATACTGGTATAATAGAGTACATAGATACATTACATATACTTATACCTGTATAAAACACCTTTATATTTTACACAAAACATATCATAAAAACAAAATAAAAATATATTTGTGTATATAAAAGTATCCTATAATTTTAGAAAATAGATAACAAAAATAAATAAATTAAATACACAAAATAAAAATAAAATACTAAAATATATAGATAATGTACCTATTAGGGGTATAAATGTAAACTTGTAAAAATATCATTCATAAAAATAAATAAAAATCGGAATAAAATACTACATAAAAAAATAAACATTTTTTATTTTATAATAATAATTTAATTCGGCTTAATTCTATTTTTAATTTAATTAATAAAACATTTCTAGGGGATTTTTCCTGATTGGTCCACGTGGACCAATCAGGAGAAGGCGCCAGTTGACCTAGGTCAACTGGACGTCCTTCGTCCACTGTAGCTCTGTCGCGCCTGGGTTTTTGCCCGCCTTGGTGGACTTTCCTAGGCCGACTCGTCCCTCCTTTGCCGCCGCTTCCTTCATAGAAGTTGTGCCTCTTTGATCCATCTCCATCGCCGACTTCTCAGATCTGCCTAGATCTTCTTCCTCTACCCGTGATCGCGCCTCGAAAACACGCACCCACCACTCTTCAAATACGACCCCCCATCTTCCTTTCTCGGGTTGAACCGCAATTCATCCAGCTCCCTTCCCCCTTGGAGTCGCTCCAGCACCGTGGAGGTGACAGCTCCTGGTCCACACCTTCGAGGAGGCGGAATCACGCGAGCTGAGCGCGTTCCACCACCACCTCCGGCGGGTACCCCCGTGAGGTATTCACCCTCTGGCCCTTGGCCATCGAGGCTGCCATTCGTCCCATTTTCATCCCTATCTTATTCCTGTTAACATTAGGATCATTTCGCCCTTCACTCCGCGTTGAGTCGATCACTTCATCACCTAATCGATCACCTCGCCGGAGCGCAACTCCGGCGAGCCCCTATCTCGCCTCCCCGTCCATTTCGAGAGCCACCCGAGGTCGAGGCATTTTGCCCTCGCCCTCCCTAACTTTTTGGTGCAGGTACTGAAGCTCATCGAAGTGTCTGGAGCGATTTTGCTCTCTCGCCGGAGCACCTGGGGCCTTGCAGCTCCGCCACCTCCGTGTGAGAGCACCGGCGAACGCCGGTGGCTTTTGCGCCTTCCAGACGTCAGCTGACACCTGCAGGAGCATCCTCGACTACTTTGCAAGCTCAATCGTCGCCGTGGCCGGACGGAGGAGCTCGGAGAAGTTCGTCCAGCAGCAGTTCCTCCGTGTTCTTCCCTCTGCCTCCGGCGCCGTCGGATCAGCGAGGAGCGCCCAGATCACACAGGAGCCGTTAGATCTCCCCGCGCGCCCACCGTTCGATCATCGGGGGAGCTCTAATCTCAGCCGCACAAGCCAACCGTCATCGACCGCTCTCGTGCTGCCACGTGGATAAGTGGCCCGCTTCCCGCCGTTGGATCGTCCATCGCCGCCAGCCGTTGGATGCGCGCCACGCGTCACCTGCAGAGCGCCTGAGCGAGGGTATTTTTGCATCCCCACCCTCGCAACTTTTGTATTGACTTTTTAGTCTTTAAACTTTTGTTTGTAGTTTAAATATTTTGTAATATTTGCAAAGAGGCCCCCAGACTTTCGATATTTGCTTCCAGGTCCTCGCCACGTCACCTCACGTGACCAGTTCACGTGAGGGGGTGGGCATTTTGCAAGGACCCCCTCGGGCTTTAGTGTAGTTCGTTTCAGTACAAAAACTTTCGTAGCAAGTGTAATATTTTTGGTTACTTTGCAAAGAGACCCCCAGGTTTTCGAGATATTGCATTCCAGTCCTTCCCAGGCGCGTGCGAGTCACGCGCCCTGGTGGGTAAATTGTTCAGATACCCTTGCGGGTTTTGTTATTCATCTTTAATCCTCGAAATGCAAGTTTTAGTGTAAACTTTTGTGGAAAAATTGCATGTATGCCCCTGGATGTTTTATTATTTGCACTTATACCCCTGCCAGGACTGTTTAATGTTTGGATGTTTGCTCTAATTAGTTAAACCATCATTTTAACTCCAAAAATTCCACAAAAATAGGGTTTAGTTCTGGACACGTGTACTTCCACGCTATCACTTCAGTTTTTGATTTTATTCTATTTGCACATTTATTAAAAAATCAAAAACTTGCTTTTTGTGCACTGTCTAGCTTAGAAAATACCAAAAAAATATTAAAACACCCCCAAAAATTCCAAAAAAATTCCCTAGTGTTTATTTTATCCTATTTTAGTGTCAGTCCAAAAACCACTAAAAATCTCAAAAGAAAAACACTAAAAATTTAAAAACACTCAAAAACTTCAAAAAAATATATAAAATCAAGGAAAACTCTAAAAAATACAAACTCAGATTCTTTTTGTTCCTCATTTTGTTCTTCTTATTGAAAAATAGTGTGAAAAATTTTGGTTGCTGTTTGATATTTTTAAATCCCATTTTTCTCACAGCCAGCCCTTGTTCCACTGTTTTGAGTATTTCAGTAATTAAAAATACCAAAAACACCTTGAAAAACCCCCAAAAATCACAAAAACAGTAGAAAATCCTAAAAATATCAAAAACACTTTCTTTCTGAATTTTTGGTAATTTTTACTTAGTTTTATAAATAGTTCATCTTGTCTTTTATTCCATTGTCTTTAAATTCCTATATTGAAAAAGAAAAAGAAAAATATAAAATATAAAATTATAAAAATCAGAAAATCAAAAATCAAAATACAAAATTAAAAATTAAATTAAAATAAAAAAAATTTAAAAAGTAAAAACCCACAAAAACACCTTTGCTTGCTTGCTTAGTGTAGACACATCACACACACACACTCACTTGTGCACACTCTTGTGAATTACCCTGCTTGCTCTCTGTGTTCGAACTCTCTGCATACTTGCTTGCTATACATTTTGTGCAGAGTTAAAAATAAATTTTAACTCCACATTACTTCTAATTATTGATCTTTAGTGTGGGTTAATTGTTGATTAATTTCGGATTTCATTGAGAGCCGCCACAGCGACGGTTGTCTCCGCCTTGTGTGAGACACCAATTTAGACTCTCTCGATTTCCGTGATTATCAAATGGCGCCGTTGTCGGGGAGCAACAGCGAGTAGTTCACATTTTGTTTGATTGTGTTGATTGTCTACCATAGCCTTACTTTCTATCTCTTGCAGTTTTGATATATCTTGTTGAGCTATCTGACCATTTCTTTTCTTGTCTTCTTGCGAGGGACCGCGGAGCAAGGCGGATTGCTTAGGTGATCCGGAGCATCCTTGGGAAGCGGAGCCGACCTTCTTGGGCCAAGCCGGCAGGAGAGAGCAGGAGGATTGAGAGAGAGTGATTAGTTAGCTTGCATTTTATTTCTGTGAGAGAGAGACTATTAAATTGTAATAATACAGGTACTTTGGACTTGGACACTACCGGGCCCAATTTCCAAGTGATTGTTCACTTGGGGGCTCACCGCGGTTTTTGACGAGTTTTTCTCGCTTGTCATTTTCCGGTTTTGTTTTCATTTTTCACTTTCTTTTATGGATTGAGCTCTTAGTTTTAGGTCCTGCTTGACTCGATTAGAATAGGTCCAAAAACCTAATTATTTTTGCATGCTCCTATAGTGCGTATTTGGACTTAGACTAATTAAACAGTTGGTTATCTACTTTTGATCCACGCGCCGTGAGCGAACCCCATCAAGCGCTACTCTTGAACTCGAGTGTGTCGAGAAGAGGAGGGGTAAGCCAAGACCGGACACTCGGATTGGGAGTTGATAATCAACTTGTGGTTCTTCACGTTAGCAGTTGCCTAATCTAGGACGATTTCCGTGTGCATACCGGCATGTAGTTTAGGTTTATAAATTTCTGCTTTGCATCCCGCATGGAGAGAGCTGGGATTCACTGTAAGTCTTCTTACTTTGCACGCATCATTTAGGCACAAAGGTGAGATCTCCATCTTTGTGTCGACTTGCACGGCTTTTTCGACTCTTTTCTCCCTCTGTTTTTGGAACAAAGTAGGATAAAGAAAATACAAAAATCGTTAGGCGCTTGCTTGAATTTACTCAAAAGAAGCGATAACACCAAAAAAATTTAAAAAGGGACTGCTAAGAAAACTTGACCAAAATAAAAAAAGTAATTGGATTCATTGCTTGGGGTGAGTAATACCCTCACTTGTATTCAGGTTGCATGGGAAGGTCTCCTTCCAAGTAAGGTGAGCGCTTCGTAAGGATTAGAGCCAAAAACCCAGCTTGTGGCTGCCTTGTGTATCGCCTGGATTTCCGAAGTATTGGCGCTTCTATCGTACGTAGTCGAGTAGGGCTTGGTCACCATTGGTGACTCACTATTGTGTGAGCATCGACCTCGTCCGAAGTATCGAGCATAGGCCACGCCTTCACGGGGGTGTCTGTCTCACCGGCTGCGTCCGAGTAGGTTCTTGCACGCTCACGGGTGATTCCGTTGCGAGCGAGTTCCGAAGTATCGGTTTCGCCTATTGGCTTCCTCTCTTATTCTTTGGCTGAGTAGGGATCCAGGAAGGGTTACAAGGACCTCAAAAAGTGCAAGCTACAGGTTACACAGGAGGAGGACAAGTACGGGATACTTTTCCGGCAGTACTCTCTCTCCTATAGGCGTAGCGTTCTAAGGACTCGTTAAAAGATAAATTCCTGAATCAAGCTAAAACTGAAAAGATAAAAGCCGAACTTTCACGGCTTCATGTGTTGAGTTGGTGAACTTACCCCTGCTTTGTGTTTGATTGCTAGATTTATTTAGGTCAAGATCAAAAACACCGCACAATCGTGCGCAATTTTGTTGCATCTCATTTCATTCCTCTTCTTCTACATTCCCTCTGCTCTTTCCAATAATCAAGATGATGGGACGGAGATCTCTTAGGCCGACTTTGTCGGCACCGCTATCCCGCACTCCTCCTTATTCATCTAGGAATACCTCGGAGAGTCCGCTCTCCGAGCCTGAGTTTACATCCACCCTGTTCCCCCTCGACCACCATTCTCATTCTCCTTCCATCAGTCCAAGAGTGTCAGAATACAGTGCATCACAGTGTTCAGCTCATTCGACAGCACCCTGAGATGGCCTCTTTTGCTTTTCAGAAAATCCAGCCATGGCAGACAGAGGCGAGCATGAAGATGATCAAGAGCACCCTCCATTCTTATTTGACCAGGCAGCCATCAACAATTCCTTATTAGCATCCCTGGAGACTATGCAGAGACAGATCCGTGACCAGGGTACATTCATGGGTGATCTCATGAGGGAGATAGCTCAGATGAGAGAGAACCGAGCTGGCGGAGAAGGTGGTGGAGGAGGAGGACCAGATGCAGGAGGAGGCGATCCAGACGGCGAGAGACCGCCATAGACTATCATGAGGGAATTGCACAACCCAGCCGCATCCCTCACTCACCGATGGATTCGACTCCCACCCATCCACGGAGATTTCGAGCTTCGGCCCCACACCATTCAGCTTTTACCCAAATTCCATGGGTTGCCGACCGAAGAGCCGCACCTCCACCTCCAAGAATTCGAGATGATTTGCAGCACCATCCATGATCGGTTGATGACCGAGGACACAATCAAGATGATCGCCTTTCCATTCTCTTTGGTTGACAGAGCTGCCTATTGGCTCAAACATCTTGGGCGTTTCATCGACACATGGGCAGATCTCCGGACCGCATTCCTGAAGAAGTACTATCCTCTCGGCCGGACCAACGCAGCTAGAGCAATGATCAGCAACTTCGTCATGATCCCAAACGAACAATTCCATGAAGCCTGGGATCGATTTAGAGAACTCATTGACCGGTGTCCACATCACGACATCTCCAAGCCCAACCTGGTACAGAGTTTCTTCTGCGGGCTGACACCGGAGCTGCAGGGGCTTGTCAACGCCTCTTGTGGTGGATCCTATTTTTCTAAGGGTGAAGATGATGTCTGGGCCATCTACGAGGGCATGGCAGAAAATTCTACGGTAATGACTCAGGCCCGTGTCTACACCCAACAAAAGCCACCGCAAGGAGGCGGAACATTTCAGAGGATCGCTCGCATCGATGCCGGTCCCAACACAGTGTCGGTAGCCGCAGCCCAAGCCGAATCAACAGCAGCCGACATGGGCATAATTAGTGAAAAGTTGGACCACATGGAGATCCTGGAAAAGAAGCAGAACCAGGGTCTAGCTCAGATGGACCTTCTCACCAAAACCATGAGTGACCTGAAGACCCAGATTCTATGTATTCAGGAGGCACAAGCCCATTCTCAACAGCCTCCCAGGTCACAGGTTGCTTCCAGCAGCAGCAATTCCAACCAGGCCTCTACCTCATACCGCCAGGTGAACCATATCCGGGCGGAGCCGATTCCATTGCTGCAGTACCATCCAGAGCAGCCGCCATCTTCCGACACGCAGATGGTGGTTTATCAGCCGGAGCAGCCACTGGCAGTTCTTCCTCCACCCTCCTTTGAGCAGGAGCCATTGATGGAAGTCAATGGGATTTGGTATGACCGATATTCTCAGCCCGCAATTCGTAGGGATCACCCCGGATTCCGTTGGGGGAATAGTGGATCCTCGTCCCAGCAGCATCCTCCTGCCCAAGGACAGCAGAGCAGCCAGCAAACACAGCAGCAACAGCCCCAATATGCCCATCATCAGCAATACCAGAGTGGTCCTCGTCCCAA
Source organism: Ottelia alismoides (assembly GCA_037367405.1). Classification (NCBI taxonomy): domain Eukaryota; kingdom Viridiplantae; phylum Streptophyta; class Magnoliopsida; order Alismatales; family Hydrocharitaceae; genus Ottelia; species Ottelia alismoides. The sequence continues at coordinate 642,637 of JAZKJV010001346.1, read as the reverse complement.
CTATCAGGGACAACAGTGGAGGCAGCGACAGCAGCCTCAGCAGTCTTATCACCAGCCTTCCCACCAGTATCAGCAGCAACAGCAGCAGCCCCATTTCCAGCAGGGACAGACATCCGGTTCTCAGGGTCCAGCCTTTGAGAACCCAGCACTCGATGATCTTGCCCGCTTGCTATCTGAACAGCGAGCATCTTTCAGGCAAGAAATGGATGAATTCCGGCAGGAGATGCGGGAGATCATGAAGGGCAAGGCCGCCATACCCGCTCAGATTGAACCTAACCCGAACAATCTGAAAAGAAAGTCTGAGCAGGTAGAGTTTATAGAGTATACCTCTCCTAGTGGTCATGTGAGTGACATATCTTATTCCTATCATGATGCTGATTTTGTTACTACTAGGAGCGGTAGGATGCCAGCCGGCGGCGCCTCTTCTGAGCAACAACTAGAGGCAGAATCAGGAGCGCCAGAGGAGCACAGGAGCGGTGCTGATGCCGCTAATGATGATGTTGAAGACGGTGGTGCTGATGCCACCCATGATGAAGTCCAGGACGACGGTGCTGATGCCGTCGTGATACCAGATGAAGACGGTGGTGCTGATGCCACCATTTTTGATGTAGAACCAGAGAGCGGTGCTGATGCCGCAGATGCAGGTGCCGTGGGTGGTACTGAGGCCACCACCTCTACTTTTGTTGAGTCTCCCACTGTGATGTTACCACATTTTGTATCTATGGACTGTGGTAACAAAAAGAACAAAAATATGAATAAAGGAAAGGTTCCTGTTCAAATTGCAGATCCATATGTGTTGCATGATGATATTTGTGTGGATTCTCCATCTTCACAGGCACAGGGACCGTTTCCTAGTCCTCCATCTGAGGAGGCCCCTACCATCCCCTTCCCTGAGGCACTCCGCCGGGCGAAGGGGAATAAAAAAGAAAATCCTAAAAAGAACCAGGAGGTAGAGTTCGGCAATCAGATGATTGACAGATTTCACATTCAGCTAACTCTACGAGAAGCGTTTGAGCATATCCCTTTCTTCAAAAAGAATTTGAAAGAGACAACCACTGTCAGAAGAAAGCGGAGGCACAGAGACCAAATCCATATGCTCACTCATGATACTTGCTGCACCATTCAGAACAAGCTGCCAGCCAAGCGACCAGACGCAGGAGCTCCCTATGTCAGATGCGAGATTCAAGAGCAGCAATTTGATCGTACTCTATTAGACAGCGGCTCCTCAATTAACCTCCTTCCGGCGGCCTTACTCAAGCAGTTCGAGTTTGGCCCTCTTCTTCGAAGCAGAACGGTCCTTCAGTTTGCTGATAGGTCGATTAAGAGGCCGAAGGGGTTATTGAAAGACGTGGTCGTTACCATTCAGGGCTTGAAATTCCCCGTGGACTTCGTGGTGTTGGACATGGAGATCCCTGAGTCGGTAACTGATGCCCCCATCATATTAGGACGCCCATTCTTGGCCACAGCCAAGGCCGTGACCGACCATGATTGTGGGAAGGTATGCTTTCGCGTAGAGGGCGAGACCATACAAATAGAGACAATCGAGGAAACCAGAGCCAGAGAGTTAGAATGCTCCGAGCAATCTAGTGAAGCCGCGCAGATGACAGAGGAAGAGCTAGACATCCACCAGGTTTGTGATTTCGAGATGACTGATGATGAATCTAACTGGACAGATCCTGTAGCACCGACCCTCGCCTTGCCTACAGATTCACTGTATCTCAAGCTCATGGCAGTCGAGAGTCGGGAGAGCACACTCCTGGATGAGGATACACCTGAGGCTGACAGTGTTGGGACGAGTGGTGCCGATGATTTTCATTCTTGCTCATCTACTTCTGATCCCTCGGATTCAGACATTGACTGGGATGATTTTGATGAATACTTGCCTTGTCTGATTCCTTCCGAGCCGACAACCATGGCAGAGTGCGAGCCAGTACAGTTTATTGATAATTCAGTGGGCCGCCCTTCGTCAGACATTCATGCAGAGCGAGAGTTCTCCCATGCAGACCTGGTAGCATTCACCCAGACATATCAGAAGCCAGATCTGCCGCCTCCCAGTTGTCCTGAACGGAAACCTCTACCGCAATCAATGAAGTATAGATTCCTTGCAGGTGAGCCAGATATGCACCCAGTCATTATCTCAGCAAATTTGACTGGAGAACAAGAATCTCGTCTGATGGAGGTTCTTGAAAGAAACCGCAAGGCAATCGGTTGGAATATAGCTGATCTCAAGGGGCTGAGCCCGAAGCTGTGCTCCCACCACATCTATCTCGAGGATGACGCTAAGCCATCGCGTGAGTTCCAGCGACGGCTGAACCCGAATCTTCGAGAGGTCTTCATGAAAGAAATTTCGAAGTGGTGGAGCGCTGATTTCATCTATCCCATCTCCGACTCTAAATGGGTAAGTCCGTTACATGTGGTACCCAAGAAGACGGGTGTCACTACAGTTGTCAATGAGTCTGGAGAGGAGATCGCTACCAGAGTACCAACTTCTTGGAGGGTCTGTGTGGACTACAGACGATTGAATGAGGCCACCAAGAAGGATCACTTCCCACTGCCCTTTCTTGATCAGATTATCGAACGGCTAGCCGGGAAGAGCCATTATTGTTTTCTTGATGGGTACTCTGGATATAATCAAGTGGCCATTGCGCCCGAAGACCAGGAGAAAACGACATTCACCTGTCCGTTTGGGACATATGCTTTCAGACGGATGCCCTTTGGTCTATGTAACGCTCCGGCGACATTCCAAAGGTGCATGTTGTCCATCTTCTCGGACATGGTGGGTGACTGTTTAGAGGTCTTCATGGATGACTTCTCGGTCTATGGCGACGGGTTTGACGCTTGTCTTGACTGCCTAGACCGTGTGCTGAAGCGCTGCATAGAGGTCAATCTTGTCTTATCTTGGGAGAAGAGTCATTTCATGATGACTCAAGGGACGGTCCTTGGGCACATCGTCTCCAACAGGGGCATGGAGGTCGATCCTGCCAAGGTAGATATCATCAGAAAACTCAATCCGTCGTCCAATCTTCGTCAGTTACGGTCTTTTCTGGGGCATGTCGGTTTCTACCGACGGTTCATTCAGGACTTCAGTCGAATTGCCCGACCGCTCACTGACTTGCTGACCAAAGACACCGAGTTTATTGTTAATGATAAGTGTCTTGCGGCATTCGAGACTCTCAAGAATATGGTTGTTTCAGCTCCTGTCCTTCAGCCACCCGATTGGTCTCTCCCATTTGAGATCATGACGGATGCTTCAGATTTTGCCGTTGGGGCTGTGCTTGGACAGAGGAGGGATGGATTACCGTTTGCCATTCACTACGCCAGCCGGACCTTAGATGCCGCTCAAAGGAATTACACTGTGACTGAGAAAGAAATGCTGGCCGTAGTCTTCGCTTTGGATAAGTACAGATCTTATATTCTCGGATCTAGAGTGACCATTTACACCGACCATTCCGCCATCAGGTACTTAATGGCTAAGAAGGATGCCAAAGCACGTCTGACCAGATGGATCCTTCTACTCCAGGAATTTGATATTGAGATTAAGGATAAGCCTGGAGTTAAGAATGTGGTGGCGGATCATCTCTCCAGATTGGAGAATCTTGAGGAATCTGAGCCCAGCGCACCTATCACTGAGACGTTTCCAGATGAGGCGATCTTGGCTGTCACCTCACTCCCGTGGTATGCCGACTTTGTAAACTATCTTGTTGCCAAGACAGTCCCTCAGGGTTGGCCCAGGCAGAAACTTGAGACCTTCCTAGCTAAGGCCAAGTTTTACCATTGGGAGGATCCCATCCTTTATCATGAAGGAGGGGATAGTATCTGGAGAAGGTGCATTCCTCAAGAAGAGCAGCATAGCGTCCTCACATACTGCCACAAGCTTGAGGCAGGAGGACATCATTCTGGAAAAGAACAGCACAAAAGGTGCTTCAATCCGGCCTATGGTGGCCTACTCTCTTCAAGGATTCTGATGAGTTCGTGAAGGGATGTACTGACTGTCAGAAAATGGGAACCTGCGGACAGAGAGACATGATGCCCATGCAACCCATTCACTTCTGTGAGGTTTTTGATGCATGGGGGATTGATTTCATGGGCCCATTTCCTAAGAGTCAGGGATTCGAGCATATTTTGCTCGCTGTGGATTATGTCAGTCGATGGGTTGAGGCCATTCCCGCCCGAGCCGCAGATGCGAAAACCGTGTGCAAATTCTTGAGGAAAAATATCATTTCACGGTTCGGGGTACCTAGAGTTCTGATTTCTGACGGGGGGTCTCATTTCATCAATGACAAGGTTAGGGCCCTTGCTGACGAGTTCGGCATTGACCATCGGGTTGCCACTCCGTATCACCCTCAGACTAATGGTCTTGCTGAAGTATCGAATCGGGAGATAAAGACTATCTTGCATAAAGTTGTCCGCCCAAACCGAAAGGATTGGTCACAGCTTTTGGACTCGGTCTTGTGGGCCTATCGGACCTCTTTCAAAAATCCATTAGGGACATCTCCCTTTCGTCTCGTCTATGGCAAGCCGTGCCATTTGCCAGTGGAAATCAAGCACAAATCTTTTTGGGCAGTCACTGAGTTGCTGTTGGATCCCGAGAGTGTAGGAGACCAAAGAAGAGCAGAATTGGCAGCCCTGGAAGAACTGAGAGACACAGCCTTTTCGAACAGCCTACAGTACAAAGAGAAAGTAAAGACATGGCACGATTCGCATATCAGCCATAAACAGTTTGAGCCGGATCAGAAAGTATGGTTGTTTGACTCTAGGCTGAAATTATTCCCAGGGAAATTGCAGAGCAAGTGGAAAGGTCCGTATGTGGTTAGGAAGGTACATGACAATGGCAGCATCGACATATCTGAACCGTCATCTTCCTCTACCTTCCGCGTCAATGGTCAACGCCTGAAGCTATATCTAGATCATGATCCGCCGACCATTGACGTTGCCCCCATTCTTCTGGTATGAGATGTGTCCTTTAACTCTCATCATCTGCATCTCATACATGGTGATCAACTCCATCTGCCGCTGTACAGATCATCTGTTCATATCATTCTTTCATCAAAAAAAAAAAAAGAGGTGCCGCCCTTGTAGACAGTTTTCCATACTTAGGACGTACTTTGTCCTAAGTATAGGGGGGTGTGCACCCCGAGTATTTCCATTCTTTGATCCTCTCCATTGTCTCCTCTTCTTGTCTATACTTAGGGACATCTTACCCTAAGTATAGGGGGAGACAATCTGAGTACGATCTGTTCATTCCCACCCTTGACCCTCCCTGCGTTGTGTACAGTCTGCTATACTTAGGATTATTTGATCCTAAGTATAGGGGGGACGGTCGACTTCTCATTCATTGATTCCTTCGTTATTCATTCATTCTTTAGACTTGCCTATACTTAGTACGAGTTATGTCTTCTCTTTTCTCTCCGACCTATGAGGACATAGCTCAAGCTAAGTATAGGGGGGGTCGTATATACTATGTATATACCTTAGCCATAACTCGTACTTTCGTATTTTCTTAATAATATGGCTAATAATTCTTTAAAATTCATTAAAAACATTTAATAAAAAGGTGTTATCATTCCTCAAATTCTTTTTGTATATACTGATTAATAAATCAGGTGAAAATGTTTTTTGCAAAATGTTTGAAAAATAGTTTTGAAAACCTTTGTGAACATCTATTGAAAACTATTTTGAAAATATTTTGTTACATATTTTCAACCTTTGTAAAAATGTGTGATTTGTAAAATTCATTTTCTTTATGTGAAATAAAAGATTTGAAAAATGATTTGCAAATGGTTTGAAAAATGGTTGCAAAAATATTTGAAAAACCTATATATACTGTTTTGAAAACCTTTGCAAAATGATTTTCAAATGTGTGTACATGTGTGTAAAATGTTTGTAAAAACTATTTTGGACTATAGTTTTCAAAAATTGTGTGAAAAGCTTGTGTCAAATAAGTTTGAGGAATACTAACATCACACCAAAATCCACCACCTATATATATGTATAAAATTGATCACTTAACCTTGTAAATTCTTGGAATCCACTTCTTGTATATATAAGAAGCACTCCCGTGTACATATTTTAACCTAGTTTGCAGCCAAAATCTTTTGTTTTCAAAAATCCCAAAAACATTTGCAAAAACTAAAATCCAAAAACATTTGAAAGATCTTTTTGAAAAATACAAAAAAAATTGCATCTGCATGCGCATGCATCATCTTTTCAAAAATCCATAAAAAGTTCAAAATCTTGAAAATTGTATCACAAAAATATTTCTTGCATTTGCATAGCATGAGCATTTTTCGGATTGAGTTTGATAGTTGAACAAATCTAAGTAAAATCTGGAGATTGGAGCTTGATTGGACCTTAAAATCTACCTAATAACAGGAACCTTATAGGAACTGGGTTTGAGTACTTCAGGTCTAGCTGACTTAATTCTTTGAGGATCACGGGACTTGGTTCAATGGATTCTTGACTACCTAAGTAGAGTATTTCAGAGCACACGCACGACTCTTGTTGATAATGACCTAACTTGGACACCTGCACCTTTCACATAGCTCTCCACGGATGAGGTGGTGAGGAGGCAGTTTCCTTTGGCTTGGGGTAGCATATGAGGGTAGTACTTCTAGGCGGAACCTCTCTTCTTCTTCTAGTGAAGGAAGTGCACCTCAACTTGGTCTAGTGGTGATGAAGGCTAAAGACAGAAGCCGTGGGTTGCAATAAAGCTTCAAAAGAGGGATAGTCTACTGGCTCAAGAGGAAAATTTCTTGTATATTTGCTGCACCATGTAGATATGTTGTACAGATGCAATTGAAAAAAAAAAGAAAAAAGAAAAAAAAAAGAGAAAAAAAAAGAACTCCAAAAAGTGGTGGGTCGGATTGAAAATTTAATAACCCCACCGGAGTGTATATAGTCCAATAAAGCAGAAGCTTATGGTATCCATGTCACATCTCATGAAGCTTGCAGCGGGAGACTTAGCTACACTGGTTGAGCTCCCAAAAGTCTATACTTCTTCCCCCTCTTCTTGAGCCAGTTGCACTTGAACCTAGAAGGGAATACCCCGCTTCTCGAGGAAAGAGTTGCTAGACCGAGGCATTAGAGTTACCAGGTTGGGGGAGGTTGTTTCTTTGTCACTTCTGAGGTGGGGAGCTACATATCACTTACACTGTACGAGTCAGATTCATAGTCATAAGAGTTTGCGTATGAGTTGAAGTATTTCTGACCTGGCTATTGAGGAGACTTGGACAGAGTTTTGGGATTCTCAAGGACTGTTGGATTTCAAACTTGGTTCTCATTAAGGTTCCGACCGCACTAAAATTCCAAAGGTCCGACTTAAGCTCCAAACTTTGATTTTGTGAAGACAAGTTTGACAATCAAATAAAATCCACATTCTTCTTTTTCTTTTCTTTCTTTTCTCTTTTTGCACTCATTGCATAAGTGTTTGCTAGGGACTAGCAAAGGTAAAGTATAGGGGGATGATGAATCCACATTTCATCATCTTTATTCTATCATTTTGGCACCAAAAACCCTAGCAAATGCCTGTAAATACCCTTAAATTCATCATCTTAGCATCCATGCATGTGCATCATATTAGTGTGTAAAATGCTGTAATTAAAGCCAAAATAATAGAATAAATCAAGAAAAGAAAAAGAATAAAATATTGTAAATATTTTATGACCCAAAACCCCCGAGACCTAGGCATCTTGATGAATGGGTCGACCAGGAATAAAGTAGGGGGAGATAAGGGTCAAATACCTATTTTATTTCATTCATTCTTTATTCATTTTGGGACCTATTTTTGGTTCCACTTTTTGTACATCAAACAAATAAACTTTGTACATGAAAGTTGTAGATAATTTAATAAAGAAAAATACAAAATTGATTTCATTCAAAAATAATGTACAGATAAAAAGTTATGGTCTGAATAGAATTCCAGAATCCCAACTTCCCAGACCCGTATCTTACAAATGAAAACTCCAAATGCATCAAACTCACCTTTAATTGTATATAAAAGAAAATAAGCTAATTATTGGTGGTGGTTTCGCATTTGGCGGAGCTACGGTTTGAAAGTTGGCTTTTGGACCCACATTGTATACTTGTACATATTAAAATATTCAATTTATTATTTATTCATTATTTTTATATTTTTATATTTTTATAATATTGTACATAATACTTATAATAATTATGTACAATAAAATAAGAATAAAAGCCTAAATAAAATACAAAATAAAAATACTGGTATAATAGAGTACATAGATACATTACATATACTTATACCTGTATAAAACACCTTTATATTTTACACAAAACATATCATAAAAACAAAATAAAAATATATTTGTGTATATAAAAGTATCCTATAATTTTAGAAAATAGATAACAAAAATAAATAAATTAAATACACAAAATAAAAATAAAATACTAAAATATATAGATAATGTACCTATTAGGGGTATAAATGTAAACTTGTAAAAATATCATTCATAAAAATAAATAAAAATCGGAATAAAATACTACATAAAAAAATAAACATTTTTTATTTTATAATAATAATTTAATTCGGCTTAATTCTATTTTTAATTTAATTAATAAAACATTTCTAGGGGATTTTTCCTGATTGGTCCACGTGGACCAATCAGGAGAAGGCGCCAGTTGACCTAGGTCAACTGGACGTCCTTCGTCCACTGTAGCTCTGTCGCGCCTGGGTTTTTGCCCGCCTTGGTGGACTTTCCTAGTCCGACTCGTCCCTCCTTTGCCGCCGCTTCCTTCATGGAAGTTGTGCCTCTTTGATCCATCTCCATCGCCGACTTCTCAGATCTGCCTAGATCTTCTTCCTCTACCCGTGATCGCGCCTCGAAAACACGCACCCACCACTCTTCAAATACGACCCCCCATCTTCCTTTCTCGGGTTGAACCGCAATTCATCCAGCTCCCTTCCCCCTTGGAGTCGCTCCAGCACCGTGGAGGTGACAGCTCCTGGTCCACACCTTCGAGGAGGCGGAATCACGCGAGCTGAGCGCGTTCCACCACCACCTCCGGCGGGTACCCCCGTGAGGTATTCACCCTCTGGCCCTTGGCCATCGAGTCTGCCATTCGTCCCATTTTCATCCCTATCTTATTCCTGTTAACATTAGGATCATTTCGCCCTTCACTCCGCGTTGAGTCGATCACTTCATCACCTAATCGATCACCTCGCCGGAGCGCAACTCCGGCGAGCCCCTATCTCGCCTCCCCGTCCATTTCGAGAGCCACCCGAGGTCGAGGCATTTTGCCCTCGCCCTCCCTAACTTTTTGGTGCAGGTACTGAAGCTCATCGAAGTGTCTGGAGCGATTTTGCTCTCTCGCCGGAGCACCTGGGGCCTTGCAGCTTCGCCACCTCCGTGTGAGAGCACCGGCGAACGCCGGTGGCTTTTGCGCCTTCCAGACGTCAGCTGACACCTGCAGGAGCATCCTCGACTACTTTGCAAGCTCAATCGTCGCCGTGGCCGGACGGAGGAGCTCGGAGAAGTTCGTCCAGCAGCAGTTCCTCCGTGTTCTTCCCTCTGCCTCCGGCGCCGTCGGATCAGCGAGGAGCGCCCAGATCACACAGGAGCCGTTAGATCTCCCCGCGCGCCCACCGTCCGATCATCGGGGGAGCTCTAATCTCAGCCGCACAAGCCAACCGTCATCGACCGCTCTCGTGCTGCCACGTGGATAAGTGGCCCGCTTCCCGCCGTTGGATCGTCCATCGCCGCCAGCCGTTGGATGCGCGCCACGCGTCACCTGCAGAGCGCCTGAGCGAGGGTATTTTTGCATCCCCACCCTCGCAACTTTTGTATTGACTTTTTAGTCTTTAAACGTTTGTTTGTAGTTTAAATATTTTGTAATATTTGCAAAGAGGCCCCCAGACTTTCGATATTTGCTTCCAGGTCCTCGCCACGTCACCTCACGTGACCAGTTCACGTGAGGGGGTGGGCATTTTGCAAGGACCCCCTCGGGCTTTAGTGTAGTTTGTTTCAGTACAAAAACTTTCGTAGCAAGTGTAATATTTTTGGTTACTTTGCAAAGAGACCCCCAGGTTTTCGAGATATTGCATTCCAGTCCTTCCCAGGCGCGTGCGAGTCACGCGCCCTGGTGGGTAAATTGTTCAGATACCCTTGCGGGTTTTGTTATTCATCTTTAATCCTCGAAATGCAAGTTTTAGTGTAAACTTTTATGGAAAAATTGCATGTATGCCCCTGGATGTTTTATTATTTGCACTTATACCCCTGCCAGGACTGTTTAATGTTTGGATGTTTGCTCTAATTAGTTAAACCATCATTTTAACTCCAAAAATTCCACAAAAACAGGGTTTAGTTCCTGGACACGTGTACTTCCACGCTATCACTTCAGTTTTTGATTTTATTCTATTTGCACATTTATTAAAAAATCAAAAACTTGCTTTTTGTGCACTTTCTAGCTTAGAAAATACCAAAAAAATATTAAAACACCCCCAAAAATTCCAAAAAAATCCCTAGTGTTTATTTTATCCTATTTTAGTGTCAGTCCAAAAACCACTAAAAATCTCCAAAGAAAAACACTAAAAATTTAAAAACACTCAAAAACTTCAAAAAAATATATAAAATCAAGGAAAACTCTAAAAAATACAAACTCAGGTTCTTTTTGTTCCTCATTTTGTTCTTCTTATTCGAAAAATAGTGTGAAAAATTTTGGTTGTTGTTTGATATTTTTAAATCCCATTTTTCTCACAGCCAGCCCTTGTTCCACTGTTTTGAGTATTTCAGTAATTAAAAATACCAAAAACACCTTGAAAAACCCCCAAAAATCACAAAAACAGTAGAAAATCCTAAAAATATCAAAAACACTTTCTTTCTGAATTTTTGGTAATTTTTACTTAGTTTTATAAATAGTTCATCTTGTCTTTTATTCCATTGTCTTTAAATTCCTATATTGAAAAAGAAAAAGAAAAATATAAAATATAAAATTATAAAAATCAGAAAATCAAAAATCAAAATACAAAATTAAAAATTAAATTAAAATAAAAAAAATTAAAAAGTAAAAACCCACAAAAACACCTTTGCTTGCTTGCTTAGTGTAGACACATCACACACACACTCACTTGTGCACACTCTTGTGAATTACCCTGCTTGCTCCCTGTGTTCGAACTCTCTGCATACTTGCTTGCTATACATTTTGTGCAGAGTTAAAAATAAATTTTAACTCCACATTACTTCTAATTATTGATCTTTAGTGTGGGTTAATTGTTGATTAATTTCGGATTTCATTGAGAGCCGCCACAGCGACGGTTGTCTCCGCCTTGTGTGAGACACCAATTTAGACTCTCTCGATTTCCGTGATTATCACCTAACTAATCTGACACCTCAGAATCTCTATTCCCATGCAGAGGACATGCATCAAGAGGTCAATCAGATCTCAGCCAAGTGAGAAAGGATTACCATCTCCTACTCAGGTTGGAGATCCTCTCTTAAAAATCATTTGATGGTACTTGATGAGTCCTCAATCTAACTCTTTAGATCTTCATCCAAGCACCAGTCTCTATGATTCAATAATTGAATCAACAGCCGTATCATCATTAAGATGATCATGGTACATAACCCTAATTGCACTAAGGGACCTATTATGCAAATTAGATATTCTTCATTTTAGATTAGGAATGATATTTGCAATAATATTTATTGCATAATGGCTCGTTGTGGGCTCGCATATCCAACAATCTTCCACTAGCCCAAAAAACCATTAATGGGCTAATCATTTAAACCCGTACTCAAGTGACAATCATAGGCTATTTAGAAAAATAGCTAGGTAAGCTGATCGATCACTCTGTTCCCAAGAGACTATATCAAATCCTTTTATGGCACTTGCATATCTCCCAGTAACAGTGCTCGCATCCAATGCGAAAGTTGCATCTTATGCAACCAATACTCAATTTTGTCAGTCATAGTGTCCTTGACACTATAGCTCAATAATCATTGTAACTAATATTTCTATTATCCTTATAAGAATACCCTTATTCCATGAGATCTCTATCTCTTAAGGTATCACCGTTAAGACCTTTTAGATCATTATCTATAAAGTCCTAAGTTCTTGAAGATAAGACTTAGAGATAACTATCTCTAAAGTCTTGTCATTTTTGAAGATATTGTTATTACTACTCCCACTCCATGGCAGATATCTGACTTTTGTACACATGTAGCATACACCTGACTTCTCACAACTGATGCACAAGGGCAAACAGTTTTAGCATTCACTTCTTCAACTTGTTGAGGTGTTATCCCTTTAGATAGGTCAGTACCATATCTTTAAGGAAAGGAAGCCTTTCTTGGAATTTTTTAGAAAATGGAAAATGGAATATGTCCAAGGTGTACTACTAATGTGACAGTCCCAATACCCTCTTGTCCTTGCTTCTGAACATCTTCAGAACTAAGATCTAAGAGGTATCCTTGAGATCATATCCCAAGGTATGGAATAGCCAGCCTATAAAACACTTATTATTATCCTTATATCATTCTAAATGATTAGGGTATCATCTACACATAGTACGATGAATACAATAGCAGTTCCACTAAGCTTCACATGGTACATCAAGATTCTATCTATAACATTTATAATTTCATCAAATCTTATGTTCCAACTACAAGAAGCTTATTTTAAGTCCATAGATGGAATTCCTTAGCTTGCACACCTTCTATTCCTCATCCATGAAGCTGTGGGGCTACTGCATAAGAATATCCTCGAAGAGGTACTCATAGAGGAATGCAAAATTGACTTCCATCTCGAAGATGTCAAAGTCAAGTTGTGTAGCTATAGTTATCAGTATTCTGATTGGTTTAAGCAAGGTCACTGAAGAGCAAGTCTCATTGCAAGAAATGTCTTCTCTTCAGTGTGTATCTTATAAATACGAGCTGTGCTGCAAAGGTCTGTACCTTCTCATTAGGTTCTCTCTTTCTCTTGAAGACCCATTTACACCTTAACGGGTCTTACCCATATAGGTGACTCTTTGAGGGTCCATATACAACACTTGTACATGAAGCCTACTTTAGACTTAATTGCTAACTTCCATCTTTCCATGACATGATTCAGAAGCTTCATCACTTGAAGTTCGATCATTGTCCGATTTCTCTGACACATGGAATTCATCCTCAAACTCATGTGAAGAGGTATTAGTGTTTCACCTTTAACTATCCTTTTAGTTTCTGATTTCAGGAGATTCATTATCTTCTCAAGATTAAATGAGCTCCTTTACTTCATTTTCATCTTGATTCTCAAGAGAGGCATCCTCTAAGAATCATATCCTCAGATATGAGATCTTTTAAGAATATCAAGGTCATAAAGTAGGTATCCAATACCATCCTTTATTTTCCTAATGAAGTAGCACTCTCTGGTGCTAGATTCCAGCTTACTAGCATGGAATCTTATAAGGATATATAATGTAGTCTCTATCACATATATATACCTAGAAACTAAGAGATAATTATGCTAAGATTAATCATTGATCAAATCATGTCACACATGATCAATTGTATCTCCCTGTAACTCTATTGAGCTTAGGTATATTAGGAGGAGCGAGATAGGAATGATATTCCTTTCTCCATAAGGTATTCTTAGAATTCATCTAATGGGTACTTGCTACCTAGATCTAATTAATTTCATCTTCCTTAAAACTTTGGTTCTAAACCAAAATTTTAAAATCTTTGAACATTTCAAAGGTTTCCAAGTTGAAGGGAAGAAATCTCACATCATAAATAATCATCGAATGATATCACATATCATCAATGTTTATTATGACACAGATGATCCACATACATCAATATATATGAGATCTTGAATACCTCGATATCTAACACCATTCCCAGAGAAGGGTGCATTGGACATTTTTTACTTTGAAAACAATATTCAAAAGTATGTAAGATTTGAGATTTTAGACATTCTAAAGTTCAACTCTTACTAGTCTATTGATCTCATCAACAGACATATGTCCAAGGTTTGATGCCAGATCATTGTCAAATGATCTTCATCCTCCTATTGATCTTTTAAGATTTAATTTCCAGTATTAGAAATGCTAATGAACCATTCATTAATTTCTAATTTTCTAGAGTCTCTAGATATCAAAATACTATCTGAATATATCCATCATAAAACCTTTATGATAGGTCTATTCCAGAAATCATGTCAATTTCCAACATTTAGAAATAAACTATGAATGTTTTCTAATATCTATGTAGTAAAGACATTCTCTAAGATTAAGGGCTCTCCTACTGAAAATATGAAGTCAAAATATTCAGTAGATATTGTTGCAACAATTGCATCAATACCCATGGTGAATGATTATTAAACCTTAAGATTAAATTTTCTAATCTTCTAAAATATATGCAACCAATTGCAAATATTATTAGAATAAGAAGATACCATTATTAGACTTTGATCTTATCAAATAAGAAAGTCTATTTCAATGATTATATGTAGATGTAAATTATTTCGATGCACTATCTGAGTCCTTCTCTAAGGATTCTAGATAGACTTGATAGTCATATTATCAACACATCAACTCATTACAGTATTGGCATTCACCCAAGTCTTTGGATTTCATATGTGTGGAAACCATAGAAGTAAAGTCAACTCTTTGACTTTTCTTCTAACTTGGTCCAACCCATGCTTCCACTGTGTTCCTTTCATCTCTAAACAACCATTGCTTAAGACAAAGGATCTCTTATATTTAATTCAAAAGATTTCAATATAAGAGTATTTCAACATTTATACATGCTTCATTTAATTCATACAATATGAATATTATGGAGCTTCATGAATGACTAGAGTATAGATAGTAGGATGATGTCACTCATCATATCTACATACATATTAACTCTTAAAGACTTAGGTTCTGGTAGGTACTCAAACATTTTGAATACATCAACTCCTATAGAGCTACCATTCTGCATAATGCAGTGAACCATGTCACTCATGATTAAATGTCAAGAGCACATATGTATGTCAGAACATCTTCTTAGAATTTTTTTAAGGATTATTCGACAATTGTGATCATCATCGACATGTTACTTATAAAGTACATTCGTTGAGATCAAAGACTATAGAGACATACAAATCCTAGGGTTGTAGTCCTATTATCTATTTAATTGTCATTCCTCATTATTATGAGGAAACTTGCACATTGCAATCACATACAATATGTGTCCGACTGGAAGTATAATATCTTCATCATGGATCTAATCCATGACATTTTACTGATTATTATTGAGTATAGTACTGTGGGTTTAATGAGTATTATCTGGAGTAAAAAATTTGCATATATATATATACATATTTTACTTTGATTTAGGAATTTCACATCAAAGTTGTCTTGCCTTGTCAACATTGAAAGTTCATTCCCTTAATCACTTTTAATGTAAGAGATATACTTACCATTATATCTCTAGCAAGATCTGGGATCTTTTTTCTTATCTTTGTTACATCCCAATAATATGAGAAAAACCTGTAACTCGAATAAAAGAAGCGGGAACGCATTCTGCCTTGCAAGTCCAACTTGCATCTCCCAATTCGGTCTTTAACACCTGAGTCCACCACCCCTAAGGTGATGTTGACCCATTATTAATTGAACCAACCGTCAACATGAATACAACTCGTTATGCGCAATCCAATATCATCCCAATAATATGAGAGCCTGATATTGGGGTCACTACGCATACATCCTTACTCTTTCAAGAAGCGAAGAGCCCGATCCAAATGGATTGTATGCAGTAGTTGTCACTTCGGACATGCATCTCCTACACAATATCTGGCGACGGAACTCTTCTCCTTGACGTGAGACTATGGATATCACTTATGTGATCCTCCATCTCTTATTCAAACTTCAGTTAATTACCATGAATCATATTCATATAATTAATTCTTCCAAGAAAAATATACATCTATTCATAATAGAGTGTTTTTAATTGGATATAATTTATTTAATCACATTAAATCAATTATCATTCCAATTCAATCAACAAACTTGATTATTACTTGAAAAATATGGTATTATCTCAAAGTACATATTAATTTGAATTTTAATAATTAGAGAATACACCATGATTTCTCCAGCATTATCGAGTCCCTACCCGCTATCATGACCAATATCGACGGGAGTGGGACAGACCACACATGGTGCAACTTGCTACCCCAAAGCTCCCCGACTAGACATCACATCCACCTCAGGAAAGGATAATGCCAAATTGATCATTGTGTACTTGAGATGATCATTGGTTTTTCAACTGAAATTATACCATATAGTAATAATCAAAACTATTTTGATTATAAGGAAATTTGATAGACAAATTCCCAAACCTATTCAAGTAACATGTTTGTTGAAAGTGTATTAAGTAAACAATTTGGTGCTTCTCAAAAAAAAATAAACAATTTGGTGATCTAGATCAAATCTAATCATTTATTGGTTGAGGCAATGTCATTTAAGGGAACAATTATGATTCAAATATTCACCAAATATTATCCACAATTATTATAGAAAATTAACTATTAATTTTACAAGTTTCTTAAATGTCTATCACAAGGTTCATGATTAGGATTGCAATTTTCAGCGGTGACCCTCACTTACTAAAATTAGCATATCTCATTCATTTTAAATCTAAATTAAGCAAAAGCGGTTTCTAAAGTTTGCTAACTTGAATTAAAACAGAATCAAAGTAGTAATTACTTATTTCTAGGCGTGTCAAAGTAGTAACCAACATTTTAATTACGTTATGATTCGCCATCCCCGAAACAGTGGATATAGGTTCATTAAAATGATCATATCTTGAGTTATTAGATTGAAAATTACGCAAACTCAAATCCCACGGTTTCCTTAATTAATGAAGAACATTATACAATTTAAATTTTCATATTTAAACGTTTTAAACAGGGCCGAAAGTTTATCTCAAAACAGGGCTGTGAAAATCGAAATGCAGAAAAAAATTCACGAACCCTTATTAGCCAAATCTTCTTAGGTTAATGGATCGTATCCAAAACCCCATAACCTGGATCTGATACCACTAGAAGGATATTGTTAGATCCTCAAGTGCATCACAAAAGCGTGAGGATTGCATCGAATGCGTTCGGGAGCGACCAGTCGCACTAGTTGCTCAATGCAGCGGAATTTAAATATGTTTAAATGATGAAACCACATGATCCAAGAACATTTCTCAGATCGTTTCATCTAAACCACAATAGGTATTAAGGTTACCTCTTGAAGTGTGGTTGCAATCAAGTCTCTAAATCAAGAGATCTCCTGTCTCAAGTTCGATCCAACGGAGGAGACGCTTGCGAGCGCGTTGATGAGACGCTTCTCTCTCGCAATCCATGTTGACGATCCAAACGACGAATCTCCTAATCTCGTCACGCAAGATCCGATGTCTTCTTCATGAGTGGGGTGCACCAAAGGAGACAAAGATTCCACGAGCAAATACTCTGGAAGCATAACGACGATGCTGCAGCGACAGAGACTCTCTCAATGGCTCCATGGTAGACGACCATTATGAGAAAGAGAGAGAGAGAGGCTTGGAGTGTGGAAAAATAGAGAGAGCATTCATTAATCGTGTATTATGTAACTCGAAGAGCAAGGGGTTTTGGGAGTCCGTGGACAACACATAATCAGTGGTTGAGATTGATTTATGTTTCTTTCAATGGCTATGATATTGTTGTAAAAACACAAAAACAATTAATTTAATTTAAGTTAATATATATATCGATAAATCAATATAGTTAAATTCAAAAAAAATCAATTAATTATCCTTGGAGATAATGAGCATATCCTTTAAAAAGGGGGACGGCTACCGACATCTCATGAGATCTCATTATCTCATGAGATCTCACTATCTTATGAGATACCATTATCTCATTATATCTCCAGGATGTACAATAACAATTGTTGTAAATTATTTCACAAAAATAATTCATAATTATCTTGTGAAATATTGCAATCATGCCATTGGAAAAATGTGAATCACATTCACATCCTAAAATAAAATGTAAATTATATTTTAATTAATCATCCAATGTGAATCCAATTCATATTAATAATTAATTAACAAATATAAATCACAATATGCTCTCTCTAATATATTAGAAATCACATTTATAATATATATGATTAATATGGATAGTGTTATCCACATTATTCATATCTGTGATAATTAAATCACATTTAATCATCTTGGATCTCTTTTTTCATGTGCCCAAATAACATGAATAATATTCACATTATTCACATCTTTGATAATTATATCACATTTAATTATCTTAGATATCTCTCCTTATAATATGAATCAAATTCATATTATTCATGATAATTAAATCATATTTAATTATCAATTTTTATCAATGCTTGGATACACATATCAATAATGAAATTATCCATGAACTCTTTCGAGGATAATGCGCTTTCTCTGTGGATACTTGGAGATAAGGGACGGGAATATTGTACTGTTCCACGTATGGTGACTTGGATATTGAGATCGCATCTCAAATTCAGATCTTGTGGACCTCCCATAGATGCTTGATTAAATCAAGACTGCAAATATAATCTTCTCATATCAATGTCCAACATTTGGACTAAGTTCAGATTACTTCTCTATGAGAGGAGTCACTAAAATCCAGACCTGTTTCATCACTCCCTCGGAATGTAAGCGTCATGGTTATAGAATCGTTTATGATTGCATCACCCTCAGGTATTCATAATACCTGTACATCCTGTATACCGGAAAATCCAAAATAAACCTGAAGTTTTTAGATCTCATTTAGATTGTCTTCTTCAGGGTTTTATCTTTAAGATTGTCATTAGACTATTGGGAGTTGGTATCGAACATATACTTTCCCAAAGCATATATCATACCCAGGTGTTGATCATATACTTTCGAAAAGTATATATCAAACCTACAAATTCAGTCAAGATTGTGAAGCGAGATGACCATGCACGGAATTTGATCTTCCCAATATCTCATGAGTGAGTTCATGTCTTCCGGTTCAGTAATGAGCATGTATGATCTATTTGAGAGATCATATTACTCATACGCCCTTATATGTAAACCAACGCGTCGGTGTATAGACCTTGATTAGGTCATCAACCTATTTGTCTGCCAAATGTACATACTCAGACATATAGTAACACATCTGTCTCTGATTAGAGGATGCGTGCCTATATCGTGACAGTATACGACATAGGACTTTATTTATCTCGATCTCGTTAAGTGAACTCTTTGACCTAACTAATCTGACACCTTTGAATCTCTATTCCCATGGAGAGGACCTGCATTAAGAGGTTGATCAGATATCAGCCAAGTGAGAAAGGATTGCCATTTCCTACTCAGGCTGGAGATCCTCTCTTAACAATCATTTGATGGTACTTGATGAGTCCTCAATCTAACTCTTTAGATCTTCATCCAAGCACCAGCCTCTATATTCAATATGTGAATCAATAACTGTATGATCATTATGATGGAATAACCCTAATTGTACTAAGAGACCTATTATGCAAATTAGATATTCTTCATTTCAGATTAGGGAATGATATTTGCAATGACATTTATTACATAATGGCTCGTTGTGGGCTCGCATGCTTGATAACTTCTCCTGCTACCCTTGTTAATTCGAGCAAATTAATGTTCAAATTAATTGATATCGTTCGTTGTAGTCGGATAACGAGAGCGAATAAAAAACCACTTTTAATGTTTTTATAAATTAATCTCGAGTGGTATTTTTTTTCTTGGGAGTCCAATGAATTTTTTATGCAAGGTAAAGCTAATTATCCAAGCTCTACTGTGATTTTTGGGGAATTTTTGGAGCTACAGAAAAATTACAATCATTTAAGAGGTGAAATTGAGCAAAATATAGAAAAAATGAACCAATTAATTAATAGAAAATTCTGATGATATTCCAAAAATATTCCACGTCACATAATGAGGAGGACAATGTAAGCTACACAATGTAATTTTTAAAACTCAAAAATGAATTAAGATGAATGCCTAAATATGTGTGCAAAGACAGGGGTATAACTGCAATACAAGAATTAAAAATTGCCCAAAATAAAATATGCTGACAAGGACCTTTATGCAATTACCTATAATGCAGGGGGTGGAATGCAATTTCTCCACAGACGCGCGTGCTCCTCACGTGGGGTCGCTTCACAGGGACTGATTTGTAATTCCAGAAACTATCAGGGGCCTCAATACAATTTGCCCAGGCCGCACGTGCTCCTCACATGGGGTACCCTAGGCTCGGTGGACGTCGGCAGCTCGGGACGAGGCTCGACTGCTCTGGAGGTTCGGATGGAGGCTCGGAGAAGCTTCGGGTGATCCAAGCCTAGTGGTCGGGGAAGAGGCTCGGATCGGGCAACGTGGCGCTATATGGACCGTCGGATCAAGGATGATCCCACGCGCTGTGGCTCAGATCAGACGAAGACGTGGATGATCAACAACCGTCAGATCAAAGTGGATCCCACGGTTGTTGATGCTCGATGAAGATGACGATGTTGTTGATCTATCGCCGCTGGATCGTGATGAATCCAACGGCTCTCTGCTGCTCCGGCGCTTGGCGACGTGGCGTGATAGGGTGTCGTTGGATCAATGGAAATCCAACGGGTGTGGAGTGAGGCGATGTGGCTGTCTTCTGACCGTTTGATCAAGATGATCGAATAGTGGCTGAACGTCTTCCCCAACGACCCTCCGCCTCCTGCGGAGGAGAAGGCAGGGCTCTGATGTTGCTGGGCTGGCTCCGCCTGGTCCTCCAGTCGTCGACGAGGGGCGCAGGAGGGTCTGAAGAAGCTCGGAAGTTGCGGGGCGGTGCGGTGAAGCGTCTGTTGGCCTCAGGATTGGAGGAGGTGCACTGGAGCTCGATGACGGTGAAGCTCGATGGGAGCTCCGACGAGCTTCCGACCAATCCAAGGGATGTCACCTGCAGGGGGTTAGATCTATAGCCGAAGCACGCGGACTGTGCGTGGAGTTGCTGGATATGAGATGCGAGGCCTATGAGGGAATGGGGGTGACCGGCGAGCGAGCTCCACCCAGGTGGCAGAGCTGGAGTCGAGCGAAGGTGAAGTACGATGTTTGAGGAAGATAATGGTAGTGCGAGGATCGGAGCTCCGTCGCGGAGCTCGGCAAGATGATGGTGGAGCGATAAAATGACGATCGAGAGCGAATTAAATCAGAGAAAAAAAAAGAAAAATTAAGAAGGAGATTAGAGAGAAGGTGGAGGTGGCTACATGGGGTCAGAATCTCCGATGAAGCTTCTAGGTCCTCGCTCAAGGGGTCGGTAGAGTCCCGAGCTCGTGCAGCACCTTGGAGGAGCTGCGACACGGCGGAGTTGGTCGTGGATCTCGCCGGAGAAGATGCCCCTTCTTCGCTCAACGATTCGTCTAATCGCTGTCACCAATTGGAAGATCGGAGCTTAGGGAAGCTCTCTGGAATGGCGGATGGTTGTGACAGTGGCCGGAGGGCGAGGATTTATAGGGTGAAGTTGATGACAGGAGTCGCTGGAAGGTGGAGTTCGTGGAAGTTGTGAGGCGACTCTAGTGGAAGTCGTGGGAAGAGAGGGAGCTGGCGAGGATGAGGGAAGAATGGGCTCCATCGTGGTGGTGTTGGCAGTCAGAGAAGGTGGCTAGAGTGAGGCCGAGAATAGAAAGGGGGCGAGGGGTCGGCGCAGTGGAGATCGTGGGAGAGAGGCCGACCGAAGGTAGAAGATGAGGTCTTGGCCGTTGGATCTTGTGATCCAACAGCGGAGAAGAAGGCGCTAAGGAGCGGGTAGGATGTAATCTGAGGTGATGCAATCGAAGCGTCAGGATGCTACCACGCGGTATGAGGAGGAAAGGGCGCTGACGAGCGGGTGTGATTAGATCCGAGGCGAGGCGATCAAGGGCGCTGAATGCGCCACATGTTGAGCTGCGGAAGCGGCGCTAACGAGCGGTTCAAATCAGCTCTGAGGATGATCGAATGGTCGTGGTGTGAGGCTGGAAGATGCGGTTAGGATGAAGGGACGGAGGCGCAATCGGATGGCGCCTAATGTGCCACATGACGAGAGGAGAGTGAGGCGGATGTGAGTGGCCGTGATGAAGCCCTGGAGAGATTTGACGGTGAAGAGAAAGGGCATACGTGGATAGAGCTGGGCAGTTGGATTCAAAGAGAAATCCAACGGCCAGGGGGCGTGGGAGGCTAAGGCAAGGGGAGCGGGCCACGTCGCACAATCAGAGGGCGCCATGTGGCCAACTGTGAGTGGCTGCAAGAAGAAATAAGATTAGAGAGAGAAAGATGCCGAATTTGGAAAAACTCAAAACATGAAAGTTGTAGTCTTGATAAAATCTACAAGTTTCATGTTGACCAAAAATGGAGATGAGGTCAAATATGATACAAAAATACAGGAATACAAATATACACATATATAGTATACATAGAGGCCCAAAAACCCAACTTCTTCCTATGAGCTCCAAATTGAATGAAATTAGTCTCATTTTAAAGGTATTTGAATGTGTATTAATCTGAAAGTGAGTAGACCTATTTTGGAGGTTGTATGAAGGAGCTATGGGCTTTTTATGGTCCAGGGGTTCTAGGGCTTTATTGGGTATTTTACAAAGGGGATCTCTGACCTTTATCCCTATATTATTACTAATGGTGTTTTATTCTTGAGGGGATAATAGGTGGATTTTTTTTACAATGGAACTGGCTTCTTATTTAATGCAAATATGAGTGCTAAAATGCATCTATTATGCTTGTATGCATGAATGCTAATTTTGCAAGATAAAGGGAAATATGCTTCTATTTACTCGGGAACAAGACTCTATTTTCAACTTTTAGAGTGATGAATCACAGATTCATCAACCCCCTATACTTAAACCTTGCTCGTCCCCGAGCAACTAAAATGAAATGCAAGAGTGAAATGATTTTGGGTTCCATACCAAGGTTATGAACAAAAGTTGAAAATGGAGCTTGACTCGACCTTTGGATTAATTGTATGGCGGAACCTTATTGGGACCTGAACTTAAGATCTAATAGACTTCAAGTTCCACAAGTCTTCTATTCAAGACGCCTCAACAGTCAGGTCAGAACAAATCCTCAAATGCAAATTTCGGACGACTATGATTCTTACTTGTACTGTGTAAGTGTAAAATAGCTCTCCACATCAGAAATGGCTCAGAAACAGCCTCCTCTAATAAGGTAACTCAATAACCCGGTCCAGTAACTCTTTCCTCGAGGAGCGGGGTATTCCCTTCTAAGTTCAAGTGCGACCAGCTCAAGAAGAGGGGGTGGAGAAAAGAATGGACGGTAGTCAGTGTAGCTACCTATCTCGGGATGCCTGACCAGTGTAGCCAAGTCATCCGGCTGCAGACTTCTTGCTAAAATACATACTCCGACAGGTATTTTATTTTCACCTGGACCTGTCTGATTTTTTGGAGGTTTTGCATTTTTTTTGAACTATATACAAGGTGCAGCATGTACATCAGGAGTTTTTCCTCTTGAGCCAGTAGACTATCCTTCTTTTGAAGCATTATTGCAACGCACAGCATCCTGTCCTTAGACTTCAACACCACCAGACTAGGTTGAGATGCACTACCCACCCTAGAGGAGGACGGATGTTTCCACCCGTGTGCTACTCCAAGCTAAAGGATTCCACCTCCTCACCACCTCATCAATGAAGAGCTACGTGCATTGTGCTTGTCCAAGTTAGGTCACTGTCTAAAAGAATCATGCATGTGCACGAGATATTCTACTTAGACCAATCAAGATGACATGTGAACATAAACTTGCAGACTCAATGAATTAAGTCACTTGACCTGAAAAATCTTAACTCCAGTTCCTATAAGGTTCCTCTGAAATTAGGTGGATTAAGGTCAAATCAAGTCCATCCTCAAGATCTACTCATAACTTGGTTCAGAACCCACTAGCTTTTCACCTTGCATATGCAAGATATGCAGATGAGGTGCAGATGATATGCTATGAATGAAATGCAAGACCTTTTTTTTCAACTTTTACCCACCCCGTAATTATTGCATAATATATACAAAAATACGCGAAAATACGTGAAAGTACGAGCTATGGGTAAAATATATATGTAATATATACACGCCCCCTATACTTAGCACGTGCTATGTACTCAGAGCACGAAAAGCGACTAAAAAGACATAGCTCGGGCTAAGCGTAGGAGAGCTAGAATTATAAAAACGTATAGAAGTCGTTTCGCCCCCCTATACTTAGGCTTTGGCAGCCTAAGTGTGGAACAAGATCAAAAATGGGGCGGACGAGGGGAAGAAGGGAAATGGATGAATATATACAAGGTGAGCATCGCCCCCCCTATACTTAGGCTTTGGTCAGCCTAAGTATAGGACAGGAATGAGTATGAGAACCGATGAGATCTGAGGATTTACAGAGAATAGACTCAGGTGACTCATCCCCCTATACTTAGGATATGGTCGTCCTAAGTATAATCCAAGATAGAGATAGATGAAGCTGGGATGAGTTACTAGAGTCGTGAGAGGAGAAAGGACAGAATGTACAGGAATGATGGTATATACAAGTGAGTCGGTCTGAATATTTCAAGATGCTGCTAATGACTGGAGCTCACTGTTGCAAGGTCTCCTGCGCGGCTCGAGGTGTATTTGATGAATCTGTCTCGCGCATAAACACAATCTCCTCAACATGGACTAACTGCTCATTGGATTCGACGAAATGTTTCAACAGTTGTCCATTCACAAGGGATGTCGGTGCGTCATCTGCGAGATCTGAGATCTCAACACATCCGCTATCATGCACCGCTCGGACAATGGATGGGCCCGTCCACTTGGATTTCAACTTGCCTTGGAAGGTCTTCAGCCTTGCATTAAACAACCATACCTTCTGTCCAGGAACAAAGGTCTTTCGTCTGATATATCTATCATGCCAACGCTTCACCTTGTCCTTGTACACCAAACTATTGTCATATGCACGATTTTTGACTTCCACAAGCTCATTCAGATCCATCTCTCTATGCTTCTGCCCAAGGTGCGTGTTCCAATTGACCTTCTTAATTGCCCATTCTGATTTATGCACTAATTGTGCGGGCAAATGGCATGGCTTTCCGAATACCATTCGGAATGGGGAGGTTCCTAGCGGTGTCTTGTAAGTTGTCATATACGCCCATAGGACCTGATCCAAGATCTGAGACCAGTCCTTCCTGTCCGGGCGGACAAGCTTTTGCAATATAGTCTTCACCTCCCGATTCGACACCTCAGCCATACCATTAGTTTGTGGGTGGTAAGGGCTAGCGACACGGTGTTCGATGCCGTAGTCCTTTAGGAGTTTCTTCACCTCCCGATTTACAAAGTGGCTACCCCCATCTGATATCATCATTTTGGGAATCCCGAACCTTTCTGCTGTCTGCGGCCCGGGTTGGGATAGCCTCCACCCACCTGGATAGATAATCTACCGCAAGAAGAATGTATTCAAACCCGTGGCTAACAGGGAATGGGCCCATGAAGTCGATGCCCCAGGCGTCAAAGACATCACAAATGATGACAAGATGCATTGGCATCTCATCCTTGGGACCAACAGTTCCTCCCATTCTCTGACATACTGGGCACGACTTCGCAAAGGTGATGGCATCACGAAACAGAGTCGGCCAGTAAAAACCATACTGAAGTACCTTTCATGCGGTCCTCTTCCCAGAGTGGTGTCCTCCTGCCTCCAAGTTATGGCATAAAGAAAGGACACTCTGGTATTCCTCCTGAGGAATATACCGTCTCCAGACACAATCCGGTCCTTCAAAGAAAAGGATCGGATCCTCCCAGTGGTAGTGTCTCGCATCCGACTTAAGTCGGTCAATGTGGCTCTTGGGCCAACCCTCGGGAACCTTCTTGGAGATAAGATAGTTCACGATGTTGGCATACCATGGGAGTGAGTCGACAACAAAAATCGACTCGTCAGGGAAGGAGTCTCGAATTGGTGAATCCTCGGAAGTATTAAGATCTTCGAGACGATAAAGATTATCGGCTACTACATTCTTCTTTCCAGGTTTATCACGAATATCCAAATCAAATTCCTGGATAAGTAAAATCCACTGAAGAAAACGTGCCTTTGCATCCTTCTTCTCCATCAAGTACCGTAGAGCCGTATGGTCAGTGAACACGATAACCTTAGATCCAATTAAGTGAGATCTGAACTTGTCCAAGGCAAACACTAGCGCAAGCATCTCCTTTCCTGTAACTGTATAGTTACGTAGAGCGGTATCAAGCACTTTGCTTGCGTAGTGAATTGCAAACGGGACGCCATCTCTCCTCTGTCCTAACACAGCCCCAACAGCAAAATCTGATGCGTCCCTCATGATCTTAAAAGGTAGAGACCAATTTGAGGCTTGTAGGATAGGTGCGTCCATGATCATTCCTTGCAATAGCTTAAAGGCCTCAAGACATTTGTGATCAACAACAAACTCCGTGTCTTTGCCTAAAAGCTCAGTTAGTGGTCGGGCAATCTTAGAAAAATCCTTGATAAATCTCCGATAAAATCCGACATGCCCGAGGAACGATCGCAATTGTTTAATGTTGGTTGGTGGCTGGAGTCGTCTGATCAAATCCACCTTAGCAGGGTCAACCTCCATTCCTCTCTTGGAGATGACGTGCCCCAACACAATGCCCTCCGTCACCATGAAGTGACTTTTCTCCCAGGAGATCACCAGATTAACCTCACAACAGCGTTTGAGGACTCGATCCAGATTCCTAAGACAGGAATCGAAGGAATCACCGTGGCCCGAGAAGCCGTCCATGAAGACTTTCAGGAATTCACCGACCATTTCGGCGAATACAGCAATCATGCACCTTTGAAAAGTACCCGGAGCATTGCATAACCCAAAGGGCATGCGCCTGAAAGCATAGGTACCAAAGGGGCATGTAAATGTGGTCTTCTCCTGGTCCTCTGGAGCTATGGCTACTTGATTATAGCCCGAGAACCCACCCAAGAAACAGAAGAATTCTTTCCCAGCTAGTCTCTCTATGATCTGATCAATGAATGGTAGGGGGAAGTTATCCTTCTTCGTCGCGGCATTCAAGCGTCTGTAATCCACACAAACGCGCCACAACGTGGGAACTCGCATCACGATCCCCTCTCCATCCTCGTTGGTGGTCGTCTGAATTCCTGACTTTTTCGGGACCACATGGATCCGGGCCACCCATTTCGAGTCAGAGATGGGATAAATGAAACCCGCTTTGCACCATTTCTCTATCTCCTTCTTCACTACCTCTCGCAAATTTGGATTCAAACTATGTTGGAATTCACGAGAGGGTTTGGCTTCATTCTCCAAGTAGATATGGGGCGAACACAGAGCAGGATTTATCCCGTGGAGATCGGAAATGCTCCAGCATATTGCCTTGCGATTTTTCTCCAGGATCTCTAGTTGCGAGATTCCTGCTCCTTGGTCAGTCGCGAACTGATGATGACCGGATACTTCTTCTCCTGGCCCACAAGGAAGGCGTATTTTAGTGTTGTGGGTAAAGGTTTGAGCTCAGGTAAGGTGTAATCGTCTAGGAAATTTGGCTCAATCGAATATAGCTCAGTGTTGGAAGTGGCTAGATCTGTCTGTGTTACTGCTGCCACCAAATTGTTTGGCTCTGGAGTCAGATCGTCAAAGGTCTCCATGTAATCGGTGAAAGCCATGTCCAACTCGTCATCCTCATCTTCTGATTTTCCTAAAGAGGGAAGGACTGACAAGCCCAGCTGGACTTCTAAGTCATCGAAGATGTAGGGGGATGCAGGTTCTGAGTTGTACTCGTCTCTGAGGATCTCGCAAACTGACTCATGCACTAGATCATCTCCGGAAGGGAGGCACTCATCGATGCTGGCTGGGTTCTGTCTCCATGGCCCAATTGTGTCTACATGGTCGCGGTCTGCTTCGGACGAAGAGTACTCGGTGCTGGACTCAGAATCCGGTCTCTGCCATCTGGTTTGCTTCATCTCTAGTTCCTCATCTCTGCCTGGAGTTTGGAACTGAATCTTCCCGATCTTATAATTAAACAAGGCCCCCGTCGTCCTGAGGAAGGGCCTGCCTAAGATGATCTGAGAATCTCTCCAATTACGAGGGGTTTCCATATCTAGGACAGTGAAGTCCACCATGTATTCTTGACCCTCGACTTTGATTACAACATTCCTCAAGTCTCTTTGGGACCTCTTGGTTGATTTGTCAGCGAACTGCAGGAGGGCTCTGGATTTCCTAAGAGGTCCGAGATTAAGCCGCTCATAGAGGGTTGTAGGCATTAAGTTAACTGAGGATCCGTTGTCTAGGAGAGTGCGTGCAAACGCAATGTCATCGACATGACTCACCACATAATGTGCACCCATGTCTCTTCGTTTCCTTGGAAACAAGTTCTTTATTGCACAAGTCGTGGCTATTGACAGAATGTGTTTTTCAACACGGCTTTTGGTCTTCCTGTTAACCCTAGTAGGTGTGTATCTCACCTTAAGGTATTTCTGAAATGTAGGAGTCATTTCCACGTACTTGTCAAAAGGGATTGTGACCTTGATATATTTGTTGCAGAACTCTGCCATCTCAGGGTCATCTTTTTTGATTTTTTTGAATTTCTTCTTTCTACCCGTAAGAGCTCGGGGGAAAGGGATTATTGACTCTAACTCATGTCCTGAAACTGAATTTTTTTCATTGAAAGCTGGAGCTGAGTTCTGTACACGACTCGGACTCTGAAACTGACTTGGACTCTGACTCGGACTAAAAGAAATATGATGGGGCGAAACCGGTGATGCATCTTCCGCTTCTTCCGGACGGTCCTCCTCAGATGGAGGTGCGGGCTCTTCATCAGTTTCGTCAGACTCACTAATGATGCAGGTTTGCTGCTTCGAGGACCTAGAAGTCCTCTTCTTCTGCCGGTGGTAGTGATGGTGGTGCTGCTCCTCTTCTTCCTCCAAGTTCTCCTCAGGTAGAGACTTGGCGGCTCCCTCCTTCGGTGCTCGTGCCCGATCAGGTACGATCACGGTCCTTCCGCTCCTAAGGGACATATGATTTACATTATCATACGAAAGGATCTCATGTTCAGATAAAGACTTATCTGAATAGTATACCTGATCACGAGGTCGGTTCTGACCTTGATTTAGGCTGTTCGGATTAGCCTGAACCTAGGCGGGAATTGGAGTCTTTGGCGCCATTTGTTGGTCCTGAGTACGAGAAATGTGATTTAGATCGGTTCTCATATCCAGATAATCATTCTGGATCTGTTGGACCCTATCAGACAGGGTCTGTATCGCCAAGGTGAGGGACTCCAATTCAGTGGGCTGAGCTGGCTGGGGATGCTGACTTGCAAATGAGGTTCTGTACTGGCCCTGCTGGCCATGCTGATACTGCTGATGTTGGTGGGACGGACCCTGCTGGAATGCGCACTGGTGCTGCTGAGGCTGGTACCCTTGTTCGGGCTTGGACTGAACAAAGCATGGTGCAGGGATGGACCTGGTTTCTTGGTAAGATGGGGTTGGTCGGTGAGGCTGACCATTCCCCATCTCTGATTGTCTGGCGATGGGGTCACGGCTATACCAAAGCTCGTTGATCTCGATCACCTGCGGAGGCTCCTCGTATCTGGTCTCCACTTGTGGGGGTGCGTGTTGGTCCTGTTGGGTGTAAGTCTAATCCCAGCCACTCTGAGGCCCCGATGCCTGTTCCTGTACAAGATGGACTCGATGTACAGGTACAGGTGGTGCAGAAGGGGCAGGTAGCTTTATCTTAGCTACCTTCTCAGAAAGTTCCTCCACCTGCTTCGGTAGACGCTAGAGAAACTCAAGGTCAGTGACTCTCTTGTGGATCTGCTCGACCATGGTTAACTTATCAGCAATCATCCCCATGCTGGGAATGAGGTCCTCTGTCAGATCCGCTACCGGATTGTCTCATTGGATAGGATTGAGGGAGACAACTGATAGGCCATGGTGGCCTGCAACCTGCCGGTTTCCGCCATCTGCTCTAGTATCTTCCATACAACATTCTCATTCTTATTTAGATAGCTTTTTCCATAGGCGGCACTCACTAACCCCTGCAACTCCGGGATTAAACCACAGAACAAGGTCTGGACTAAGATCGCCTTAGAAATGTCGTGGCAAGGACATTTCTGAACTAGGTCATTAAACCTATCCCAGGCATCATGGAATGGTTCACTGGGTCCTTGGGAGAAACTGGCGATCTTTGTTCTCATTTGGTTAGTCCTACTGAGAGGGTAGAACTTCTTCAGGAATAGGTCCTTGAACTGCATCTAGGTTGTACATCTCATCCCTAGGTTCTTCAGCCAATGTGCTGCCTTATCTCCTAAGGCAAAAGGGGTAGCCTTCAATCGAATGTAATCATGCCCAACCCTAGGATGGACAAGGTTGTTGCAAACCAGCTCGAAGTCTCGGAGAAAGGCATATGGTTCTTCATGGGCATTTCCGTTGAACTTCGGTAGCAGGCTAAGGAAGTGGGGCTTGAGCTCAAATGCTTCGGCAGGAACCGCTGGTGCCAACGAACTTTGTATCTCATTCTCTGCTAGGTTATAGGCATCAACCATTGGTCGGTCGACTCCTCCTGCCGCAATAATTTGTCCCATTCTTGCTGCAAGATCCGCATTTTGTTGTTCATCTTGGGCGAGGCGAGCCAATACTTGCTGGAGTGGATCATCTTGGTTTCTCTCATCTGGGGGTTGCTTTGGTGGCATCTTGTCCTCTAGTCCTGGGTATGAAACATGGATTGTGTTAGAGGAAGAATCAAGGAAGGGGTTCTTACCGAGGCAATGGTCTTCCTTGGTAAGTTCAGAGGAGATGAAAGGGTTGGTTTGAGAGTAACCACCCTGGTTGTGAGGGATCCAGAACTCAAGAGGGTCACGAGTCCTGGGTGGTCCAAGGTGCGCTCGGGCCGGTGAAGATGATTTTCGTGAGGGACTCAAAGAGAGATTGGCGAATAATATGTCGATATTCCCCCAGTCAGTCATCTTGAAGTGGCGAGAAGAATCGGGAGTTCTAAGTGAAGATAGGATTTTACTCCTACCTGAAGCAAGCAATTCAATCCAAGACCCTGGGTTCACACTCAACACATTGAAGGACTTGAAACCGAGTCCAATTAATCTTGTTAAATTTAAGTGTGATTTTTCAAGCAAGATAGCAAGGATTTACGCGGCCTAGAGGGAAGTCGGCTCAAAGCCGGATGCATCTTCCCTGTGTAACCTGTCGCCTAAGATACCGCCGGTCCTTCCTTTCTTCGCTCCTATCCCAAGTTGATGGACTCAACGACCATGTCCCTATCTACTTGCAAGCAGGCGGAGGCTGACAAGGCTGGGACTTCGCCCCGAAGGGTTACTAGCAACTTGTCGCGAAGTACCGCTGACTACCAGCGAACAGGCGGAGGCTACTTGGTACTAGTCAGTGAATCTAAAAATATTCAACTCGTGATATTTGCTCTGATCAGTTGGCCCATGATATGGAAGATGGGGATTTGGGCTCTGCCTTAAGGTGTTCACACACACTCAAGTACCCTCACTCAGCCTGAAAACAAGGACGGGGATTAGTCTCCCACAAATAATTTTCCAATTTTATCGATTTTTTTGGTCAATAATGTTAGCATCCCCGATTTTAAGATTAGTTATCACTTGTTAGTCCAACCACACAGCACGCCTATCATCCAGTCCTAATTTCCGTTTAATTTAAGTGTGAAAAACAGAGGGGGAGATCGAGAAAAGCCGATGCACGAAAAACGATGATGCGTATGCTGAGTTAAGAATACTTACAGTGATCCCTTCGCTTGTATGCAGGATGCAAAACAGAATTGAGATTTTTACACTACATGCAAATGCAGACGACAAAATCCGCTCCTAAACAGTCAGTTCTATTAGCGAGTGAAGAACAGGTTGATTTGACTAGATCTGCGGTATAGGTACGTCTTTTAAGTGTATGTGTGGTCCTAAAAATTACGAGCACAAGCAATTTCTAAAGTGGCTCGAGGAGCCTTTAATGCAAGCCTAAGTTACAATTCAAACCACACAGCACACGGGGACAGGGTTCCACTATTTTTACACACACGAGAACCCAAACGGGAACCACTGGAAATGGTGCAAAAAAATATGGAAATAAATAAAATTACAAGTTCTCTCAAATCACTCAAAGAATTAAAAATGCTGATTCCTCGAAGAGTCTTCGACTCCTCGCGTTCCTCGCATATAAATAATTTGAGTTCAAATAAAGAACGACTCGAAAAAGATAAAAATTAAAGGACAGAAAATATTCACAAGAAAATCGGGGGTCAGACTACACGGGGATAGAAAATCAAGCACTCAGAAATAACTGCAAATTAACCTAAGTCGTGCCTCCCCGGCAACAACGCCATTTTGATAACATCTCCCGCTACCCTTGTTAGTTCGAGCAAATTAATGTTCAAATTAATTGATATCGTTCGTTGTAGTCGGATAACGAGAGCGAATCAGAAACCACTTTTAATGTTTTTATAAATTAATCTCGAGTGGCAACTTTTTTTTACTTGGGAGTCCAAGGTCGAACTCAGGGAGGCAACTGTCTCCTTAGGTGAATTTTTAGCAAGTTTCCAATGTTCGATTTTCAGAGGGAATATTTTGGTCTTTTTCGGTTTTTTTATGCAATACACATGCAAAATTAGGCCAATTTAAAAGTTAAATCAGATAAGTGTTCAAATGAAGTCCAAAA
This sequence comes from Ottelia alismoides, assembly GCA_037367405.1. Lineage (NCBI taxonomy): Eukaryota > Viridiplantae > Streptophyta > Magnoliopsida > Alismatales > Hydrocharitaceae > Ottelia > Ottelia alismoides. The sequence continues at coordinate 609,983 of JAZKJV010001346.1, read as the reverse complement.
ATGATGAAACTTGGCCAGATGATGAAATGGGATGAAATTAAGCTACCCTAATTTTTTTGGAATTTTCTGACACTAGATGAATTAACTGTGAATTAAAAATGATTGCAGGGTGATTTTGACTAATTTAATTTTAATAAATATCAAATCAAAATATTTTTGGGAATAAAAATTATCATAGATAGATCTAAAGATGAGGAATCCAGGAAAATTATCAGATCTTAATTTTGATGTGAAATGAACCTAAGAAAAATCAATTAATCAAATCAGTAGATGATTTATTTATGCCTCGATATGCGTGCATTTATGATGAAATTTTTATGCAAGATAAAGCTAATTATCGAAGCTCTACTGTGATTTTTGGGGAATTTTTGGAGCTACAGAAAAATTACACGCATGATTCTTTTAGACAGTGATCTAACTTGGACAAGCACAATGCACGTAGCTCTTCATTGATGAGGTGGTGAGGAAGTAGAATCCTTTAGCTTGGAGTAGCACACGAGTGGAAACATCCGTACTCCTCTAGGGAGGATAGTGCATCTCAACCTAGTCTGGTGGTGTTGAAGTCTGAGGACAGGACACTGTGGGTTGCAATAATGCTTCAAAAGAGGGATAGTCTACTGGTTCAAGAGGAAAAACTCCTGATGTACATGTTGCACCTTGTATATAGTTCCAAAAGGGAAAAAAAGAAGAGAAAAATGCAAGAACTCCAAAAAAATAGACAGGCCAAAAAACAAATATTGCTTGTCGGAGTATGTATATTAGCAAGAAGTCTGCAGCTGGTTGACTTGGCTACACTGGTCAGGCATCCCGGGATAGGTAGCTACACTGGCTACAGTCCATTCTTTTCTCTACCCCTCCTCTTGAGTAGGTCGCACTTGAACTTAGAAGGGAATACCCCGCTCCTCGAGGAAAGAGTTATTGGACCGGGTTATTGAGTTACCTTGATAGAGGAGGCTGGTTCTGAGCCATTTATGATGTGGAGAGCTATTTATCACTTACACCGTACAAGTAAGAATCATAATCATCAGAAATTTGCATTTGAGGATTTGTTTTGACCTGATTGTTGAGGCGTCTTGAATAGAAGACTTGTGGAACTTGAAGTCTGTTAGGTCTTAAGTTCAGGTCCCAATAAGGTTCCGCCACACAATTAATCCAAAGGTCGAGTCAAGCTCCATTTTCACCTTTTGTTCATGACCTTGGTATGGAACCCAATCTCATTTCACTCTTGCATTTCATTTTAGTTGCTCGGGGACGAGCAAGGTTTAAGTATAGGGGGTTGATGAATCTGTGATTCATTACTCTATAAAACATCTCCCGCTACCCTTGTTAATTCGAGCAAATTAATGTTCAAATTAATTGATATCATTCGTTGTAGTCGGATAACGAGAGCGAATCAAAAACCACTTTTAATGTTTTTATAAATTAATCTCGAGTGGCAACTTTTTTTACTTGGGAGTCCAAGGTCGAACTCAGGGAGGCAGCTGTCTCCTTAGGTGAATTTTTAGCAAGTTTCCAATGTTCGATTTTCAGAGGGAATATTTTTGGTCTTTTTCGGTTTTTTTATGCAAGACACATGCAAAGTTAGGCCAATTTAAAAGTTAAATCAGATAGGTGTTCAAATGAAGTCCAAAAATGATGAAACTTGGCCAGATGATGAAATGGGATAAAATTAAGCTACCCTAATTTTTTTGGAATTTTCTGACACTAGATGAATTAACTGTGAATTAAAAATGATTGCAGGGTGATTTTGACTAATTTAATTTTAATAAATATCAAATCATAATTTTTTTGGGAATAGGAGGAATCTAGGAAAATTATCAGACCTTAATTTTGATGTGAAATGAACATAAGAAAAATCAATTAATCAAATCAGTAGATGATTTATTTAGGCCTCGATATGCGTGCATTTATGATGAAATTTTTATGCAATGTAAAGCTAATTATCCAAGCTCTACTGTGATTTTTGAAGAATTTTTGGAGCTACAGAAAAATTACAATCAATTAAGATGTAAAATTGAGCAAAATATAGCAAAAATGAACCAATTAATTTATAGAAAATTCTGATGATATTCCAAAAATATTCCACATGTCACATAATGAGGAGGACAATGTAAGCTACACAATGCAATTTTTAAAACTCAAAAATGAATTAAGATGAATGCCTAAATATGCGTACAAAGACAGGGGTATAATTGCAATACAGGAATTAAAAATTGCTCAAAATAAAATATGCTGACAAGGACCTTTATGCAATTGCCTATAATGCAGGGGGGTGGAATGCAATTTCTCCGTAGACGCACGTGCTCCTCACGTGGGGTCGCTTCACAGGGACTGATTTGTAATTCCAGAAACCGTCAGGGGCCTCAATGCAATTTGCCCAGGCCGCACGTGCTCCTCACGTGGGGTACCCTAGGCTCGGTGGACGTCGGTGGCTCGGGACAAGGCTCGACTGCTCTGGAGGTTCGGATGGAGGCTCGGAGAAGCTTCGGGTGATCTGAGCCTAGAGGTCGTGGAAGAGGCTCGGATCGGGCGACGTGGTGCTATCTGGACCGTCGGATCAAGGATGATCCCACTGTTGTTGTGTCTCAGATCAGATGAAGACGTGGATGATCAACAACCGTCAGATCAAAGCGGATCCAACGGTTGTTGACGCTCGATGAAGATGACGACGTGGCGGATCTATCACCGCTGGATCGTGATGAATCCAACGGCTCTTTGCTGCTCTGGCGCTTGGCGACGTGGCATGATAGGGTGCCGTTGGATCAATAGAAATCCAACAGGTGCGGAGTGAGGCGACGTGGCTGGCTTCTGACCATTCGATCAAGATGATCGAACGGTGGCTGAACATCTTCCCCAACGGCCCTCCGCCTCCTACGAAGGAGAAGGCAAGGCTCCGACATTGCTGGGCTGGCTCCGCCTGGTCCTCCAGCCGTCGGCGAGGGGCTCAGGAGGGTCTTGAGAAGCTCGGAAGTTGCGGGGCGGTGCGACGAAGTGTCAGGTTGCCTCAGGAGTGGAGGAGGTGCACTGGAGCACGATGACGGTGAAGCTCGATGGGAGCTCCGACGAGCTTTCGACCAATCCAAGGGATGTCACCTGCAGGGGGTTAGATCTATAGCCGAAGCACACGGACTGTGCGTGGAGTTGGTGGATATGAGATGCGAGGCCTATGAGGGAATGGGGGTGACCGGCGAGCGAGCTCCGCCCAGGTGGCGGAGCTGGAGTCGAGCGAAGGTGAAGTACGATGTTTGAGGAAGATAATGGTAGTGTGAGGATCGGAGCTCCGTCGCGGAGCTCGGCAAGATGATGGTGGAGCGAGAAAATGACGGTGGAGAGCGAATTAAATCAGAGAAAAAAAGAAAAAATAAGAAGGAGATCAGAGAGAAGGTGGAGGTGGCTACCTGGGGTCAAAATCTCTGATGAAGCTTCTAGGTCCTCGCTCAAGGGGTCAGTAGAGTTCCGAGCTCGTGCAGCACCTTGGAGGAGCTGCGACACGGCGGAGTTGGCCGTGGATCTCGCCAGAGAAGACGCCCCTTCTTCGCTCAACGATTCGTCTAATCGCTGTCACCAATTGGAAGATCGGAGCTCAGGGAAGCTCTCTGGAATGGCGGATGGTTGTGACAGTGGCCGGAGGGCGAGGATTTATAGGGTGAAGTTGATGACAGGAGTCGTTGGAAGGTGGAGTTCGTTGAAGTTGTGAGGCGACTCTGGTGGAAGTCGTGGGAAGAGAGGGAGCTGACGAGGATGAGGGAAGAATGGGCTCCATCGTGGTGGTGTTGGCGGTCGGAGAAGGTGGCTGGAGTGAGGCCGAGAATAGAAAGGAGGCGAGGGGTCGGCGCAGTGGAGATCGTGAGAGAGAGGCCGACCAGAGGTAGAAGACGAGGTCCTGGCCGACGAAGAAGAAGGCGCTAAGGAGCAGGTAGGATGTAATCTGAGGCGATGCGATCGAAGCGTCAGGATGCTACCACGTGGCGTGAGGAGGAAAGGGCGCTGACGAGCGGGTGTGATTAGATCCGAGGCGAGGCGATCAAGGGCGCTGAATGCGCCACGTGTTGAGCTGCGGAAGCGGCGCTAATGGGCGGTTCAGATCAGCTCTGAGGATGATCGAATGGCCGTGGTGTGAGGCTGGAAGATGCGGTTAGGATGAAGGGGCGGAGGCGCAATCGGATGGTGCCTAATGTGCCACATGGCGAGAGGAGAGTAAGGGGGTATGAGTGGCCGTGATGAAGCCCTGGAGAGATCTGACGGTGAAGAGAAAGGGCATATGTGGATAGAGCTGGGCCGTTGGATTCAAAGAGAAATCCAACGGCCAGGGGGCGTGGGCGGCTAAGGCAAGGGGAGCGGGCCACGTGGCGCAATCAGAGGGTGCCACGTGGCCAGCTGTGAGTTGTTGCAAGAAGAAATGAGATTAGAGAGAGAAGGAGGATGAATTTGAAAAAACTCAAAACATGAAAGTTGTAGATCTTGATGAAATCTACAAGTTTCATGTTGACCAAAATGAAGATGAGGTCAAATATGATACAAAAATACAGGAATACAAATATACACATATATAGTATACATAGAGGCCTAAAAACCCAACTTCTTCCTATGAGCTCCAAATTGGATGAAATTAGTCTCATTTTAAAGGTCTTTGAATGCGTATTACTCTGAAAGTGAGTAGACCTATTTTGGAGGTTGTATGAGGGAGCTATGGGCTTTTTATGGTCCAGGGGTTCTAGGGCTTTATTGGGTATTTTACAAAGGGGATCTCTGACCTTTATCCCTATATTATTACTAATGGTGTTTTATTCTTGAGGGGATAATAAATGGATTTTTTTTACAGTGGAACTGGCTTCTTATTTAATGCAAATATGAGTGCTAAAATGCATCTATTATGCTTGTATGCATGAATGCTAATTTTGCAAGATAAAGGGAAATATGCTGCTATTTACTCGGGAACAAGACTCTATTTTCAACTTTTAGAGTGATGAATCACATATTCATCAAAATACTTTCAAAAAATGCAGGTTGGGTATACAATTTTAGAAGGGATATTTATGCACATACCCCTGTAAAGAAACTAAACACATTATAGCCAAAGGAAAATTCATTTTTACACCACGACCCATGGATAGCAATGATCTTTTACAACAAGAACCCTGTGGGTTTACTCATATTACTCCTTTATCGAAGCATATCTCTCCTCTTCCCCTCAACTCTAACTATAACATTATCCCTAGCTGTCTCCTAACTTTTTAGTGGGCTATCATCCTTCGCATGCTCCTAGACTCTACCTCTCCTCAACAGTTATTCATTGATTTGTACGTGCACAAATGTCTCATTCACACGTGAGGAGCACATGCTTGTTGGATCTCGCTTCCAGGTATGGCTCTCGACCGTTGGATGTGAAGCAAGCTCCTATCCGACGGTAACCATAGGTTCCCCCTTGTCATCTCCCTCGATTCGAGAAAAGCAAGGGGAGGACTCGAGGAGGAGTTCCATTCAGAGGTGAGGAGCTTCGACAATAGGTGAATGATGAAGTCTTATCGTGCTCCTCCACTCCTCTGATCATAACTAGGACACGAGCTTGAAAAATAACTAAAAATATGGGAAGTTATAATAATAATTGGTGTTTATTTTCATAGAATTTTGACTTCTTATTTATGCAATTATGAATGCTAAAATATTAATAGTATTTACATATATATGAATGCTAAGAATCTAATTTAAATAGATATAGCAATTAATTACTTGATAACAGAGCTCTATTTTCATTTTTAGAGTGATGAATCACATATTCATCAGTAATACGAAGTAGGAAAGGCCAAAAGAAGTGTGCATGCTATGACTTTTGAATATCCAACCTCACGACGAGTTATGTCATTCACGAGACTGGTACCGAGGGAATATGGGATAATGTAAAGAGTTATTAGACATTCAACAATACAACGATGGTTCTTCAAATTATATATAGTTTATAGGCTCATTTTGTTATGGTATTTTGAAGGCACAAATCTAAGTCTGATGTTCCACACCATGTAAAAATATGTATAATTTTCAAAAACAATTTTCAACATATTTTGTACAAAAATCAGTTCAAAAATGTAATACGATACCCATAACCCCAATAGTTTGAAAATTTTTAAAAATATGAGTTATGGATAAAGTATATATGCAATATATACGATACACCTTCCTATACTTAGCTTTTGCTATGTTCTCATAGCACAAAGTGATATGAAGCCATAACTCATGCTAAACATAAAAGAATATACAAAAACTGATGATAGAATTACATGTGCATCAAGAGTAAAAAGAATCAGTAAGAGGAATATATGGACTCGGGTCCCCATAGTATAAAGATATGAATTTAAAATCAAGTGACCCAAAGAGAACAATAAGAACGACAAAGGACCCCCCCCCCTTACATGGGTTGAAAACATGCCTAAGTATAAAGAATAGGTAGTTAAGTGATGAAGGGATCAATGTTAGCCGAATCTTTAGATGATGAATCTCAAGAGATGATAATTGAACCTCGGGTTTTGGGAGGCTAAAGAGCCAACAAGATCAAAACAAATCCAATTATTTCATCAACACACAATGAAGACCATAAATATGGTCTAATTCTCTTGTCTCTTTTATGGTGATAATACAAAATTCGTGTTCAAGCGTGTTGACTTAAGGTTTGGACTCTATCCAAGAGAATCATCCTCATCTCTCAACGAATACAAATACAAGTAATGAGGGTTTTCTCTCCCCAAAACAAGGTGAATTTTAGCTCCATTTTAATTGCATCAACTTGCATGAACAATCTCATTTTAGAAATTAGGTTATCACTTGTATTAAATCTCTAAACATATAAATCATCACCCACCCTACAGTCCTGATTCCATATTATCATAAGTAACAAATCATGAAAAGGGAAAAAAACATGCAGACGTAAAATCATGATGTCATGCTCAAGATAAATACTTACAGTGGCTCCAGCTCTCTTCATGCACATGTGAGACTGAATATAAAATTATATCTAAATGCATGCAAATTGATAAAAATCCACACCTAATAATGCGTCTATTAGTGGGTAGATAATCAAATTAGTTTGGGTTAAGTTGAATGTATATTGCATGCGTCTCATGAATCTTAGAGATGAGTAATTATCATAAGATGAAGTTAGTGTGTCCTATACTACGATTCAAGTACAAAGATATAAAATGAGGAAGCTCTAAGAGACGCGTGCCTAAACCGTAGTATTGAGCACTCAAGTTGAGCCCCACCCAACATGGATGAAACATACTCAACACACGTAACAAATAAAGTCTATTCCACAAAAATTTACAGTAAATATGAACACAAAAATCTTCGATTTGTCTTGAAGACACCTTCTATGGTTCTTCTTAGTGGGCATCATGAGCTTCCAGCCTCCATTCTTCACGAGCATCCTCGATGAATGAACCCTGCTACAGAAGAGAAAATATTAGATATTTCAAAGATTTCCAACACACACACACATATAATAATGCAGAAAAGGTCGCATCACGAGATTGACCTAGATAAGATAATAATTAACTTAACCTCAATTTGAAAACCTAAAAAATTATAGTAATGAAGTGGTATCCTCGACAACGACACCATCTGATAAAGCATTAAGCGCGTGAATTAATATTGATCTGTTGTAGTACAGACACTCAGCTTTTCATACAGAACTGAGTTAACGATCTCTGCGAGGAGAATTTGATTTTAATTTTTAACCTAGGAAGTTCAGGGTCGAACATAAGGACACGAGCCATAATACGAGTATTTAGGTGTTAAAATATATAGGCTAAGTTATTACTAAATTTATCTAGGTCAAAACGAGCAAAACAATGCGAGCAAGCAACGCAAAGTAAAATGCACATCACAAATGCATGCATGAATGAGACAAAATTTGATAATGAATAAATGCATGTTAGAAAATAATGTTGTGTGAAATGAAAGCACATGCAAATGCAACATAATTAAGACCTATAATGGTTTATCATACATAAGCAAATGATCTAGTTGAATAGTATCCAATTAAGTAAATAAATTGAAGATAAATTTTATCTTGATATGGACCTCGATATCTCATTTATCTCTAATTACATAATTTAAACAATGAGTGTCAAAGCATAGAATAAATATAGCCATATGAAAGATAATTAAATGAGGAACAAAATGGCACTGAAATCATCTCAATCAGATATGTGATGCTCAAGTTATTCACCTTTGAATGCAGGGGCATAACTGCGAAGAAAAAGTGCAGAAATCCTTACACATAGGTCCCTACAGGGACTATTTTGCAATTAATAGAAACCATCAAGTGAAGTTATGAAATACCCCCTGATGGGGGGCATTTTTGCAATAATAATGAACCGACAAGGTGGCACTACAATTAACCCTTGTAGGGATCTGATTATAATTTGAAGAAACTTATGGGGCAAGGATGCAAATATCCCTGCCCCACGTGCCCTCTAGGCTCGGGTGGAGGTGATGCTCGACGCTTGGTATGGAGACGTTGTAGGTGGCTCGGGCCACGTGGTGGCTCGAGATGACTTCGGGTGAGGCTTGGTCCCCCGAGCCTCTATTCTTTGGTAGTAGGTGACATGGCTCTGTAGGTACCATTGGATTGACACCGGACAGGTACAATCCAACAGTGCATGCTCATCCTCGACTCCCCTCCTCCACCATGCGTTAGCAGCGTGAATAGAGCTCCGGCAGGATGCCTGGAGCTACATCGTACTCCTCTGCGATCTGGGATGTTAGCTAGGATTGTTGAGGATGTTGGATGACGATAGGAGGGAGAGATGTCGAGTGGATCGGAGGGACTTTGTCAGAGGGGGTGATCTAGGAGCGCAACAGGATGGGTGGGGGTATGGTGGTTGAATAAATCCATACGGGATGATGGGTTGGCTAGGGTTGTAGCCTCAGAAATTTTTGGCGGAGGCGACAAGGTTGCTGGGGCATATGGTGGCAGAGGAGCTTTGAAGGTGGAGGCATTGAATAGGTTGTACCCAAAAAAACACGAGAAACACAAACAAAGTTAATACAAGGAAGCATCTCGTACAACATACCCAACTGGAGAACACCGGAGACCCGGAGAGCAGCAAGTCTCGATGTTGGTGTGCAACCGCGTTGACGATACGGTGTTGGTGTTGGGCAGACGAGGAGGAGTGGGCCGAGTGGCGAGGCCACAAGGTCGAAGGACGGAAGGAGAGTTCCAGATCTCTGATGGGGATGGAATTGGGGAAATCACAGCGCTATAGTACTGCTACATTTTTTGTTGCAGCTAGGGTTAGGAAGTAGGACTAAAGAAAGTAGAGGAAAGGAGTTCTCTTCACTTTTTAGCCTCCAATGATTTTTTATATTACATCAAGTAATATATTAATAAAATTAAATGTTGTATTCGGATATTCGGATTCGAATTTGGATATTTAAGCCATAATCGTATTTGTATCCGTATCCGAAAAATTTTACAATCCATATCCATATTCGATCTGGATTTGAATCAATATCCGAATTCGGATATCCGTATTCGGTAATTTTCTGAATACAGTAAGGAGATATTCGAATATATCCGTATTAGTTTTCACCCCTAATCAGCACTGGAAATCGATTTAGGCATAACATACTCGTGTATGAGGGTGTAGAAGAAGGGAAGGGTGGAGATCATAGCCAACGAGCAAGACAATCGCACAACCCCTTCCTATGTTGCCTTTACCGATCACGAGCACCTTATCGGTGAAGGGGCTCTCAATCATGCTGTTTGGAATCCCACCAACATTATTTTCGGTTCGTGCTCTCTTAATCCATTGGTCTCATGTTTCTCGTCGTTTATCATGCTTTTCTATTTTCCCAGAGTTTGCTTCGAACTCGGATTTCTATATGATTAGATGGAAGTAAAACGAAGATCTTGCAAACAGTCGTTTACACTTTTCGTATGTGTTACAATTCCATAATACTGAAAAAATTGCATAGAGAGCACTGTT